>OY482673.1:119682207-120204707 GCA_960531455.1 Urophora cardui | reverse complement strand
TGGTGATGATAATGATAATCATGATGATGATGATGATGATAATGATGGCTGTTGTTAATGAGATGGTTATGATGATGGTGATGATAATGATAATCAGGATGATGATGATTCTTGATTGTTGATAATGATGATGAAATTGATCGATTTTGATGATAATGGTTATGATGACGATACAAATTATTGTGATGATAATACATATAATCATACTGGTAATGATGATAATCATGTTGGTTTTGATTGTGTTTTTCTTTTATTTTCATAATGACGAAAATAATGACGCTGTTGTTATTATTGATATTGTGTATTCTTAATAGTAATTAAGTGCCTCAGGTACCTTAAAAAACCCGATTGGCATTAAGCCATGGCCTCCTTTGAAATAAATATGATTTTGAAAACTTCATTTGTCTTCATTTTAAATGGCGACAAAATGATAAAAAATTATTTCAAAGCACTCTCTTTAAAATTTAAATTCCTAACAAAAATCACTTTTTGCTCTCCCTTGCCATTCCTCCGACTAGCTGCTTATTCACAATTAGCCTTAGCAAACACCTCTAATGAAACTTTACTAACAAAAAAAAAACAAACAAAAAAAAACAGAAATGTCCAAAAAGTAGCAAAGCAGCACTTGTTCAAATCACCATGCATTTAAGTAGCTACTGCTATTTCCAAACTGCACCTCAACACTCGAAAGTAAGTCCGACTTTTCTGTCCACTTATGTGGCATTTGGTAGAGACTCTTCATTTATTTCAGATTAGTATAAGTCCACTTTACTCTCGATGATGATGATGATGGGCACCACACTCGAACGAAGTAAACTAAGTCATAGAGAGAGAGAGAGAGAGGAGAAGGAAAATACTACTTTGCAAAACATTCAAAAGCAGTAGCAATAACAGTAGATAACTCTTTTGGTCTGTTGTCGTCGTGTTAGTCATACAACATTTGAATCCTTTATGAACCATGACCACAATGGACGACACAAGGGACCTCATACGAGTCCATGTGTGTATTATGCAGTGAGAAAGTAATGCTCACATATGAACATACATGTACATATAAGAGTACTGTTATTTAATGTATGCACATGCAGGTGTACATATAGTATATGCATGTGTTTAAGTGTAGTTACATATGCATTATCCATTTGTGTTACACAGGACTCCAACACGCTTCGACGCTCTGCCACTTCAAAAGTGCTCCTCTGCTGCATACACAAAAGCTGTAAGTCATACGTCTATGCATGTGTACACTCAAAAAAAAATTTCTCTCGATCAAAGACATAATTTTCCTTATTTTGAACACGCGTCCCAATACAAAATTTTCTTTGTTTTGTGTAAATTTTCTCAAAAATGTGGAAAAAACATAAAAAAACATTCAAACAAATTCGTTGCCATGGGGATTTGTATGGGAATTTAATTTCTCAAAATTAAAGAAATCAAGTCTTCAAAACAAGGAAAGTTGGGAATGGAATGGCGCTTAAAGAATTTTTCATTATTTTAATGTATGAATTTTTTCAAAACAAGTATATGAAACCATGGTAACGCATGTAACAACAATATTTTATAAACCTTTTAACATGTTTTAAGGAAAATTTACTCAAAACAAAGAAAGTAGTGTTCAAAATAGGTAAACAATTTCTTTGACCCCTCCATATATTTTTTTTCTCTCAGTGTATGTAGGTGTGCAATGCAAATGCGGCAGCGAAGGCACCTTATGTGTCCAGCAGACCAAAAACCATTGATTGTCATCGAACCACACTCATTCATTTCATATGTTTTGAGTACAGATATTTTTCCCTTGGACAAATATTTGTTGAAACGATTACATATCTGGTTGGTTTGTTGTTGTTATTCTGTAACTTACATATATGTATGATAGGGTGAGAATTTTAAATATCATATTGTAGTTCAAATAAAAGCATTTATGGATATGTGTATCTATGGATGTGTAGGTATACAAATGTACCCTGCAGTCAAATCTCAAACTAGTCAGCATAAATTCTAGTTAATTAACTAGCCTATTTAGGTAAATTGACTAACTAATCAGAAAAATGGTATTATGCTGACGAAAAGGCTGACAATTCAACCGACTTATACTGTGTAATTTGTTTGCTTGTTCGACTCGATTTAATCCACCAATTCTCAGATGTTTCATAAAATATTCCATACACATACGCATAGTACATTATTGTTCACGGAAAAATGAGTTGGTTCATAGAAAATACTTATTTCAGGAGCAAGTACCCTTCCAGCCTCGGAGACTTCTATGCCTTTGTGGAAAACACAGACAGGCCACCAAAGTGGTATGACTGATGGTAATACTGACTAGGTATGATGCTGTGCGAAGGCTGGCAGTTGCCATTTCGTAGAACATCGCCGTGTTAAAAATACCAGTTGCTAATATGGAAAAAAGGTAGATGGCTGACTGGTATATCAAACTTGTTATAAACTAGTTTACAATATTTTGATTTGACTGCAGGGTATATCCATGCACAAATACAGGGGATATATTTAAAGTGAACAATATACCTTCTACATATATCTATTTGATCTGGCTATGAGTGATTTTTAATCACATTTTTCTCTTCCCACCAAATGATTCTCATTTTAAGGGGTCGAAATAGTATTGACTTCATATTTTCTGCCTTTGCTTTTTATGTACAGTTTTTAAAATCCGCTGAGAATGAACATTGAATCGGATTCGAGTTCTTTAAAGGCCTTTATTTGTATGTTTGATATACCTACACCGTCGACTCTAACAACTGTCGCACTTGTTGGAAGTTTCCCTGAGCTGATTCAAGGGAATTTTTTCATTTTCCAATTGAATATACTGTATGTGTTTTAAATATCCATAATACAGTTTTCAGTTAATTTAGTTCCTACTACCTAACCTAAAAAGTTACATTTGCAAAGAAAGACAGCAAACGGAACTAATGTACAACAAGAGATAACTAGTGTAAATCCCTAACTATGCTCTAATCGAGGGCGAGGCTAGAAAACTACGCTATATTTCGTTGAAAACTGAGTAGAGATCGAGCTGTCCATTACCATCTACATTCCCATCTGCATTACCATTACCATTGTCATTACCATTACCATTAACAATACCATTACCCGTACCATTACCATTACCATTACCAATACCAATACCAATACCAATACCAATACCAATACCAATACCAATACCAATACCAATACCAATACCAATACCAATACCAATACCAATACCAATATCAATACCAATACCAATACCAATACCAATACCAATACCAATACCAATACCAATACCAATACCAATACCAATACCAATACCAATACCAATACCAATACCAATACCAATACCAATACCAATACCAATACCAATATCAATACCAATACCAATACCAATACCAATACCAATACCAATACCAATACCAATACCAATACCAATACCAATACCAATACCAATACCAATACCAATGCCAATGCCAATACCAATACCAATACCAATACCAATACCAATACCAATACCAATACCAATACCAATACCAATACCAATATCAATACCAATACCATTACCATTACAATTTCTATTTCCATCTCCATTACCAATAGCATTACCATTACTATTACCATAACCAATACCATTTATATTAAAATGACCATTACCATTATCATTATCATTACCATTACCATTACCATTACCATTACCATTACCATTACCGTTACCATTATCTTTACCATTACCATTACCAATACCATTACTATTAAAATTACCATTACGATTACCATTACCATTACCTTACCATTACCATTACCATTACCATTATCATTTCTATTTCCATTACCATCACCGTTACCATTCACCATCTATCCATTTTATTTAACGTACCGTGACTTGGTAGTGTCAAAGTATCTAAGCCGGTCGTCAATGTACTGTCAGAACTGCCTTGTATATTTTGAAATGTTGCATTAACTACGATAAACAAGGGAACGCATGTATAACTGATTTTATCGTATTCATTTATTTCAAAAACACTTCTAAACACCTACCCTAATAAATAGCATTTTCTACACCTAAACTTTTATAATTACCAAATTTACTATAAACAAAATCATTACGCAAATTAACTTCAAGATTTTCCACATTGATTTATATTTAAGCTTAACTTCAATTACCGTACAAACAACAACAAAAGAAGAAGCAGAAGAATTGCAATTCCATAAATTTATGCAAATCCTATTTTAATGTTTGCGATTGCAATTTCAATTTGAATTTTTATTATTTGCGACACAAAACAACAACAACCAACAAAATCGCGGTAAATTGGCAAATGTTAAAAATGAAAATAAATTATTTGCATGCGCATCATTGGCGTGTTGGTGTAGTAGCATAGCTCATCAGTCTAAATGAAATGATGATGAAAGGCAAAAGCCAAGGCGCACACAAAGGCGCAAATATGACGAAATTGAAACTTGTGAGTGAAATGACGACGGTTGGTTAATATGAATTTGTGGAAATGAATTGCACGAATGTGTGGTGGTGCTTTTTTTGTATTTGCTATTTTAAATGACAGCAATTTATTTAAAATACTTTTCGTAACAAATGTAGCGGAAGGCAAAAAATCAAACACATACGTACGCACACGCACACACACATGCAGTTGAAATGCAAAAAACATTGTGGCAACAAATCCGAAATACACTGAAATTCGCAATTCCTCACAATTTTATTTATGCGAAAATGTGACTACTGTCACCAGCCCAGCCGCCAACCGCTGCCAGTCGCTGTGAGCCTGCTTGCAAAGTAACCAAAGAACTGTGTGATGAGTACTCATCAACCTTTTTTTATGTGGCACAAAAATTTTCTTTCTATTGTTGTTGTTGCTATTTTTCATTTTAACGCCGCCACAAAATATTCGTGTATATGTATCAACTTATTTAAAATTTCCTGGCGCTTGTGACCATTAAATGAAATCCATCAACGAAATTGCTTTGGAAATCATCAAACTCATCAGCCGCGTCTGTTGGTGGATGTTGGAAAAAAACTCGCGCTGTTGCTTTTGAGGACCTTTGAGTTGATAATTTGGCGCGCTGGGCACATAAGTACTTATACATAATTCTCAGCCTAACTTTTTAGTGCAGCGCATTTGGGAGCGTTGACAGCACTTTATTGCCTTGACTATGTAGGATACAGAGCGCCGCTTCAGCGCATCGATGCTCCATTACCATTCACCTGCATTAATTCTCTTTTTTTCTAGCATATCTCTATCGTTGCTCTAGTATTGTTTATAATAAAGCTGTATCTACGTAAATATACCATTTACTATATGAATAGTCCACTTTCAAAAGCGTCTATGTGAATTTTTGATCGATATTAAGTTTTTGATAGTTTGCGTACCAGTATTTAAAGGTGCACAATGTCCATAAAAAATGTTTTGGAACATTCTTTCGTATTCCGAAAAAAAGCATGAAATAAAAAAATAATCTTTCAAAAGTCTCTATGTTTTATTCATACGCTTTCAAAAGTCTCTATCTAAAATAGGTCACTCATACGCCTTGGCACACATTTGTGTCGCCTCATATAAGGGGCTCTCAAAATTCTAAAACCATTTTATTTCCACCAGAATCGCTTGATCTTACTATAGGAGTAAATTTTAAGCGTCTTAACCCATTAATGTCCATGTTTTAAGCCACTGATGATTCTTTGTTTTGAAGACGGATTATAATATCTTGCTTCTTTAATTGGTGTGTAGCCATCTACTTAGACGTCCAATAAAGCGCGTCATTCACTACTGTTTCGAAATGCCTGGCGCCAATTGGAAATACCAAGCGAAGCAAAGTCGCTATCTACCTGATCTTCCCAATATAGTGGCGGTGTCCCCTCTCCGCCGGTTCCGCGCGTTTTTCTGCACTAAGAGAGAGGATGAGGGATTGTTTGTTAAGAAGAACCTTATTACTATGCGTTCCAATTTCAAAACCAGCTATGTAAAATATTTGCACAAATTTGTCAATATGCGGTTTAATTTTTTAAATTCCTAATTGGCCAAGCTTTCAGGTAATAACAAAAGATATTCGAATAAAATAGAACATGAGGCCGTAGTGGGTTTTTCTAGTTTGTAGCTTAGTATGAAAAATTCACATAGCCACTTTTGAAAGTGGACTACTCATATCGTCGCTCCGGAAGAAGAAAGACGCATGTCAGTAATTTGTCGACGAAAAAAGACGCATTAAAAATATGTCGGAGAAGAAAGACGCTTTACAAAACATGTCGACGAAGATAGACGCATTAAAAAATATTTCGACGAACAGAGACGCATTATAAAATATTTCGACGAAGAAAGGCGCATTAGCATTATTAACTGCGAAGAAAGACGCATTAGCATTAATATTGACAAAGAAAAATTAAAAATCTAATACGTCTTTATTTCCTAAAAAATATTTAAATGCGTCTTTCTTTATAGTAAAAAAAAATAAAGCGCCTTTCTTCGTTATCAAAAAAAAATAAAGAGTCTTTCTTTCGAAAAATATTTTTAATGCGTCTTTCTTTGGAAGAAAAAAAGTTTGCGTCTTTCTTAATCAACAAAACAGTTTGCGTTTTTTTTTTCTATAGCGACGATATGTACTCTTATGTACATTAGGCCATCTCGCCTTATAGGCATAAACAAAAGTTCGCCGTACGCCCCTATATGATGCCTTTTTGGAAAACATTTCCTGAACAATTCTGACTATACCATTATATTAACCCTATGTGCGCTATTGGGGTACTTACCACCCAGTGCTTAGTTTCTACGATTCTTATGTAACTTTTTATGTTAGACGTCGTCAAAATTTATTAATCTTTTGCGAAAGAAGTATTTCGATCGCTTAAGTACAACCCGAAATCAAACACATTTAACGTTCCGAGGAATACATATATATATTTTTTTTGGTTTTTGTGGTCTTTTAGGTTCCTTTTACAAAGATTTTTCCGAGAAGACCCCTAATAAAATTTTATGGCGAATAATTTTCTAGAATATGTTCACCCTCTAACACCACCAACAAAAGGTTATTTTTACCACTTTTTAGAAGTATGAAAAAATAGTATATTTAAAGTCGATATAGGGTTAAAATGTTTGTAAGTGCAGTGTAAAATTAGTTTCAAACTTACTTATGTAGTTATTTCATATATTTGTTTTCTTGAAACGAAAAACTTAGTTTACTTGAAGCCATCTTGCAGATAACACTGGTCGACAAGTTTTTGTTACAGAAATAAAATTCTACTTTTCTAAAGGATTTCGGTGCGCTGAATCCGAATCTGAAGTCAGATTTACGTACAGTTTTTTAGATATTCATGCCCAAAGAGGCGAAAAACACGTTTTTTGCCTATATTAACTCCTCAATATCTTTTAAATTACTTACTTATTTTAAAAATTGATTAAAGCTATTGAAAACACTGACATTTCTCTTGAATAAACCGTTTTAATATTTCAGATATCTTTCTTGTAACTTGCAATATTGCATATTAAGCTTCATTAGTTTTGCAATATTTTCTCCATACAAAAATAATTAAAAATTTTGAAGCACACTTTTAGGCAGTTTATTATATTATGGACGTATGTAAGTGGCTTCGTAAAAAAAATTGTTCTGCTGAGCAACTACAAAATTTGATTGCGCCTATAACATGCTACAAATGCTGCCGTTGTTTTCGACGAAAAATACCTTATTGTGCAAAAACATATATTACTACATAACTATATTAGATATCCGAAAAATTAAAACGTTGTCTTCAAGAGAAATGGCCGAGCTTTCAATAGCTTTAATCAATTTTTAAAATAAGTAAGTAATTTAAAAGATATTGAGGAGTGAATATAGGCAAAAAAGGTGTTTTTCGCCTCTTTGGGAATGAATATCTAAAAAACTGTACGTATTACCGAAAATCTGACTTCAGACTCGGATTCAGCGCACCGAAATCCTTTAGAAAAGTAGAATTTTATTTCTGTAACAAAAATTTGTTGAAATTTTGTCGACCAGTGTAATTCTATCTCACGGTAGGTTCAGATATTAATCCAGACTCAATTGTAAAAATTTCTTAGGAATACATGAGTTGGGTATTTATTTTCGAAGCCTATAAAGACAAACACTTTCACATACTTACGGCAGTGGGCGGCATACCCTCCGAGTGTATTTCTGCCATGAAAAAGCTTCTCACAAAAAATGCATTCGCAGTTCGGAGCCGGCATAAAACTGTAGGTCCACCCAATTAGTAGGAAAAACAAAAAGGAGCACACCTCGAATTGGGAGAGAAACTTGGCCATAAAACTCGTCAGAGTTATAATAGCGCCATTGTATTATTATTATTATTATAAAACCTAAATGCATATGTATGCAAACTTTATATTCAACAGTTTTCTATAGATACACAGAGCCAAAAGTCCACCTAAAATGCCCTGTAAATCAGAACAAAGTTTAGCGGATTTCTCTACGCTTTCTCTCCAATAAGATGCCCGTCTTATTATGACTGGATATCTCATTTTAATAAAACTATGTAGATATACTGTAAAACTAATATGAAAACCTTTTCAATATTATTAAGAAGATAACCCGTGGATTTTAGATGAAATCATTTTCAGTAAAATTTAATGGATAACCTATAAAACTAAGATGAAAACCTCTTATATAAAATTAATAAGATGACTCCTAGAATAAATATGGAAACATTTTCACATAAATTTAGCAGATAACCTGTAAAATTAAGAAGAAACCCTGTTTAATATTATTAAGAAGAGAATCTTGATTTTCATCGGAAAACATAATTAGTCAACTAGTATTTTCCTAGGACTTATTCAGACAAAGGGCAACATTTCATTTCATATAAGTGCAGATGGACATAATAAACTCTTTATACCAAGTTCTTCACTAATCGTTTGAGAATTGTAGAAATGTGCAAAGCCGTAGTGAAATTGACGAACGGAGGAAACACATAAGAGCTCTTTTAAAAATAAAAAGTTCTCCCTTTTAATTTCTTGAACATGTTATTGCACACATACAAAAAAGTGGCTGATGCAATAACTGTTATGCATATTTCTAGTATGTATGTACGAGTATATCCATACATGTACGTACGTTAAGACGTTTATAGCATAATTTTAATTAACAAGGGCTCTTTTAAAAATAAAAAGTTTTCCTTTTTAATAAATTCAAAAAGGTTCTAGTAAAAATTAGAGGATGTCCTTACTGATTTGCTTTATAAAAATTTTCTCATAAAAACAAGCAGATTTCTTCTAACAATTTAATTTTTTTGACAAAATGACATAAAAAATTGATAAATAAGAAGTTATCTCCTCATTTTCAGACGGTATCCTTTTCAATAAATTTAAGAAGAAATTCAAGCTAAAAGCTAGAAGATTTTCTAGCAAAAATTTCTTCAATTTTGTCTCCTCTCGCTCTCCTTGACCAAATAGCTTTTTTAGATGGCAGTCTCTTTGATTATAGGTGAACTTTTTGGCTCTGTGTACAAACTTTATGCGCGAATTTTTTTACGAGTTTTTTGCAATTTTTTCACACTAAACAAATATTCGACGCCAAAAAGTATGCTACTCTGTATGTATGCACCTTCATCCTGCTATAATATGTATAACGTTCACAAATGCACCATCAACAGCTCCATCATCAATAGTCTCATATACATATGTATGTACAAATGTATGCAGATATACCACACCGCAGCCTTTGTTGCAAAAATTCATACCTAGTTGCTACATTTTGCCATCCAATTTTTTGGCTTTCTCTTCCTTTTTCGTCCCTAAGAGCAGCTTGTTTTTATCAGTACGGTCATAAAACAACGTTCCGGTCGTTACTCATTCATAGCCTAACGCCATTTTCGTCACCATCGGCGCACCGGCAGCAACACCAGCCAACGGTAGCGCTATTAAGCGCTAAAATCCTCACGGCACGGTAGGAGGCAATGGTGGTACGAAAAGTCGTAAAATTGAAAATTTGCAAAATGAAAATTCACAAATGACAAAAAATAGTAAATCACAAAAAACGAACAAAAAAAAAAGAAACAAAAAAGAATTGGCAGGGCGTAAAAATAATTTGCATATCAACTCAGCTCAACCCAACTCAACCCAACTCAAATCAAACAAATAACGACAAAAGTTCTTTATGCCCTTTTCGCTGTACTATCGTCGGACTATGCATAGAAAATCAAGAATTGCTGATCAGCGGTAGAGCAGAGTTACACAATATTCATCGCTATCGCTTTAAGTGTTTGGCAGAGAAGGTGGCCAGGGATGCACCTTTTTTTTAAGCAAATAAGATCCAGCACAGCGCCTCTTCCGTAGCAATTGATGCTCAGCAAATTATCTGATAGCGAGCTGGCATTATTCAAATTTCCTTACACAAGTCGCTATTTACATACATATAAGAGTCTAGTTGAGAAAAAATTATCGCTACCACCAACGACAATTGTCTCTGCCAACAAATGACCTGCGCGCTTGCTACAAATTCATCAAACGGAAGTCAAACGTATTAGCAAGTCAGGCAATTTTTCATGCAAATCATTTGTTGCTTGATACTCTCGTTTTTATTGTAACGAAATGAATATTAGATTGTTGTTGTGAAATTTTATACCCAGCTGTTGATATTCTATATACTTATTTATGGTGTATGGTTTTGAATAAAATACAACTGGTGTTACTTAATATTTAAACCTTATTGCGTAATTTTCGACACAAACTTTAACGAAAAACCTCTCATATTAATAATACAGGATGCATAGTCAAATACCCGACTACTGGAGCATTTTCAGGCTGAATTTTACGATGCTTCTAAAGCAGTGTTTGATTTTCCTATGCACGCGTACGGGAGCTTTTTATAGCTTTCACACCGACAGCCTCACACCGACGAGTCAAAGCACTTCGTTCACGCACAGAAATTTTGCAAATTTCTATTCAGTCAGCATTGAGCTGTTGAGCTAGCAGGTTGTGTTGCTCGAGCAGTCTATATTTTTTTATTTTATTTTTTTTTTTGTTTGTGGTTTGTGAAGTTAATAATAAAAATACTATCCATTTGTAATTTAAAAATTTTAGTTTTCGACAATGATTGTGTTTCTTTTGTGTGTAGTCTAGAGCTTTGTGCTTTTAACAAAATCAAAAAGGAGCTCAAGGACATCGATACAAAAGGAATTCAAGAATCAATGAGGAAATTGCCCGAAAAAATAAGAAGAGCAAACCGGAATGGAGCAAATATATTTTTATAAATTGATCTTGTATATCTTAATATAAAAATAAAGTGTCTTTAAGCCAAAAAAAATTCATTTCATATATTATTTTCACTATTATACGCTTGTTCGGATTTCATTCTCCATACGTGTGATAATCCCTGTTCTAAAGCGATAGAATCAGCAGCTGAGCTTATTAGATCTAGCTCTTAGGTGAGCATCTCTATTGGCCGCCAATCATCAATTAAAGCATTTACGGCCAGGTACATATATTGTTCTCAAGGTCCGTACAGGGCTAACACAAGTGAATCCGGAGGAAATTTACGTATCTCTAGATTATCTAAAATCGCAATGAGATCGAGCTATGTGCAAGGCCATATCATCCTACCGGACCGCCAAAATCATGCTTCGATCATCTTACAAAGTCATAATCGCTAACTACCTTTTGGCATTGCCTAGAACAGACCGTGTGCTGGCAGTTAGCATACTAATAAGGCATTGCCTCTCATCATCTGTGGTATGCAAATGGCGGCCTGGAACATATCCTTTGTAAATGGCCAGTATTTTGCAGACAACAACTCAGATTCCTCAGTGCTGCATACTTCCAGCCCATAGAGATCAGATATTGAAAGTTTAAATTGCATTTTTTTTTTTGACTAAATACCTCCAAAGTTTTCAGAGACGTGGTTCCTGACCCCGAATTTTCAGTCACGGCGACTTTTCTCGCAACAATTAAACTGAATTCTGGAATCGCTCGGTAATGTATTACATCTTGTTTGGACGGCGAGATACTTCCCTCGTTTCCTTCCCACGGATAGCTGCCTCTTTGAGGATATTTTCATTTTTGATTCCAAAAGTTGTTTTGAAAGCTCGAAACCAATTTCGCTACTATTGACGTAGACTCCTCTAATTACCTAGTATATATGCAAATACTCTCCAACAAGAAAATCACATCTGAACCCAAAACTCTATACACTCAAAAAAAATTACTCAGATTATGGAAAAATGGGAAGATTCGGCGCTAAAGACATATTTCCATATTTTGATGTACAATTTTCTTTAAAACGTGGTTTTTATTCCTTGGTTTGAAGAAAATCGTACATCAAAACAACGAAAATATGTCTTTAGCGCCGTATCATTCCCACTTGTCCATAATCTGAGTAAGTTGTTTTTTCAGTGTACACATATCGACGCCTGAAAAAATATCACACTATTTCAAAACTTGTTTCAAAAACGCCCTATCTCAGATTTTTCTTCAATAACGCTGTACTCAAAAAAAAAATTACTCAGATTATGGAAAAATGGGAATGATTCGGCGCTAAAGACATATTTCCATATTTTGATGTACAATTTTCTTTAAAACGTGGTTTTTATTCCTTGATTTGAAGAAAATCGTACATCAAAATATGGAAATATGTCTTTAGCGCCGAATCATTCCCACTTTTCCATAATCTGAGTAAGTTGTTTTTTCAGTGTGTATTTCAAAACTTGCATCAATAACGACCTATTTTAGAATTTGTTTTAATAACGCCATATTTCTAAACTGTATTCAAAAATACCCCATTTCAGAGAAAATTTCATACATATTTTTCTGAGATGGGGCGTTTTTGAATTAATTTCTGAAATAGGATGTTATTATTGAAAATTCTGAAAAGGGGCGTTATTGAAGAAAATTCTAAAATAGGGCATTTTTTAAAGAGATTTTGGAATAGGGTGATCTTTTTGTCAGATGTCGATGTGTAGTACACAAACGGAATCGAATCCTCTGGAAGCCTTTTGCTTCCTCTTTTTTTCTTTATTTTTTTCTAACCCATTTCATTTTCTATTTCTATTTTAGCTTGCAGTCACACTTCACTCGATCAAAAAACACACACCGTTCCTACACCGTTTTTTTTCTGTTTGCTATATACCCTACCTATGCTCCGCTTTGTAGATATGACATATTGAGGCCATTTAACACCGTCACCACAAAAAGCAGCAGCAAATAAAAAATGTGTTTGGCAGAAAAAGGTAGAAGAATGTGAGGGGAAAACGAGTAGACTACCTGCACAGGAAATTGAACTTTACGCCCACACTATGATTCTTCCACTACAAAGTCCGCCAGCTCTCTTCTCCCTTGTCGCTTTCTAAACTCTATTTGCTTTACTTTTTCAGCCAACTGTCGGCTACTGTGCGAAATTTTTTCTACAAATCGCTGTTTTGCAAACAAGTTTCCGTTCCTTTTCTTTTTTTTTTGAAAGCTGATATCAATTTCAAATGCTGCAATTTTTTGTTTTATCGCTTTTTTGTTGTTTCTGTTTTGCATATGCAAATTTTCGAAAAAAATTCAATACTTTGTTAGACACAACTTCCGCTGTTGCAATTCAAAGCAACATTATTTTTATGATTTTTTTCTAATTTTTCTATTTTCTTACATTTCCATCAATTTTCCATAGCTGCTGACTGCCGGTGGCATAGTTTTAGGCGTTTGTGCTGCGCATTGACATTTTCACTTTGCTGGGACCACATGCGGCGCCTTGCTTAATGAGACACCAACGTGTGTTCGTTAAATTGACTTTACAATGTATTCATGAGTGGTTTTTTTTCTACGTTTAGGGAAGTGTGTTTTGTTAGTTGTTGGGCGATAGAAATCGATTTTTAAATTAAAAAAAAAAAAAATTTATTTGCCACAACTTTTTCGTTTTCTGTTTTCTGTTTTTGGCTATGAAATTGTAAATATGAGTAACTACTTGTCCTTTTTGGCATTCAGTTGTAAATTAAATTGATAGACAAGTGAAAAGCAGAGATTTGAATAGAAATTTCAGCTCATATATCTACATATTTAAATTGGCAAAGTGAATGATTAATAATCCATAGCTATGTATAACTTCTTACTTCTGCAACCACAGACTGTTGATAATTATGTCAACTACAAACTCAAACTTATCTACCGAGAGCACAAAACTTTTTACACTCATACGTAAATATGTGTAATATCCAGGGACCGGGAGTTTTATTCCTTTTAAAATAAAACACCAAATTTATATTTAGAGGAATATTTTATTTGGACAAAAATAATCAATCAACTTGGAGTTTTATTTTTTAAAGACAGCGATAAAATAAAAATTTGATGTTTTATTTTTTAGCACCAGCGATAAAATAAATACTTGGTGTTTTATTTTTTAGCTCCATCGATAAAACAAAAACCTGGAGTTTTATTTTTTAACACCAAAATAAAACTCCAGGGCCAATAACTAACGAACCCCTTAACCGAATTGCATAAATTTAGTATCAGATGAAAGGTAATTCAGTAAGCTTTTGAATGGTGGCACATATACTAAATTGGAAAAAATTAAAAAAAATAGGTGGCAACCTTGGTTTGAGTGGTAACCTTGGCATGGGTGGCACCATTAAAAAGCTTACTGAATTACCTTTCATCTGATACCAAATTTATGCAATTCGGTTAAGGGGTTCGCTAGTTATTGGTCCTGGAGTTTTATTTTGGAGTTAAAAAATAAAACTCCAGGTTTTTGTTTTATCGATGGAGCTAAAAAATAAAACACCAGATTTTAATTTTATCGCTGCCCTTAAAAAATAAAACGCCATATTTTTATTTTATAGCTGGCGTTTTAAAAAAAAAATCAGTAAAATTAATAGAGCCCAGGTTATTGATCCTGGAGGTCATGGTATGAAAGTAAAGTTAAAAATTTTACCCAAGGACACAATCTAGCCCTAGAGTTTACAGCATCGAAAAAAAAAATAATTTTTATTTTCGGTCCCTGGTAATATCTAATTTTCCCAAACTGCCAAACAAATCACGTGTTAAATTTAGTAAACTTTTTTGATGTCTTACTCAATTTTAAATCGCCTCAAGCAATTCCCACCAAATTTCTAACCCTTCAACGCTTAACACACAGGATATCCTAATAACATTTTATTGTTTATTTTCTTAAACGCCCACAGAAATGAGTGTGGAAGTGATGTGTTTGCTTAGTAAAACAAAGCAAAATAAACAACAGACAAAAGCGCTAAGTGAAAATCGCTAGCGCTGTGTGAAAAAAAGGACTGCGCCAGCGACTGAAAATACAAAGCAAATTGGAGCCGGAAGGCTTTTAAAACAAAAACTAAAACAAAAAAGCGGAAAAACAGAGTTCCAAAAGAAGTAAACAACAACAAACAAACTGTTGCAAGCCAACAAAAAGAAGCGCACATACATACAAAGCAGAATTTTCTCATAGGAAACGAAAAACTCTAGTCCAGTGATCTCCACCAAGCCCTTATGGAAGCGCGGGCACCGTTACTTTGAAATAAAAATCATGGCCGACAATAAGAGCAAAAAAATTGCGACCGCCCACTTCCTCTATTATTAAAAGTACACCCGATAGGCGCGCTTGCCTATGCTTAAGCGCGGCACAAAAACAAAAAGCGCGGAAGCGCGATAGCTGTGAAGACCATTGCTCTAGTCTGTCTAGCTGGGGCATAACCAACAGCCATTGTGGAACGTCGTTTCGGTCGCGTTGCTGTCGGTCTGTTGTGCGCAATGAGGTGAAAGCGCAATTTTCATGTAATTAAAACGAAACTACAACTACAAGAAAAAGTAAACAAATCGCGAACGCGAGTCGCGAAAGGATAACAATAAAATATGTTTGCTTAGCGAGCAGCGGAAATCAGTAAACCGGAACTATCGTATAAAGATAAACAAAAGTAGGAGACGCCTGGGTTAGCTTTCTAAAATAAATAAGCAACACCCAGCAGCGTTGATTTTTAGAAAATTTAGGAGTTACATTTAAAATTTTTAAATTTCGGGAAAAGTTTATTTAATTACTTGAAGGAACCGATCACAAAAAACAGTCATTAATTTTGGAAACAGCCACGTTAAACAAGAATATGACCCAAGCATACATAAGTACATGGAACATAAGCATGCTCTTAATCAGTGGCGGACCTAGCATAAATTCGCTGTGCAAGCCTATGTATAAAACATGGCCATTTATGTAATTTTCATTGCTGTATTATCCGAAAATCTGATTGCGTTCCTTCATTGACTTTGATTAAATTCGGTATGCATAATTGGCTTGTTGTTTATATTCATACTGTATGAAACTGAATGCATTGGAATAAATCGAGAAAATGAAGATGATGAAGAATAATTAAGATTAGATATACAATGGGTAATATGAAGTAGAGGTCGGAAACTATCGATAGTCAGCACCATCGATAGTGTACGATAGTTTTTTGCAAACTATCGATAGTATATCGATAGTTGACGATAGTTTCGGGTGATTTGGGAGAGTCTACGGCTACGCTCACACTGTAACCGCCTTTTGCCGTCCGGCAGCAAACACATCCACAAACACATCTGTTTTAAATGAGCACAGCCGATTTCACCCGAATGTAAACAAACTTTGCCCACCTGTCCTGGTCTTATTCTTACCAATACATGAAAGTAATAGAAGATGATCCAATAAAACTTTTTTCAGTACATTGTTTTGTTTTATTTATTTATTAGCCATTTATTCTTGTTCAAAAAAATTAATATATTAACCAGAGGCCATAGCACTCGGCTCTCACTCCTGCTCTCTGAGAGCAACCCTTCACCAAACGATGTATCTGAGGAATGGGAACACATCGCTCGTTCACTTCGTATCGCCGCTGAGGAATCTATAGGATACAAGCGAGCCCACAAGAACACCTGGTACGACAAGGAATGTCGCGATGCCTCGGAAAGAAAGAACGCCGCCTACAGGGCTACATTGTGTGCGGGCGCAACGCGAAGCGTATGGGAGCGTTATCGAACGGCGAAGAAGGAAGAGAGGCGCCTTTTTCGAAAGAAGAAAAGGGAGGCTGAAAGGCGCGAGTGTGAAGAGCTTGAGATGCTGGCGGGTAGGAACGATGCTCGAAAATTCTATCAAAAAATCAGGCGGATGACTGAAGGTTTCAAGACCGGGGCAAATTCCTGCCGGAATGATAACGGTGATCTGGTAACTGATGTCCAGAGCATACTTAAGTTGTGGAGGGATCACTTCTCCTCCTTGCTAGATAATGGCAACAGTGAAAGTGCGGAAGGAGAAGATGTACGACCCGAATCCCCAATAGCAGATGATGGTAGGCATGTTCCACCACCTGATCATGACGAAGTGCGAATAGCAGTATCTAGGCTTAAGAATAACAAGGCCCCGGGCGCTGACGGCTTGCCAGCCGAGCTATTCAAACATGGTGGCGAAGAGTTGATAAGGAGCATGCATCAACTCCTATGCAGAATATGGTCGGACGAGCGCATGCCCGACGATTGGAACTTAAGTGTGCTCTACCCAATCCACAAAAAAGGAGACTCCACAGTACGCGCCAATTATCGTGGGATAAGCCTCCTGAATATCGCATATAAGGTCTTAGCAAGTGTATTGTGCGAAAGACTGAAGCCTATCGTCAACAATCTGATTGGACCTTATCAGTGTGGCTTCAGACCTGGTAAATCTACCATCGACCAGATCTTCACAATACGACAAATATTGGAAAAAACCCATGAAAAAGGATCCGACACACACCATCACTTTGTCGATTTTAAAGCCGCTTTTGATAGCACGAATAGGAATTGCCTGTATGCCGCAATGTCTGAATTTGGTTTCCCTGCTAAACTTATACGGCTATGCCAAATGACATTGACTAACACCACCAGCTCCGTCAGAATTGGGAAGGACCTCTCCGAGCCGTTCGAGACCAAACGAGGTTTCAGACAAGGTGACTCTCTTTCGTGCGACTTCTTCAATTTGATGCTGGAAAAGATAATACGAGCTGCAGAACTTAACCATACAGGAAGCATCTTATATCACAAGAGTGTGCAACTGCTGGCGTACGCCGATGACATCGACATCATTGGCACTAACACGCGCGCCGTATGTTCTGCCTTCTCCAAGCTGGATAAAGAGGCTAAGAAAATGGGTTTGGCGGTCAACGAGGACAAGACGAAGTACCTCCTGTCATCACACAAAGAAACAGCACGCCTTGGCAGCCACGTCAATGTTGATAGCTACAAATTCGAAACTGTTAAGGACTTCGTCTATCTGGGAACCAGCATTAACACCAAGAATGATGTCAGCACGGAGATCCAACGAAGAATCACGCTTGCCAATAAATGCTACTTCGGACTAAGTAGGCAACTGAAAAGTAAAGTCCTCTCTCGACAAACAAAAATCACACTCTACAGGACGCTCATCGTTCCAGTCCTCATGTACGGCGCAGAAGCATGGACAATTTCAAAATCAGATGAGATGGCACTTGGAGTATTCGAGAGAAAAGTTCTTCGTAAGATTTATGGACCTTTGCGCGTTGGCGTGGGCGAGTATCGACGGAGATTTAACGATGAGCTGTACGAGCTTTACACAGACATCGACATTGTTCAGCGAATAAAGATCCAGCGGCTACGTTGGGCAGGTCATGTCGTGAGAATGGACGAAGGCGCTCCGGCCAAGAAAGCATTTCTATCGAAACCCGCTGAACGCAAAAGAAAAGGGAGACCTCCACTGCGTTGGGAAAATCAGGTGGACAGCGATGCTGCCTCCCTAGGTGTTCCCAAGTGGCGCCATGCTGCACGAAACAGAAGCAATTGGCGCGCTCTGTTGGACTCGGCCAGAATCGTCTAGACGGTTAAGCGCCAATCAAGAAGAAGAACATAGCAATTATAACAAATAAATATAAAAATCACTTGATAACAATTTTGAGCAATGGAAAAATTTTTCCATCATCAATAACAAATTGATATTTTTTCGATCAGATCATAATTGTTATGAGCAACTGACATTATTTTCGACGTTCCATAACAATTACTGGATCATGGATATTTTTTAGATCATCCCATAATTGTTATGAGCAATTTATATTTTTTCGATCTTCCATAACAATTACTGGATGATGGATATTTTTTAGATCAGTTCATAATTAATTAAGACTCGACCAAATGATAACCCTAGCCAAGCGCTTTCATTTGATACCAATTTTGCGATGTTCAGTATTCTATATTCGTATTCCGTATCCATATTTATCCGCTTTTCCACAATTATGAGCTGACTCAGTGTTATCGATAAATTTATCGAAATATATCGAAGTCCAAATGAAACCTGGGGTCATCCCCTTTCGTTTGATATCCATATTGTAGTGTAATTTTAATGTTTTTGGGTAATCACATTTTAAACGACCATGCGACTAGAACGTATAGGCGTATTTATGTTGCTTTGACTACTTGCTAGTTAGCAATTCAAACCCTGCATGGAATAGTTACCGTTTGTTTGGTGCCTAGTGGTCACATTTCAAATTTTCAATAAACTATCAATAGTTCAAACGATAGTCGAAAACCATCGATAGTGTAAACGATGTTCAGAAACCATCGATAGTGACGATAGTGCCATCGATAGTTTCCGACCACTAATATGAAGATATACACATGACTTTTGTTGTTTAGCTGAACTTTTGGTCAGCACATCAACAAGCCTGGCTCGGTCTAAATTAAATCCCAGTTCTTAACCATAAGAACGTGAATTATCTACAAAAGCAGAAAAGAAGTTATTATTAGAATCATTTGAGAAGAATTCAACTGAATTGATTGATGACGCCAAACTTATAGAAAAATTTCCAAATCTCACACGAAAGCGTAGAGGGATTTTTAATTTCCTTATATGACGGTTTTTTAAGAGCAGCGGTCACCTCTCGGCAGTGGGCGGCATACCCTCCGAGAGTATTTCTGCCATGAAAAAGCTTCTCACAAAAAATGCATTGGCCGTTCGGAGCCGGCATAAAACTGTAGGTCCACCCAATTAGTAGGAAAAACAAAAAGGAGCACACCTCGAATTGGGAGAGAAACTCGGCCATAAAACTCGTCAGAGTTATAATAGCGCCATTGATTATTATTATTATTATATCGACGAAAATTGGAGCAGTTGCAAGTGGCCTTGCTTTTTATAGTACTAAAAGAGAATGTCTAAAAAATGGTGCTTTAACTGAACTCTCAAGCAGTGTTTGAAAAACTGAAATCGAAGCAGAAAAATGTTTGATTTTATTTGTTTTTGATTTTCGTCGTGCAAACAAGTTGTCGGATGTTACAGTGGGGCTGTATTATTGTGACGCTACGTTACAACGTGAATGTTGGTGGTGGCGGGCTTAAATAGTAAACACATTTGAAGCGTGAAACAACCAGATTTTAAAGAAATTCGTAAAATGAAATGAACAAAAATATTTAGGCAACTCGGGCTTTTCGGCTTGTATGAAGCGTCCGCCACTGCTATTAATTGTCAAATAAAATCGCACCTTTCT
This sequence comes from Urophora cardui, assembly GCA_960531455.1. Taxonomy (NCBI): domain Eukaryota; kingdom Metazoa; phylum Arthropoda; class Insecta; order Diptera; family Tephritidae; genus Urophora; species Urophora cardui. The sequence goes on along the minus strand of OY482673.1, from coordinate 120,184,246 downwards.
ACTTTTTTTCTCTGCAAAATTCTTTGCTTTTGAACTAATGAATATATGTATTCAGAAAACTTTTTGAGAAAACTTTTTGAAAATTTTTGAAATTTCCTCGAAATTTCAGATTTTTTGTGTAAGCTTGGAGACACTGATTTAAACCTTTTCCCTCGAAGAATTACGTATACTTTTGTGAGAAATTAGCAAATTAGTGTTATCTAGGTAATGAATTTTATGCATCTGGAGCATTTTGTCCATTTTTTAATGGAATTGGGGCACCTCCAAATAAAGGACTAGGCCAATAATATTTTGCAGTCTTACTTTTGTACTAGAAAGTCAACTTTCTGCAGGCCGAGCAATAATGATTTCAAAAATAAGCCCCAATTCACTCCGCCCTAATGGGGAGGCGTACGACGAACTTTTTTTCGCGTAATTCACTTGCTGAAACAAAAATTTGGGAGAAATATTTCTGTGGCCACAAGCAATAACCGCTTAAGTCGACTTAGGAAGATTTCCAGTTATATATACCATGTTATTCTCTTTTTAAAACTCTATATTTCTGTAAAACCCCCATGTTTATAACTTAATTCAATCAAAAGATATAAATAAAAACATTTAGGCATAACTTACAATAGAGGTATATTAAACTTGCTATAACAGCCAGAGTAGATGTATATATTTAATCAAATTTCTTCATGACATTTTGTTTTATTTACAAAATTTGATCGTAACATTGTGGATGGCTCACTGAATTTGCGTCCATAGTTTTTAATCGACTTTTATGATTTGTTAAAAAAAAGCCTTCGAATATAAAAATCAATTTATCTCGAAATCATATTTTTCGACTTAACCCTTAAATGCATGGCGTACCATATATGGTACGAGCATTTATTTCTTAATATATCGGACAAATTAATATGTATAACATAGCAGGATAATTTAAGTTGGAGCTATAAAATCTATCTTTTATTTGAGTAGTGTCGAAGCTTGCTGAGTTTCATATACAGTTGACAGTGGGCAGTTCAATTGGTCAAACCAAAATTTTGAGAAATATTCTAAATGTGATATTCATTCGTCAATAAAACCTAGTTTATTTTATTTTATGGTATATAAATATTACAGATGAGTATATTGGTCCTTTTTATATACATATAAAGTAAATTGTGATTAAATACGATCCTTTCTTATTTTTTGTTGCCTTTTTGCGTATGTACCATATATGGTACTTCATGCATCTAAGCCAAATATTTTACCCAGCGCTTGCTGTTTTACATGTAATTTGTGTGCGGATATGGATCACATAATGATTGAAGGAAAGAGGCATAATACAGAGAATGCAGAAAGTGTGCTATCTAATGATTTTGAGGTATGTAGATATACCCAAATATAGAAATGGTCCATTTATAAAGGGTAATTCACGCATGAATTAGATGAACTAATAAATGAAACACCAAAACCGCTTCATATTAGAAATCAAGCCGGAAACGAGTATGCACTATTGGATGAAGATTATAAATTTTTCTTCTTAATTGCGCGTAATCATCTAGGCAATTTTAGCCGAGATCAATAAAGCGCGCCAGTCGTTTCTGTTTCGTGATACCGCGCCAATTGGAAATACCAAGGGAGGACGAGTCAGTCTTCACATGATCTTCCCAGTGAAGTGGAGGTCTCCCTCCTCTTCTGCGTTTAGCGGGTTTCGATTGAAATACTTTCTGGGTTTGAGCACTTTCATCCATTCACAGACATGACCTGCCCAACGCAGCCGTTGGATTTTTTTTTGCTGAACAATATACAGCTCGTCATTACATCTCCGTCGGTACTCGCCCTCGCTAACGCGCAAAGGTCAATAAATCTTCCGAAGAACTTTTCTCTCGAATACTCCAAGTACCATCTCATCTGATTTTGACATTGTCCATGCTTCTGAGCCGTACATGAGGACTGGAACAATAAGAGTCTTGCAGAGCGTGATTTTTGTTAGTGAAGGGAGGACTTTACTTAATCCAAAGCAGCATTTATTCGTTAGAATGATTAGTTGGATTTTCGTGCTTACATTATTTTTAGAGTTAACGCTGGTTCCCAAACAGACGAAACCCGTTAGACCGTTCAATATTTCGAATTGGTAACTGTCAAACGTGAAGTGGCTGCCAAGACATAATTGAGCTGACTCTGTGTGTGATGACAGGAGGTACTTCGCTTTGTCGTCGTTAACCGCCAAACCCATTTTCTTAGATTTATATTTGGAACGATTTTCCGTCATCCCTTGTAAATTTTGCTGTTGAGATTTTCATAGCCTCTTTGTCCAGCTTGGAAAAGACAGAACGAACAGCACGAGTGTTAGTGGCCATGATGTCAATATTATCGACGTACAAACGCAGTTGCACACTCTTGTAATACAAGATGCTTCCATGTGTTTAAGTTCTGCAGCTCGAATTATCTTTTCCAGCATCAAGTTGAAGAAATCACACGAAAGGGGGTCACCTTTCATGAAACATCGGAGAGGTCCTTTCGAGCCGTTCGAGGCCAAACGATGTTTTACACAAGGTGAATGACGGAGCTGGTGGTGTTAGTCAACGTCATTTGGCATATCCATATAAGTTTTGCAGGGAAGCCATCTCATTTTAATTAACTAACAGAAATTTGCCTACAAAAATAATATTGGTCTCAATGCATAGTGTACCATATATGGTACAATTAGAAAAACACCAAAATTCAGCTTTTCCTGGAAAACCGCGCATTTAATCGAAAAATTAGTGTCTATTTCGTGGTTAGTAGGTAATTTTACGTAGGGGGCGTCACGTGTCAATATTGGGGGCTGACCTCATGCATTTAAGGGTTAAGCGATTATTGCAAATTGCCACAGATTTTAACAAATCGATTGATTGAGAGCACATGTCACTCCCTTTAAAAAAATATCAACGTGCTTTTGAAACTCACTACAGGCTATAGAAAAATCTCTGTCTCAAATGATAAAAGAAATTCTTACTTCTTTTTCTTAAAATTAACTCTTTTGTGTAGCAAGTGAAGCGCGAAACCAACAAGCGTTTGCCTTTGGCAACACACACACACACACACACACACACACACAGGAAAAAGGATATACGAGCTATACACTTTCACTTCCCTGCACTTCATTTGCCTGCCGTTGCGTTTTGTTGCTGTTACGCCGCGCTGTGAGAATGCCCATTGAGGCGGGTTAATTAACGAAAATTGTGGCGAACAAAACGAATTTAATTGTTGTCGATTTGTATACTGTATTTATTTGTCTATGAAACGCGCAGACAGACGTTCTTTATAATTTTTCGTTATTTTGATTGCCGGCTTGTGTGTGTTTGTGTTGGTGCGTGTGTATGCGGCTGCTGTTGGCTTAACGCGCCCAAAAGCAGACAACAAATAATAGAAATAAACACATTTTTGTTGTTCTTGTTGTATTTTTGTTGTTTTTTTTGTTGTTTTTTGTTGTTTTTGTTGTTTTTTTGTTGTTTTTGTTGTTTTTTTGTTGTTTGTTTGTGTATGTTTGCATTGAAGAGCGCAAAAGCCACTTCAGCAGCGCACATTAGCTGTGTGAATTAGAAGCGAAGGCGACTTGTTTGTTGTTGTTGCTGCTGTTGTTTTTTTGAAAGTTTTCTGTTTTTTTTTTTTTTTTTCTATTTTGCTATTCAATAAGTCGATTTTTTAGTTAACTTGTGTTAGATATGTGTATGTGTGTGCCACTCATTGCCAAAATATTCGACACACTTCTTGGCATACGCCGCTGGTCGGTCCTCAACGTGCGTATGCGTGCAGTGTGAGTGGCCGCTTCCAATCCTGCTAATACCCCTCGGGGTGTGAAAGTCAGTTTTCGATGCTGTGATTTTTATTTTTCAATTGTTTTTTTAGTTGTTACCACATACATACGAGTGCGTTCGCCAACTTAACAGTTTTTTTTTGTTGATTTGATTTGATTTGATTTTGACGAATTACCTAGCGCTGACATGAGTGGATCAGTGGATGGATGAGTGCGTGTCCGGCGGCGGTGAGTATCCGGTAGTACATACACATATTTGTTTTTGTAGTTTTGCTTGCGAGTGTTTTTTTTTTTTTTTTTGGAAATTTTTCTATTTCATTTGATTGTTTGTTTTTTGTTGTTTTTTTGCTGCGTGTGCCGACTTTTGTATTCTTGTTCTCACATTTTATTGTGAATTTATTGTGTTGTTTATTGTATCGTTAAAATCTGATTGCTTTGGCCACGTTTTCAATTAATTTTGCATAGCTTTTTTTTGTTGATGATAATTTATTTTCAAGTAATTTCTTGCTCAATAACTTTTGTGTTAGAGAGTGTGACTCATTATTGTTTGTTGCAGAGTGTTTCGCAATTGAATGATTCTTAAGTGATTTAAAAGCTTTGGAGACATAGTAAATACCTAAAAAAAGGGTTTGATTTCGTTGACGGCGCTCCGTGTGATTTGCAAGTTTTATTTGAGAGTATCCGGATGACCGAGCTTATCTCGGGCTGTCACTTTTTCGCAGGTCTTCGCAAACGAATTAAAATGTTAAAAAAAAAAAATTGATAGCAAAAATTTAACTCTTCAGAAGTATAACCGAGACTTCTTCTATACTAAATTTCATGAAAACTGTTGAAGCCGTTTGTGAGATTCAGAGCTAGAGTAAGTCAGTCGCGCTCCACCGAGATGCCTCTAACCTTTCATGTCCTTCTAACTTTCTTATCCGTCTTCGGCTTCCACTGCCATTCCCTCTACTTTTGTTTTTCTTTTCTCATTCATCTCCGTTTCCTTTTACTTTTACTTTTCCTTTTCCCTTACCTTTCCCTATCGCCCCCTCCTTTTCTCTCCTCCTCCTATTCTATCTCCCCTTCCCTATCACAATCCTTCCCTCCCTCTCCCATTATATTTTCGTTCCCTTTCACATCTCCCTTTCCTCTCTGTCCCATTCCCATTCCCTTCCAATCGGCTTTCTTTTTCGTTTTCATCTTCCCTTTCGTTTCCCTATCGCCCCTCCTTTTATTTCCCCCTCCAATTCGTTCTTTCCTTCTCTATCGCCCCTCCTTTTCTTTCCCCCTCAAATTCGTTCTTTCCTTCCCTCTCACAATCTCCCTCTCTCTACCATTCTATTTTCGTTTCCTTTCCCCTCTCCCTTTCCTCCCTGTCCATTCCCATTCCATTCCAATCGGCTTTCTTTTTCCTTTTCATCTTCGCTTTACTTAGGGAACCAGGTTGAGCATTATATCGAAGAGTTATCTATTGTAAAGCCATGATTCCCAATTTTCGGGGTCATCTGAAGTGAAGTCCTCGTCAAAACCTTTCTTTTGATACCAATATCGCTCAGAAATTTCCGGGGTTATCCAGGTCCCAATTTTGACTCATATCTGGTGACCCGGCCTAGGCATCCGAATTAAAAGAGTTCTGTGTTCAAGGTCTTTCATTTGTTACCAATATCGATCGGTGCTCCCCAGGAATTCCGAAGAAAAAAATTCCGAAACTCTATTTTTCCGAAAAATTATTTCCGAAACTTCTTTTCAGAATGAAAAATTACGAAATTTTTTTTCCGACATAAAAATTCCGAAATTTTTTTTCCGAAATAAAAATACCGAAAATTGTTTTTCGGAAAAATTTATTTTACTGTATACTACACGGTGTTTCACGCAAAAGTACTGTGGATCGGTCCTTAGATACTATTCCAGAAAAATAATTCTGCCGGCTGAGGGTGTTCTGCGCAAAATTGAATAGTTTCATTCCCGTCTGATTTTTTTCTGAATTTTGGCTTCGGAATTTCGGATTCTGAATTTTGGATTTCTGAATTTTGGCTTCGGAATTTTGGATTCTCAATTTTGAATTTCGGAAATAACTTTTCGGAAAAATAGAGTTTCGGAATTTCTGTCTTCGCAATTCATGCGGGGAACCATATCGATCAGAAACATTCGACGGTCATCCGGATCAAAGTTTTGACCCATATCTCGGGACTCGGGATATAAGTGAGTAGAAAAATGAAATATTTCGAAAGTCCACCCCCGAAACTCCCTGTATACCAAATTGTATGAAACCCGTTGGAGCCGTTTCCGAGATCCTGATTATATATATACAAGAATTGCTCTTTCGCTCTTCTTTATTGGAAACGGGTATGTGACTTTCGGAAGATTTTGTACAAGTATCAACGGAGATTTAATGCTGATCTGTACTTGTTTTACGCAATCATCAACATTGTGCAGCAAATACAGATCCAGTGGCCCCGCTGGGCAGGTCATGTCGTGAGAATGAATGAAGGTGCTCCGGCCCAGAAAGTATTTCTATCAAAACCCGCTAAAGGCAGTAGAAAATGGCGACCTCCACTGCGTTGGGAAGATTCGGTGAAGACTGACTCGTCTTCCCTTGGTATTTCTAAGTGGCGCCATGCTGCACGGAATGGAAACCAATGGTGCGCTTTATTGGACTCCGCCCGATTGGTCCGATTTAACCAATTCCACCAAAGATTAGTCACACACACATACCGAATTTCAAAACAGACAGGTGCATGGAGAGACGAACGGACGGACACGACTTAATCGACTCAGCTCATGATTCTGATCATATCGGTATATACTTATTTGGGTCAGTCTCTCACATAGATATCTATGATGTTAATTCATCTTCCTCAAAAGTTCAACTTCAAAAACAATTTTAAATTTTTATGCTAACCGATTCTGTAGTGAGTGGCATTAAAGTTAACTAGTAAACCCGGCCACGCGATGCTGTGGCTTTCAATTACACTGTGCGACAATTTGAGGGCGGAAGACCACTTATTGCCACATTTGAAAATTTTTTGATATACCTTCATAGTTACTGGTTATTTTTATTTTCTGTGGACCTAGATTTTTTATACACAGATTTTGTCGGAGGGGCGTAGTGAAGTTTTGTGCCAAATATTTTTCTAGACTATAGTAACCTTAAAGCGACCTCCAAAAGGCCATTTGGCGCGCTGCTATTTTTCTTTCTATTTCTCTTTCTCTTCCCAGTCCCCCTTATTTGCGCTTTCTTTTCCCTTTATCCATTTTATTTTCCGTGTTCTTTCCTCTTTCGCTTCCTTTCCTTCGACATATCGGTCCCTTTCATTTCCCTATTCTTTTATTATCCATCTTGAGTGTACCCTTTTTGTAAAAATCACACTCCAAATTTAAAAATGAGATAAACTGTAGCGTAAAAATGGATTTTTGAACAGGTGGCACCCTTTTTGTAAAAATTTTAATGAATTACTCATTTCCATGCCAAGCCCTTTCATATGACACCTCAAATTTAAAAATCAAACAAACTATAGCGTAAAACTGAATTCTTGAACAGGTGGCAACCCTTTTTGAAAATTTTTTATTAAATTACTCACTATCAGGTCAAGCCCTTTCATATGACACTGCAAATTTAAAAATCATACAAACTATAGCGTAAAACTGAATTCTTGAACAGGTGGCAACCCTTTTTGAATTTTTTTTATTAAATTACCCAATATCAGGTCAAGCCTTTTCATATGGTACCAAAAATTTTAAAATCAAACAAACTATACAGGAAAATTAAATTTTCGAACAGATGGCAACCCTTTTCAGAAAAATTAAACCTTCCTGCACATCCCTTTCATTTGACACCACATTCTCGAAAATCGGTATAACGGTGTAAAAGTTATGGTGTTTACAAAAAATCGCTTAGCGTAATATATATAAAGATTCTACTAGAAATATTCGTTCAATATTCACCTAAGAAGAAAATATGTCAAGTCAGATTTAACTCCAATAAACATTGAACTGAATCTCGAAAGAAACAAGTTTTAATCGGTCTTCATATTTGCTACTTTATTGAAAAGGAACTTGCACATACAATCACGCCAAGACGCTGCCCATACGACGATTTAATGCGCCCACGTTAATGTGCTTAGTTCAAAAGCGGTTTCAAATTATACTCGATCACTACTCACTCCCTCTCCGTGCCGACGACAGCGCGTCATATATGCAAATACCATAAAGAACATTGTTTTAACATTGCTAAGCTTAAAAGACAGCTCACTTCAAAAATCAAACCGAAAAAATGCATACAATGGATGTTTTAGAAAAGCAAATACTGAAGTAGCAAGCGCCGAATGAAAGAGTAAAAAATAAATTCACATATTAAGAATGCACTTTTAAGACGTAAACGTTACACGTGACCAGCGACACGTGACCACCATCAGCATGTTTTTATTTGTTGGCATTGTGTTGCTGTTGTTTGTTGTTGGTGTTGTTGCTGTTCTTGCAGCTGCTGTATGTAGTGAAAATACTGCGGCTAAGCATATAACATGTTACATAAATATGTACATATATATATGTTAACAAACATACACAGACAGTCACATATTTACCGATCAATCAACAAACATAACAAAAAGCGAAGGATATGAAATTATAGAAAACAAGTAAGGAAGCCTAAGTTCGAGTGGAATCGAACATTAGATACTCAGCTGTATGTTTTCATTGTTTGTTTGCGTTTGATGGAAACACGGTGCACTTAATATAAAGCGAGTGCTGCATAAAGTGGGCGTAGTCACGCCCATTTTCAAATTTTTTATCAGTCATCCAACTAAGCATATCAAAATTATACTTTGTGCAAAATTTCATTCCTTTATGACTTCTAGTTACAAAGATGTCATGTTACAAATTCCCAAAGGGTGTTCCAGAAATATCTTTCTTAAAAAGTAGGCGTGGTCATAAACCGATTTCAATAAATTTTTGCGTGTCTATTAACACAAGTTATAAAAGTGTATAAACCAAGTTTCGTCATAATATCTCAATTATTTGTCGAGTTATAGGCTAAGAAATCTCGTATATCCCTTTGTGTAAAAAGAGGCGGTGCCACGCCCATTTTCCAAAATTTTTCTATTTGTTGTTTCCGGTCTATTGTGGAAGTCATGCCACAAAATTTCAATGACAGATCTTTATATTTGACAGAGATATCGCTTAAAATGTTTTTATTAGGCCCCTTTATAGTTCTCATATATAAAAGTGGGCGTGGTCGTCAACCGATTTCGCTAAAATTTTGAGCGTCTATTACCACAAGTAATGAAAGTGTACACACCAAGTTTCGTCATTATATATAAATTATTTGTCGAGTTATGGGCTCAGAAATCTCGTATATTCCTGTTTATAAAAAGAGGCGGTGCCACGCCCATTTTCCAAAATTTTTGTGTTTTTCGTTTTATATCCGCAGTTGGACTACTGCTATAAAATTTCAATGATATATCTTTATATTTGACAGAGATATCGCTTAAAATGCTTTTATTAGGTCACTTTATAAGACCCATATATAAAAGTGGGCGTGGCCCTAAACCGATTTCGGAAATTTTTCGTCCAAATATTTGACTAAGTAAGTATATCACGCGTACCAAATTTCATCGATATATCTTCAACGGTTTCTGATTTATGACTCATAAAACTTTCAATGTTTTCCCCTTAATAAGTGGGCGTGGCACCGCCCATTTTCCAAAATTTTTGTGTTTTTCGTTTTATGTCCGCAGTTGGACTTACGCGACAAAATTTCAATGATAGATCTTTATATTTGACAGAGATATCGCTTAAAATGTTTTTATTAGGTCACTTTGTAATATACATATATAAAAGTGGGCGTGGCCGTCAACCGATTTTAACTATTTTCCGTCCAAACGTATGCCTAAGTAAGTAAATCACGCGTACCAAATTTTGTCGATATATCTTAAATGGTTTCTGAGTTATGACATATAAAACTTTCAAGGTTTGACCCTTAATAAGTGGGCGTGGCACCGCCCATTTTCCAAAATTTCATCAAATTTCTTCCTGGGGGCCTGAGCTCAACACGTGGGTAAAATTTCATCGCTCCAGCTATATTAGTGACTGAGATACCAAATTTCCGATTATTTCTATATAGGAAAAGTGGGCGTGGTCATGGTCCGATTTCGCCGATTTTCAATACCAACCGTCCCAGTCCCGATACCAACTTGCATTTCAAATTTCATCAAAATATCTCAATTTTTGCGCGAGTTAGAGTGTTTACAGACGGACGGACAGACGGACGGACGGACAGACGGACGGACGGACGGACATGGCTAAATCGATTTCTCTTTTCACCCTGATCATTTTGATATATATAAGTCTATATCTATCTCGATTATTTCACTCTGTTACAATCCACCGTTATGTGATTAAAACTATAATACTCTGTGTACTAGTACAGCTGAGTATAAAAAGGTATAAAAAGCTCCAGCGTCATATGAGCGTTTAGGCGGACGGCCTAACAAACAAATGCTTAAATCAGAAATTATCAAAAAAGCGAAGCATAGTTATAGGCAAATATAAGTGAAAATATTTTGCTCGAGACGCAGCGACTGTGCTGTTATAAGTGGCTCTTCATCACAAGCACAAAGTTGTTCAATTTGATTGTCATGTTGAAATAATATGTTGCAGCCATGCATGTGCATATTGTTGGTGTTGTTGCTATTGCGTATACATAGCAATAATAAATATTTCTCATCAATTATGTACATACATTTATACATATATCTACATATGTATGTATGTATCTATAAACTTTTGCGAATGAAAATATAAAGCTCAATCTCATCTTATTGATTGCATAACCCAGCAAACAATTTTTTAAAGGCCAAAGTTTGTAAGCACGTCATGAGTCACCAAGAACATATGTAATTAAAAGATGGTAATTTTGTATTGCTATAAACGAGTGATATGTGAGTCAAGATGACTCATGCTTGAGTTATCAGTTTTTCATATAAGTTATTCATTATAGTTATATTTGAATGAGCTGCGGATGCATACCAAAATATATGTAACCATATATTCTTATTAGCTCTAAAATCTATATAGTCAGACGAATATAAAATTGTAGTTTATAGGTCGCGTAATGGCTCGAAACAACTGAACGGATTTTATTACAAATTTTTACGAATTTATTCTTTGGAAAAGTCCTCTCGACATAGACCACATATTTTCCCACTAGATGGCGCTGGAGTTGCTATACATGCAAACTCTGTCACAAAAACCCCGCAAGGTGGCGCTGGAGCCGAGATATTCTGAAAATCTGTATTCATCAACTTCTGGCACAGCCAGACGACGCAAGAAATTACTTTCAGAAAGTGAAAAATTCAAATTTTTGTATTTGTTTTTTTAAAAGGAACAATAACAAAAATTTGAATTTTTCTCTTTCTGAAAGTAATTTCTTGCGTCGTCTGGCTGTACCCTTCGCTATCTCCATACAATACCTTATATTAATACCCCACGTCCACTGACTTTTTTATGTATTAAGATGAATGTATACAAAAATAATCACATGTGAATCATGAACTTATTTCAAAAGGCTCGCGTGAGTCACATGTGACTCATTGGACATGAAAGTTGTTGTGGTATGTAAGTATTTGTTAATTTATATCACGTGTGTTTATTTCTTAATAAAGAACTCGGATATAAAAAATGAAGCCGTCAGGTGGTGCTGGAAATCAGGGTTTTAATATAGAGCTCTCTTCGATGTAATGTCCAACCCGGTACCCTATGGAAAGTTAACGGATAGGAGGTAAAGAAAATGGTATGGGAAGGGAATGGAACAAGAAACATGACGGAAAGGGGAGAGCGAAAAGAAAACGAAAAAGGAGTGGGAGAGGGAGAGCGAAAGTTAGAAAGAGAGTAGCAGTGCACACTGGTCTCATTTGTATGGAGAGTGGGACAAAACTCAATTTCTTTGAAACGGATGGACCTACCGAAACCAAATTTGGCACATTGGTGTCCCACTATACGACTCATCTTTCAGAAAAAATAAAGCATATATGTTGTAATCCACGCCCACCACTAACGCTAGTTTACAGCCAAAAAAAAACAAGAAAACCAGGAATGGGGGAGGATAGGAATTGACCTGCTGAGCTTGGAACTATTTTTTTTTTTAATTTTTTGTATAGTTAGGTTTTTGAGATAGCGGTAATTTTGTGTTTTTTGTTATCACTTCATTCAAAAATTATTTTCTCTGGAGTTACAAATTCTATAAACGCAATCAGTATCTCGTTCGAAAGGCAATCAAAGTACGCTTCAAACGACATACAACTTGTAGTGGTCTAATAAAAACTCGCTAAGCGAAAGCTGGTCAAATTCAAAATTTTGTGAATTTTTGCTATTTTTGAAAAAATTTTGATTTTCAAATTAAGTTTTTATAAAAAGTTGTAAAAATCAGGAAAGTTTTATTACTTTAAAAATTTGCCCGTTTAATTGCAAAGACTTTAAGCGTAATATCAGAGAGATCCGATAAATATTTTATTTTTGGCGATTTTTTTCTTGTGAAACAAAAAGGATATTTTGGACGAAAAACTTGGTTAGGTGACTTAACTATGTGAAAACGACTTCATAGGTCAAAAGGACATTAGAAGAATATATAGAGCTTCCAAAGACTAAACTAATGACATTTCGATTTTAAAAATCCGATGTCAAATAACAAATTTACAATAAAAAAAAATTATTCCGCGATATTTCGATAAAAAAAATTGTATGGAGATTGGGACAAAACTCAATTACTCAGATTTTATCGAAAATAAAGTTTTATCGAAAATAGTCAATGTAAATATGTACAAAAATCGTAAAAGGGCAACAATATTTTGTATAGACTAGTTACATTTAATATGATATTTTAAGAAAAAGGGAAAAATGTATAAACAGGCTTCTTAAGAGAAGACTTGAAAGAAATCAAATCTGCTTATAAGACCTGGTCCAGAGTGGTCCTTAATTGTTAAAAGTTTAAATGAAAATGCTAATGCTTGAAAATTACGCTCATAGAAAAGCCAAGATTTCTTCATCTTGTATTTTGCTAAAAATAAATTGTTTTCACTGTTTTCTTTCGCTAAATAATGAAACATACGTTTTTCTTGCGTTTCCATAGTTATGCACATTATTTTTAGCACTCAAACTTGAAATATCGCAAAAATCATAATACACTTATTTACACAAACTTTTTCCAGAAAATTTTTTTTTCAAATGTGTTGACTTTAAATGAGCCAAAGTAACATTTAATGGTGGCTATTGCGTATAGAAGTAGGTTTTCCATAAAATTCAATATATTTCCCACTGAAATGCATGACAGAAGTTGCTTTTTCAAGCACCAACATTTTTGACTTTTGTGTATGGGGGCTGACCAGTGTGCAGTGGGACAAAGAGAAAAGAACGAGAAAGGGAAATACTCATTATGACATAAAAATATTTTTTAGTGGCTGTGAAACGGGATTGGTATTTGCTAATACTTGTATATATGCATGTACATAAAAATATATTATTACATGTATGTATGTAAGTCATAACTGACTCAATTTTAAATCAAAATTGAGTCATTGAAGAGTCATAATTGTATCACGTAGTTCTAAATAACATTCCAAAAGCTTACAAACCGACGGGTAGACACATTTCTAATATGTAGAAATAATCTCAAAAAGGCAATAAGTATATTCGTTTTTAATATAAGAGTAAGTATTTTAGGAGTCCAGTAAGACTCAGTTAACCGAATCATTTCAACTGCACCATAAATAAGCACTAGCTTATCAAACACTATTCAATATAAATAGAGTCTATTGTAACTAATTGCTGCCTTCATATGTTTACTGGGTACAGCACTACAACACATATCAGTCAGTGCGTATGAATATCTTTATGGGGTTGATTTGAATTTTCGTCTGTTGCTTGCTACTTCATGTGCATACGTATGCAGTAATATACAAAAGGTACAAGTACAGTTAGTCAGCGTGACAGTTGATTATTATTAAATAGTGGAATGGGTGTAGTACCTATGAATGCGCGCCACGGTCCATCCATGTTTTTGTTGCTGTTATTGTCACAGTAGTCAGTTGAATGAATCGATGAGGGTTTCCGCTTCAATTGTTGACATGATGGACCTAACCAATACCAATACAAATACCAATAATTCACTCCCACCACTTTTGTTGGCTACTGCCTTTGATTCTGCTTTGGTATTGCTTTTGGCTTGTGGCTTGCGTAACTCATTGCCTCATCGCCTCATTCCTCTTGAGTTTGATGTCTTTTGTGATTTACATACATATGTACATACATACTTATAAAGCATTACAACAATTATTCTTTCTATTTCATTTTAATAATTTTAAGAAGTTATCTTTCTTATGCGTGTGCCGCGCTGGAGGTGCATGATTGATTGGTGACACTGAGGTGCGTTGTGCAGATGATGGAATTGTTGCGATAAAGCATGAATCCTTAGATTTATTTACATACATATGTACATATATATGAATAAAGTTTCATATGCAAAAATGAAAAAGTATTGATTATTTTATAGTTAAATGGCTGGGATTAAGAATACACTGGGGAATATTATATTAAAAGAACAAAAAAAGATTTATAACGCTGAGGGTATGTGAACAAAAGTAACGAGAGGCGTACCTACACAATTTGATTGAATATTTTAAGCTAAGAGCGCGTCTGTCTTCGGCTGCACCGAAGACTTCATACCTTTCATGAATGGGGAAATTAAAAGTTACATATTCTGATATTGTTTAATTTATACTTTCAATTATGTGAGTTATTTATGCAAATATTCTCTAGAAAAGTGTCATGATGGAGTAGTTATACCTTAATATATATATACATATCTGAACAATCGGTTGTATGGGAGCTATATGTAATAGTGGTCCGATCTTGACAAATTTCAGTGATATTTGTTAAGTCCATATGGGTACAAATACTTCAAAGGTTCATGCGCTTAGCTATTTAAATGGAGAAGTTATACCCTAAAATGTTCAAATATCTGAACAATCGGTTGTATGACAGCTGTATGTTATAGTGCTCCGATTCGGCCGGTCTCGAAAAATGATCAGCTTCTCTTAAAAATACACTCACATTCCGAATTTCAAGCAGATATATCAAAAACTGAGGGACTTGTTTGCGTTCAAAGAGACAGGCAGACAGAGAGACAGACAGACAGACGGACATGGTTTAATCGACTCAGCTCATGTACCTGATCATATTGGTATATATTTTCGTGGGTCTGTCACGCCTCCTTCTGGTACTTTCAAGGTTTATATTTCGGCACAAAGTTATAATAACATTTCATTCTCACGAAAGGCATAAAAAGGCTATTTTTAAGACTGTTGAAAAACTTGTCCATGCCAAACGGATCTCAACTCGATGCTGTTATTCTTCCCCCTTTTTGGCAGTCACTTGCTGATCGAATGGTTGTCTATGAAAATTCGGGAATGCTATAGTTAGCACTGATACACCACAAGCTGTTCCCGATTTACGAAGTTTTAGGCCCGGTTTCACCAACCATACTTCAGTTAAGCTTAGCTCACGACTTCAGTTAGTCAAGATTCCGTGCTTAACTAACTTTTCGGTTTCACCAACTATTTTTGCTCACTGAAATCCTGCCAGCTGTGGCCGCTGTCGTGCAGTGGGTAGACTGCTCGCCTGCTATGCCAGAGATCTCAGGTTAAAACCACGGTCCGAGAAAAACACCAAAACATTTTTTCTAATTAGTAAAAATCCAATTATTGGGTTTTTTAAGAGCAGCGGTCACCTCTCGGCAGTGGACGGCATACCCCCCGAGTGTATTTCTGCTATGAAAAAGCTTCTTACAAAAAATGCATTCGCCGTTCGGAGCCGGCATAAAACTGTAGGTCCACACAATTAGTAGGAAAAAACAAAAGGAGCACACCTCGAATTGGGAGAGAAGTTCGTTTGTTTTGGTTATTTTGGTTGCTGTATTTGCTAATTTTTTTGTCATATTTACCCTTTTGGTTGTTGAATTTGCTAAAGCGATTCAAATTCTTAGTCGAATATAAGTCAAGACAAAAGCTAACTAACTTCTGACTAAAGCATAGTACTGAGCAGGGTTGCCACTTTGAAATTTATTTTCCGACCAAATTCGTCTCAAAAACCTACCAAAATAGCTTTCAGCCGACCAAAATTTTTTTTCACATAATTCGTCATATAAGCTGGTTTTTGAAAATTTATGATTTTTTATATATTCATTTAACTGGTATATATATAGGAACTTATACATACATATCACTCTTCAAGTATTTTCACATGTTTTAGCTTAAAATAATAATATACGAATGCGTTTATACATATGTATGTACATTAATTTGTGTATGTAATCTATGTTAACCTTTTAAAATAGTTACGACTATGGTTTAACAGGTAGGTCCAAGTAGGTGTACAAATGAGATCAGAACTTTAA
The DNA here is from genome assembly GCA_960531455.1 of Urophora cardui. Lineage (NCBI taxonomy): Eukaryota > Metazoa > Arthropoda > Insecta > Diptera > Tephritidae > Urophora > Urophora cardui. The sequence goes on along the minus strand of OY482673.1, from coordinate 120,168,053 downwards.
TTAAATATCAAAATTGAATCTAAGATCTTTTTTGTACATAGTGCTTATTTCTAATTTGTTTCTGAGTTTGGTTTTATTAAAGAAAGTGTAGAAAATCTGCGCCCGGGTGCAGCAGAGCTGTGTGGAAGCGTAAGCAGATTAAAAATAAATTTTGTGAGCCCGCCAAAGCAATTTTCATTAAGCGCATTTTTCATCAAACTAAAAAATGAAGAAAGGCTTTTCATGCGTATGCGTTCACCTTCTTTTATCCACTTTACACAAAACTCTGCCGAAGAGACACACAAAAAGTATTCAAGCAAACTGTTGCTGCGAGAAAGAGACATGAATACATGAACTTTCAAACGTTCTTTCAACAGTGTTGTGACAAAATCTAGCAAATCAGTGATGTTACTTGAAGGAAGGTAAAAACCTACCAAAATTCAAATCGTGCGACCATCCGACCAACAGGAAAAAAAACCGACCAGTTTTGGTAGGAAAAGCCCACTTATCACATCCCTGGTACTGAGTTCGAGTTTCACGTGAAACTGCTGTCAAAATCCATACAAAAAAACTGGTTGCGAAACATGTGTGAAATTTTACATATATTTCACGACAAAATTGTACTGAGTTCCTGCCGTGAAAACGTTGCGCAACATGCTAGCAACATCATGCCAGCAACATTTTTTCACGCCAAATTAAATATACAATGCCATTTATTTACGAGTGAAAAGTGACATTTGTTGAAATTGAAATTTATATTAGCTCCGTTTATTATTAGCTAGTTATTAGTGATGAGCGATACATCGCAAACGGTGATTTTTTCACTGTGAATAAAAAATCGCAAATCGCAATTGCGATCACTTTTTCAAAATAGCAGTTCACTACTTATTGGGAACTTCTATCGATGTACCAAGTAAGCAGTTCACCTATGTGAATCGCAATCGCAAAAGCATTATAAATTTCTTTTTGTTTATACTTTTGAGCAGACCACATAAGTATATAGAAATAAAAAAAAATAAAAAATTATTGAATTTACAATTTATCTTTGAAAAATGTTTACAAACAGCGAAATTACTGCGGAATACGTTGTTATTGCTATCATTTTGTTAACACAAAATGAAGACAGGTTATATCGCTCAGAAAACGCAAAATTAATCTCTACTGTTAACTGATGATTTTATAGCAGTCCATGCAATCGCAATAGCAGTTTAAAATCGCAGTGATTTAAAAATAGCAATCACCGAAATCACAGATATCGAAAAATCGCAGTTTCTCTCATCTCTACTAGTTATGAATAGTTAGCCAAGTTTCGGCTGGAAAATCGTTTCTTGAGTCAAAAAAATAGCAGAAGAGAGCCATTGACAGGTCCACATTTCAGCTAGTAAAATTTTCCCTAGCTGAAATTATTTGCTGCCAAAGTAAGAAACAGCTGTTGAAAAAATAAACAAACGAATACTTTTTATTTTATTACTTTTGAAATTTTCTGAATTTTTGAAATAGAAATAAAGAAAATTAAATGTTTTTTTTTTAGAAAAAATAACAACAGTCAAAAATAGCATTCTAATTACTAATCGCTAATTTTTACTATTATTCCGTTTCTTGATTTTCTGTTCGTTTCGCTCTTTATGAGCGCAATTCTTTCCGTTTTGCTCACTTGACAGCTAGCTGCTAGTTTAATAAGAAACAAACCTATTTTGTATAAAAATTTTTTATTTGGCAAAATTTGAAAGTTGGTTCTGAGGCGATGCTTCAATTTTTTTCTTTTTACATTTGCTTAGTTTTCGTTTTGGCATTTATTCTCATTTGACAAAAAAATTTTCTTGAAACATTTCACGGCAAAATAAATGCATATTGCTGGCGAAATTTCACGGCGGTGAACTCAGTACAGTACAGGCTTAACTTGTGACTGAGCAAAGAACGAGTGGCTAAACCGAATACATTAAAATTATGACTAAGCTAAGTATGGTTGGCGAAACCGGGCCTAAACGGAACCAAATACGCTTATAAGCAAATTCCCTGTATAGTAACTCCCACATTTTCAGGTAAAAGACTGCCTTAGCCCGAAGCAAATGGTTCAAATCAATTATATAGAAATTTAGGGTCGAAAACAGGCATTGATGAAGGAGAAGTTCTCAACTGCCTTAGCAGTTCGCAACTGATCTCATTGTTCCTACTACTCTCTCTTCAATAGTATAATCAAGCATTTTCCTACAAATGCTTACTCCAACAGCAGTATTCCGCAATATTACATATGTATACAAATATGTATTTTCATGTGTATTCCAAAACCATATACCATGAGTATATATAATTTCTTTAATTGCTTTCAATTTGAAACTTCTTCAGGAGCAACATTACACCGCACTCAACATTGTGTCTGCAACATTAATTGTATTGCCTCAAACCAAACCAAACCAAACCAAACCAACAAAGACCCCCTCTCTTGTACATACATATACAGTTGGTCTACAAGTGTATTAGCATTTTAACTGATTGCATTCGCAATTAAAATTGCATTCGTCGTATTCTAATTAATACGACCAAAAAAGATTGATTTCCCTCAGTACACACCAAAGGCAACAACACACTCTCAAAGAGAAACAACCCTGCAAAAATTCCGACTACTCCAATCGCTAATCCATGGAGTGCTCGCTATGGACCAACCGATTGCTCCATAACTTGCCACATTTCATACAAAAAATATGGTCCATTTAACATTACATGACATTGCAGTGGAGTATATACTCCAGTCCCGCATAACATTCAAATTAATCCATGGAGTACCTACATTGGATTAATTGATGGAGTACCTAACAGTTAGCCGAACATAACAACAAAACCAAATGTTTATCGCGACGACGACGAATGATTGATTTGTATGTATGTAGTTATGTATGTATACACATTTCGTCGTCGTCGCGATAAACATTTGGTTTTTGTTATGTTCGGCTAACTACGAAGCGATGCAGATACACGAATCGGTCGCTTGGGCTATGTTAGTGGTCACTTTGAAAGTACTCCAACCTACCACAAATGGAGCATATAATCCAATGATTTTTGCAGGGAAGAACAAAAATGTCCGCGTCGATTAACTCACCTTGCTTGCCGACTTAAAATACAAATATATGAGCAGCCTAAGTGCCCAAAACACATATCCGCCGACACATACATACATAACTCCGACACATGCGTCTACAATTGACTAATAAGTCTGCCACAAAATGACGACAAATACATAAATGCAGGAAGCTCCATTTGACTTATGAGAATTACATACACCGCCTTATTTACCCATCTCGCCGATTACTTTAATCACACGAGTACTCATACTTTTGGTATGCATTGACATTTTTTGGCGTGAGTGTTTGAATGGCTCTAAGGCTCTAACTTTGACTGTGCCTAATATGCAAATCATTTTGTTCGTAGTACGTACATATATGGTTCATACATAAGTGGCAAACGTGTTGACAACAATAACAATGACAGGCGACAAAAGTGCATTTGCTGTTGCATAAAATGCAATTTATTTTCCTTTAGCACATAACGTAGGACAAGAGCGAAAACAATAACAACATCTACATAGCTTAACTGAGATAAAAGCCTTATGCGCTTATTTGACTCGCCCTTCCAGTTGAATGAGTCTATCGAAGCGTATCTGGGCGCATTGGTGACGAAATGCCTGCAGCGTCAAGTTGACTTCAAAAGTAAGTAAATTTTAATAAAGTGAAGAGGAGTAAGAGTGGGTGGTAATGTGTGCCCAGTAGTGAGATTGGTTAGCAAAAGATAAAAGGTAACTTATTCAAAGGGAACTAATAAACATTTTGGAAAGCATTCGAAATGACCTTGGATAGCCAACTTGAATAGCGAACTGAGAACGAACTTATAGTACTTATAGTGTTTTTTTGGGCACTTAGCTGCCCGCTTATACTGGATTCTGCTCTCTTGGCTGACAGTTTCCATACAAAATATTAGAGACTTTAAGAGACTTTTAGAGTGTATGCCAGCTACTCATTAAACTGATCTTTACTGATTAAGGCAATTTTTTCTATTGTGAATAAGTGAAATGGTTTAAATTTTTTTGTCGATAGATGTCTCCGCGATTTTGAAACTATCTTCGAATACCGTACGTTGGAAAATTTTTTCCAATTCCGTACTTTAACGAACGGTGTTGGGTTGAGTCTTGGCTAGATTGGGGGAGACATCTACCGACAAAAATTTGAAGCCCTTACATCAAATAAACACACCTTTTTTCAAATTCCTTTACTTTAACGAACGATCGTATAATTTGCACTTGTTTTTATACCAGTGGTTGTTTTTTCGCAAGTCTCTAACTCTTGCCCAAACGAATGCGGCTAGTATAAGTGTAATCAACCTTGGTATTCGAACATTTATAGTATAGTGGAATTACACTCGAAATAAGTTCGAGAAAAAATAAGAACTATGTGTTACTATGGCAACAGAATAAAAATTGACAAAGTTTAAGACAACCTATCTCTCTCTCAGAAAAATGTCTCTTCGAAAATGAATAACGAAGTGAAAATACATCGCTTCGGGTTTTCTGGAGACTGACCGATTGCTTGAATCAAATAAAAACCGTTACCTCATTCTTTGTCGAAAATGAGACTTCAAAAGGAGTTACATATCTGAAGTTTTACTCCTGTCATCGTCCCAAAATATGCACGTTTTGAAAGTCAAGGGCAGCTCTATGTCGTCTTAACTTTCATTCAATACACGTTGAATAATGTTTTATAAACACAACCCTGAAATCTGTGCAAAAATGTCTCACGCATATACTCGTAGGTAAGTAAAAGTTAAAATTTTTATTCATAATCCAGTTCAAATTTAACTGGGACATTATTGAACCACATTTTGAATTAGGGCGTTTTTGAATCAAAACTGGGTATCGATAGTTGTATTAGGCCATCTCGCCTTATATGGACTAAAAAAAGTCCACTGTGCGTCCCCCCAATTGGTGTATTTTTGGAAAAAATTTCTGAAAAAATTTATTGAAATTTTATGGCGAATAATTGTCTAGAATATTTTAACCCTCTAGCGACCTTAGAAATATTATTTTTCCCTGAATTTCTGAAAAGAGATCAAAATAACGCTATCTGCTGCTAGTGCTGCTTCTAGAGGGCTAAAATCTATTATATAAAAATGAATGTGTGTCTGTGTGACCTTTATGGACTCCCAAAGTACTCGACCGATCTTTATAAAATTTTCACAGTAGATTTTCCGGGAATATAGGCAAAAATGTGGACCTAGAGTGACCCAGTAAGTCTTTGAATAATATTTGTATCAAATGAAAGCTGTTGAAGAGAACTTAAACAAAGAGCTCTTTAAAGATATGGCTCAAAGCGTGGACCCAGATGAACCCTGAATGCTTTCGAGCGATATTGGTAGCAAATGAAAGGCGTTGAGCAGTTCTTCAACGCATGAAGTAAAGGTAATATTAAAGGAAAAAGAAAGAGAAAGGGAAATATAGAGGGAACCCCTCATTATAACATAAAAATTTTTTCATCGCTGCGAAGCGGGACGAGTATTTCCTAGTGTTCTATAAAATTATTCGCCATAAAATTTCAACAGGGGTCTCGTGAGAAAAAATCTTTTTCAAATGAAGCTAACAGACCACAGGAAGCGAAAGATATATTCCTCGGAACGTTAAACAGGTTTTATTTCGTGTTCTAGTGAAGCGATCGAAATACTTCTTTTGCAAAAAATTAATGATTTTTGACGACGTTTAACATGCAAGCAAAAAAGGGTACATTAAGGTGGTATAAATTAAGCGCTGGGTGGAAGTGACCCCAATGGCACGCATAGGGTTAATACAATTACATTGTCGAAACTCTCAGCTCAGTCTAAAGACACTAGTGTATTAAACTTAAGGAGTGGACTATAAATACCGAAGATATTAACGCATTTTAGCGACATCTAGCGGCGTCCAAAAAACAAAATAAAACAAGTTTTCGGAAATAATTTCCAAAAGGACATCACATGGGGGGCCGTACCGCAAACATTTTTTTGCGATACTGTCTAATGTATGTACATACATACATTGATATGTGCTTGTCTATGTTATACTCTGAAAAAAAAACGTTGTAAATACAAAGATTTTTGCAGTTAAATTAACAACTTTCCGCAGTTAAAATGTGCCCAACAACGCTCCGTTGTTATTTCAAAGATGCGAGCGTTTTTGATTCAAATACTTTTCGTATTTAAGTTAACAACGGAAACTGTTGAATGAAATACTTTTACATTTAAATTAACAGTGTTTGCTTTTGAATTAACAGCAAAATTTTTTAGTCCAAAAGCGAGCACCGTTGATTTAAATACTTTTCGTATTTAAGCTAACAATTTTTGCTTTTGAACTACCAGCAAAAGTTTTTGGTCCAAAAACGGACACCATTGAAGCAAATACTTACGCTTTTAAGTTAACATCAAAAAAATTGTAAACAATAGTAATTTTTTTTTAATATAATAGATATTATTTTATTTTATTTTTTTTTATATTATATATATGTTTACATAGTAATATTAATACTAAGGCCCGGTTTCACCAAACAAACTTTTTCCATTCAGTGATGGTCATTTGATACATCATTTGAACAACGCGATTGATGAAAAGAGACACGGACACAAAGGTTTTCATCACATTTTTCACACCGTCCATATAAAAATATGGAAACTTGTAGGCAGTGTGTGACAGAATTATCCATCAATCGTGCGCCTCAAATGATATATCAAATGACTATCACTGTCTGCAGGGCTTTTTACACAAACACAAACACATAAACTCAACTTATTTTTTTTTTATTATTTCATAACACATTCTTTATTGTTTTCGCCACATTTGTAGGTTTGCGGAATTTTATCCTGTCGGCGATGAGTTCTTTTTTATTTAATATTTCGTCGATGTCGTGGGAGTGCATCATTGCAAGCAGTTCAATATTTTTGATACCGCATTCATTGAACTGCATCAATGCACCTGTACATAACTCCGACGACAAGAATAACTTGATTATCTTCTCATCGCCGACAAGTTTTACCAGATTTGGCTCGTTCGATTGCTCGCTATCGGAAAAACGGGATAATCAAACATATTTAACCTGAAAATACAAAATAAAATTTTCAACGTATATATGTATGTACTACATAAAATTTTAATATATTATAATAATATATAAATATTATCATTATTGTGACTTACCTTTATTTGCAATTATATATTGCATATATGTACATATACTATATATTTTTCCCGAAAATTTAAATTAATTGAACGAGTTTGAAAAAAAAACAATTTTCTATTTTTTATTTACATACTTCAAAATTTTTCAACAGCAAGGGAGTTCTTGAATCAAAAACGCCCGTCTTTGAATTAACTATGGAAAGTTGTTGAATCAAAAACTTTGCCGTTAAAACAAATACTTTTGCTGTTGAATCAAAGACGGAGATTCAACAACGGAAAGTTTTTGAGTTAACTACGGGTATTTTTTTCAGAGTACCATGTCTCCACATAACGTGCTCTTTTTGATGTGTAAACATCTTTGCTGTAGCTACGAGTAATTTCGAAAAACAGGTGAAGTTTACGCGTAAACCGTAAATGACCTTTGTGTTAGTGCGCTGCTGTGTCCGTGTGAATCGCTTAGCATTTTCAATGGTAGGTAGGTAGATAGACATGTACTTACAAATGCTTGCATGCATAGCCGTGCAAATGCAAATATCAACAACTTCACTTCGCTTCGTTGCTGTTGTTTTCTGCAACAATGCGACAAATAGGCAAAATGAAAAGGACCAACCTGTTTGAACATGTATGCAAATGTATGGATATGCATACCTACATCTACCTATCTAATTTTCTGAGCAATATTGGTATCAAATGAAAGCAGGACTTCGATATGAAGCTCTTTCCATTATGACCCCTAGACCGGGTCTCCAGATATGAGTCAAAACGAGGACCCGGATGATCCTTGAATGTTTATGAGCAAAATTGGTATCAAATGAAAGGATTTGAGGAAGGCTTCTACAGAGAGCTCTACTCTTTATGATTCCTATGTTGGGCCCCGAGATATGGGGCAATACGAGGACCTGGATGATCCTTGAATGTTTCTGAGAAATATTGATATCAAACGAAAGGCTTTGAGCAGGGATTCTACAGGGAGCCCTATTCTTTATGATTCCTAGACGAGGACCCGGATGATCCTTGAATGTTTCTGAGCAAAATTGGTATCAAATGAAAGGTGTTCAGCAGGGCTTTCTCATAGAGCTCTATTCATTATGAGTCCTAGGTTGGGTCCCCAAATATGGGTAAAAATGTGACCCCGGATTAACCCGGAATGTTTCTGAGCAATATTGGTATCAAATGAAAGGTATTGAGCAGGACTTCTACACGGAGATCTACTCTTTATGATTCCTAGGCCGGGTCTCAAGATATGGGTTAAACGTGGACTCGGATGATCTTGCATGTTTCTAAGCAATAAAAAACAAAACAAAATAAAAGATCAAAAGTCAAAAACCAAAAACCAAAACAAACAAAAACAACAAAATAGTAGCAGTCACAATGACAACAAAAAATTACGAAAACGATAGTCGCCTTTTAATCCATAGAAAACCAGGAAAAGGGAATAAGGAAAAGGGAATAAACATCCGATTTCGAAACTGTTTACACATCAATGTTCATGAATACCCGTTATTCACGCTTTTTTTTTCTGCATTTTCTCTCAATCTTGTTTCGACACGGAAACCAGTGTTTAGTGTTTCATTCTAAATCATCTTGCCAACCTCGATGATATCGATGTCTTCTCTAATTTTGTATCGAAAATCTATCGAAATCTCACACAGACCAAAACAAAAACGCAAAAATAAGCAAACATACAAACATTTAAGAAGAACAAGAAAGAGAAATGTCCAACTGAATCACGATTAACCACGTGGAGACGGGTTATTGAGCGAGATGTTTTGCTACATGTTTCTCTGGTGAATCAAGTTATGTGGAGACGGGCTTTTAGACTCCACATAAGTCACTTTACTTGCCCCAACTGTCGGCTTATTTACTCTTACTAACCTTTGCGCTGTCCCGCTGTCCCCTTTGTCACTTGCCACTTGCATTAAATGCGATTGCATGCATTAAGTAAAATGCACAAATACAACAACAACAACAACAAGCAAGCAAGTACAGCCACAGAGTATAACTGATTGCCAATGTAAACGCCAATGTGTTGTTGTTGTTATTGCATTTTGGTAAAACACCACAAAAGGCGTCAGCGCTCAGTGCATTTTTGCCGCGAGCATGAGCTTGTCACACCAAATGCAGCCGCCAACAAGGTGACACCCCGTTAATTTTTTTTTTTTGGTGATTTTCCTTTGTTTGTTATACGCGCTGCTGTCACATTGCAATATTCAATTGAAAGGTGCGTGTGTGTGACGCTTGTGTGTGTGTGTGTGTGGGTGTGTGCGTGTTGGTCGCCGAACGTGCCACAAGAGTCCATTTTTCTGCAACGGAAAATGTTTGTGACTTTTTGCAGTTACAACAACGAAAAGCTCAAAGGCGAAAGGATATGAGTGAACATGCAAAAACAAAAACAACAACCGAAATTGAAAGGAAGTAAGGCAGCAGCAACCCAACGACCACATAAAGAGCAGCCAAAATGACGGCAACAGCAGCGGAAGAATATGCAGCAACCACTTACTTACCCACACCCACACCCACACTTGTCGCATGAAAAGGAAGATGAAGAAAAAATTTTGAAAAATCTGTATATGTACGCTTTTGTTGGTAATCCCTTACCTTTTCTTTATGTTGCATTCTTATAAATTTTCTTTTATTCTTTTTGTTTTTGTTGTGCTTTGCTTTTCGCTGTCACAAATTTGTGTTGCATCTTATGTATGTACATTAGGGTGTCCCGTTCATGTATGAAAAAAAGTTTTTTTCGAGCTACGCTATCGCAAGAGGTATCAAAAGTTGCGTAATTGAATACAGATCACAATAAAAGTAAAAAACCCAGAATTGAATTCGATCTTGAGGGCTCTACCGAGATCTGAAATTTTGTTAATTTCATATATTTAGAAACCTAAACTTTAGAGCTAAAATAATAAAAATGTCATACTCAAAAGTTATTTTATTATTGAGATTAACCATATAAGTACAGAGAAACAAATTTATTACATTTAATTAATTTAAAAACTTAGAATTCAAATATATTTTTCTGTCCAAATTTTGGTATTTCTGCTTGAGATTGCGACTATAATATTTCTTTGAACCAGTGGGGATATTTTTGGCTTCCGTCCGCGTGTTTATACTTTTGGATTATATTTTACAGCACACATTTCGTCAATTCCCGGCACAAAAAACACTTCTTTTGGAGATTTTTTCTTTTTGCTATCAGTTGAATAGTGTAGGGGTCTCCTCGACCCATTCTGAGTCCCTGATGGTATTATATGGTTAAAAACCTAGTATATTATAAAACTTTATTTGATATTCAGTGAATAAGTTTTTTATTATCTACAAAAATCTCCACCCTTTCGAAAAAAATTTTAATTGAAGTTTGGTGTCCCTATTATTTTTCACAAGCTGAAACGAACTCACTCCACAAAATCATCAGCCATTATCAAACGACGCAAAAAATAGCCGATTAAATAACTTTCCTTACTTCGGAGACATCTGAGCAAGAAATTAATGTATAAGTTTTGACCATTGTTTAGAAATTGAAGCAGGATCGACCTTTGAAATATTTCAAGGCAAGTGTCCCTATTATTTTTCATATGACTGTACTACCTAAAAAAATTAATTGAATAAAGAATTTTTAACTGAATTATTTTTAAAATTAAAAAAAAAGTGCTGCAAACCTATTTCTGTGTTCAGGGGATTTTTGTTTATCTGATATGACTTTCGTTTAAATAAATTAAATTAAATAATTTTAACACAATTCGTTTTAGTAAAGTATATTATTCATATAATTTTAATTGTGAATTCTGTAAGGCTGCGAAAGAAAAATTTTTACACCTATGTATTTCAGTGTCAATATGTGTATATTTGAATTTGATGGATTCTTTTTTTTTTTTCATGTTAGAAATAATAAAAAATAACATATCGTTATGAATTTAAAGCATTTTATTTTATATGAAGTTTTGATAGTTTTTCTCTGAGATGATACTTAAAAACAATATACATATATTGTTCTGTTTTTACGATCCAAATTTTCTTGACCTCGCGGGAACACTGAACGTATGAAAACCCATTTTGAGGTGACAAGACTGCATACTAGTACCTTCGCCCAGGGCTTGTAGTCTCTTCTAAATCTTTTCTGATTCCAGAATATTCGTAATGTTATAAAATTAAACTTTAGGCAAATAAGAACTTTATGCTTTAGTTAAAGAACCGTATTGTTTTTTTTTTTATCGAACTGATTCTCCACGATTGAAAGGCAAATAAAATGCAGTAGCCGAATCAAACCAATTGTAGAAAATATGTGTATGTACGAGAATTTTCATTGTAACTATATGGAATTCAGATTTTTGCACTTAAAAGTAAGTTGCATAAAAAATTAAGCGAATAGAACTTATAAGAACGAAAAGAATTACATAGTAAGCATGCAAACAATATGCGGATGTAATATATGTTGTGGTGAGTGGGCGTTCTGCATGCATGACAAAACCGCAAAACCTTGAAGATCGGTAGAGCCCTGAAGATCTAATTGTATTTAGTTTTTAAAACTTGTTTCGTAATTTGCGATCAAAACCGCAAATTTTGAGGGGTCTTGCGTTAAGGAAATCCCAAAAAAAATATTTCGGGACACCCTAATGTACATATGTGCGCCTTAATGCCGGGTGGCATCATTGGCTTTTAACGCTTAAATAAGCTTAATTGAATTTTCTTTCATGTAACCCGTCTGCTTACTTAAGCATATATTACAATGCATACCTACATACTTATATACAAATTTATATACACACTCGTACATACATATACATATGTACATGTGTCTTGCATGCCACCAATAATATATAGAGGGATAAAAGCGCAAACATTCATTCTTATGCGTTGCCAGCAGAGCTTAAGAGCCACAAACTAAGTGCCTTAGATGTGTTAATTAAAAACGAGTTACATTTGGATATTAGTATTAGGTGTGGGTATTGTAAGTGATGGTTGGTTGTTCAGTCCATTCATTAACTTCTTAACAGCAAATTTTTTTAACATTAGCTCTTACCTTGGGGACATAAGGCGGTCCTTTCGAGCAGGTACTGGAGGTAGCCGCTTCCTCAATCAATAACTCACCTAATTTATTCACAAATATTTTCACGAATCCGAACCGAATATTTTTCCTTACACTTTCACAAATCCGAACCGAATATTTTTCCGTACACTTTCACAAATCCGAACCGAATATTTTTCCGAACACTTTCACAAATCCGAACCGAATATTTTTCCGAACACTTTCACAAATCCGAACCCGAACCCGAATACTTAACGAATAGTTTTTCGAATACTTTGCTGTATTCGAACGATATAGTTTCACGAATCTGAGCCAAATATTTTCCCGAATACCCTTGCGAATTCGAATCGAATATTTTCCGAATACTTTCCGAATACTTTCTCGATTCCGAGCCAAATATTTTCCAAATACTTTCCCGAATTAGAACCGATTATTTACCGAATACTTTTCCGAATGCGAACCGATTATTTACCCAATACTTTCCCGAATCCGAAACCGAAGCCGAATTCTCAACCGAATATTTTTTCGAATACTTTCACAAATCCGAACTGAATATTTTCCGCAATGTGAACCGAACATTTTCACAAATACTTTTCCGAATCCTAACCGAATATTTTCCCATATACTTTTCTGAATCAGCACCAAATGTTTTTCTTCGAAATTATCTGAAATAAAATAATAAAATAATAATAATAATTAAATTAAATTCTTATTTTTTCGTTATTCAATTATTCAATTTTTGCATAATTCCCATCTCTGGGTTCAGCTAAAAAGACTTGCATAAAAGGGAGAGAAATAACGAGCCCTGTCATCGAGTGGCTGCCAGTGTCACTTAGCAGCGACATCTACATTTGAGTGCGAGCGTAAAAACCAAAAAGCTTTTTTAGAAAGAGTACGAACCATCAGTCTTCTAGAATAAGGAATACTGATCTATATTGAGTTCAGCGGTCACTTCGTTCAGCCGGTATGTTGAAGTAAACATACACCCAAAAAAATTTTGGGAAAAAAATTGGTCTTGCAGTTTTATTTGGTAGCTTAGAGTAGATAAAGCTTGATAATCTGAATAAAATAAGAGCTGTTCTTCATAAACTTGTTTTGTAATAGCCCCAGCCTAGATAATTCTTTGGCCAAAGTATTCGACTAGCTTTTTAGCACTTACGACGCGACGCTTAAAAAATGTCGAAGATAAGGCTTAAAATTGCAAAATTGTATTTATATCCCTGAGGAATACATTTACTTATATATTAATAAGATCTTCCTTTCACGTACAAAAATTTCAAAAATGCTATACGCACAATTTCAGATTACCACATACCATTTCATATCGGATCATTCTTTGCAACAAAATCTAATTAGCACAACCGCATCTAATTAAGACTTTCCAAAAAAAGCCAATTGCATTGCGCTTTGTCAGAATTAATTAATAAACCAAAAGCAAAAACAAAAACACATTTCAGGTTGCACATATGGCAATAAAAACTGCAGGAACTGAATTGAATAGAAATTTAGCAAAATCATTATTAACCAACTCGAAAAACGGATGAAAGCAAAGCAAAAACTGCAATCGTCAGCTTAATTTGCTGCAACAGAAAACAATGAAAACAAACAAAAAAAACCAAAACAAAAAAACCGAAAAACAAAAGAATGCAACAAAAACACCGACAACGCCTGTTGCGACTCAAGTGGCTTCATTGGCTTATTGCCTCATTCGATCGCTGTTTTATTATTATTAGTATTTTACATTTATTTTTCATCACAAACGAAAAAACAACAACAAATACTTCATGCATGCACTCACACCTTTTATACCATCTAAATACAAACACACATATAACAACCAAGTATGTAAGCATGTGTATAACACTCGCCTTGCTTTGCCGAAACTTGATTCCCGTTGCTGCACTTGCAACGGCGATGGCGATGGCGACCACCACTCACCCACCCACCTGCTGCACCGTATGGGACGTCGACTTGTCGTCCTCTTTGACATCGACAATGCAGAAATGCAGCAATCCCATCGTGTGCAATTGCTCCATTGTAATAGTTTACTCATGAGGAAAATTCCATTATTATCGAGCATACTAAATGAGCACGAGTAGAGCAACATGCATGAAGTACCTACTTAGCTTGCAGCATGACTCGCGCTGCTGCTGATAGCCTGGCAGTCATTCTTCTTTCTGTGTGGGGTTTTAATCCAGTGGAGAAAAGTAAAATTTCTTTTTTGTGGTTGGAAGAAGCTCACAATTGTAATTATTACTTCCAGGGGCGAACGCAGGGGGGGGGGGTGTTAAACCCCTCCCCCCAAAGTAATTGAATTTTTAAATAATAGAATTTAATTCTACATAGTCATTTGAAAAATCAATTAGTCGACGAGTTATAGCCAAAAAACCATACAAACAATATGCTGAAAATCGGTATTTACCTGCAAAGTTCAAAGGTCGATTAAAAACAAATTCGAACTAACCTAAGCAAACGCCGCGATACGGGTCTTCTAATTTAGCCTCTATTTTCACCCCTAACTTTCAGAACCGAGTTAACTTTTGTTGACCTGAATTTGTTCCACAATGTAATTGGATTTTTACTAATTAGAAAATTTTTTTGGTGTTTTTCTCGGACCGTGGTTTGAACCCGAGACCTCTGGCATAGCAGGCGAGCACTCTACCCACTGCACCACAGCGGCCAACGCTAATTTATATGTATATTACGACGAAAATCAGTTTGTACATTTTAATAACTTGTGGTAATACATGCTCAAAAATTTAGCGAAATCGGTTTATGACCACGCCTACTTTTTAACAAAGATATTTCTGGAAAACCCTTTTGAATTTGTAACGTGAGTAGAAGTTGCAAATTTGCACTAACAATAATATTTGTATGCTTAGTTGGATGATTGATGAAAATTTTGAAAATAGGCTTGGCTGCTCCCACTTTATGCGGCACTCATATTCATATAAAATACACCCTAATCGAACAAACGCAAACAAACAATGAAAGCATACAGCTGAGTATGTAATGTTCGATTCCCGAACTTAGGCTTCCTTACTTGTTAGTTTTAGTTTAAATACAGAGAAAATGCAATGAATTGAGATTTAAAAGGTACCTTTGTTTAAAATGTTAATACGTTGGTCCACTCCCCATGCATAAATTTAAGTAAAAATTGTCTGGACGAGTTTTAAGTATTTTTTTCAGGGACCGTAACGATTATCATTTTTATAAAAAAAATCATTTTTAATCGTTATAATTTGATTTTTATTTTTTCGATCAAAAAAAAATTTTATTTCTGGATTTAAATTTTTCCGATCAAAAATAATTTCTATTATTGGATTTAAATTTTTCCGATGAAAATTGATCGATATTTTATGATTTTTATTTTTTCGATCAAAAATAATTTTTATTATTGGAGTTCAATTTTTCCGATCAACTTTAATAAATATTTATTTGATGTATTGTTTATCGTTCTCTGAAGACACTGAAGATGGCGCATATTAGCCGAAACCGGTTTGTCTCCAAACCAAACTTGACAAGGGATGACGGAGGATCGTTCCACAATACATCATATTCCTACCCTGTCGGAAAAACAAGCAACCAAAAAGTACTTAAATATTTATTTATTATTTTTTCGAATCATAATAAACTTTAAAAACTTGTTTCTTTTGTACCATACGCTATATTATTAATACTCTAACATAAATTTTGTTCTCAAAAAGAACTGCGCCAATTTTAATTAAAATTGGTTGGAAAATGCGTCCATAATCGCCGTTGGAAAATTACTGAATGGGTGTTGTATGCTTTTGAACAGAACGGAACAGAGCTATGGCAATGTGCACGCATAGGTGCGTTCGTATGTGTATTCCAAACTTACCCAGCAAAAATCTGGTCATCGTTATTACCTGTCAGGCATGATAGAAGGCCTTGCCATGGAACATCTGGCGAGTTCTTCACTTCTTTCACGCATTACCAGTAATGCAGAGTGGAATGAGCTTTCATTACCCATTCCACGTAATGCAAAGTAGAATGGAGCGCGAAAAATGAACTGGAATAAATACCAGTGGAAATTTCCATCATGCCTTACATTTTTCGCCTTCTTTCTCTGCTTCCCTGTAAGGCATTCTTTATTTGATTCACTAGAATCCTTGCGGTATTGCATGATTTATTCGTCCGGCGGTAATGCAGTGGGCAAGTCCTTCCCTCCAATGATAAGCACATGCTAATGTCAGGCATTATGTCAACGAATGTGGAAGCGATTGCCAGGGTTTTTCTGGATTACCCTCTTAATTCCACGGTCATCGAATTTTTTGATTGGTTACCAAGCAATTTTGAACACACCATGCACAATGTTGGCAATCGTCAACTTCAGGCCATCAAATATAGGCTTCACTAACGTTTGAAAAAATTTATTATGATCGAAAAAAAAATAAAAAAAATATTGATTAAGGTTGATCGGAAAAATTTAAATCCAATTATAACAATTATTTTTGATCGAAAAAATAAAAATCATAAAATATCGATCAAGTTTCATCGGAAAGTTTTAAATCCAGTAATAAAAATTATTTTTGATCGAAAATAACGGTTATTTAAAAATTTAAAAAATAAAAATCTTCAGAATAAAGATGAGGTCATATTTGGATAGAATGTGCTAAAATCATTATGTCGGCATACTTGTATTTTATTGTTAAAGAAGTTTTCATAATGATTTTTTCATCCGAAGAAATGAAAATAACGATTAAAACCGGTCCCTGATTTTTTTTTTAATTTTCCGTTGGATATTGAAACCCCCCCCCAAAATATTTTTCTGTGTGCGCCACTGATTACTTCGTATTATATGGAATTAAATGCAATTTGTGTACTTTTCAATGAAAAATACATTTTATTCGTGAACTCAAAGGTGAACCGAAGATACGTATGTGGATAAAAGAAAATAAATATTGCATGTGCAACGCGAGGCGAGTAAAGTAAGTATATAAATATGCACCTACAGGAGTGTTTTTTGGGCACTTCGCTGCCCGCTTATACTGGATTCTGCTCTCTTGGCTGACAGTTTCCATACAAAATGTTAGAGACTTTAAGAGGCTTTCAGAGAGTATGCCAGCTACTAATTAAACTGATCGTAACTGATTATGCCAATTTGCTGTATTGTAAATAAGTGAAATGGTTTCAAACTTTTATCAATAGATGTCTCCCCCATTTCTAAACTATCTTCGAATCTAGCCAAGACTCAACGCAATACCGTTCGTTAGAAAAGTTTTTCCGATTACGTACTTTAACGAACGATGTTCGGTTCCATATGATGTCTTTTTGGAAAACAGTTCCGGAACTTTTTGTTTTTGGACGCCGCTAGATGTCGCCTAAATAAATTTTCTTCACATTTTCGGTTTTTATGGGTGGCAAAAATCCTCGGCTTAAACCTCCAAGAGGTTGCTGCCTGGGCAATGGACCTCCGTCTCTCCTCCCCGATGCCTGCTCCTGGCGCTTGCGAGAAGGAGACCGCGGAGGGATAGCAATAGCTATTGTCCGGTCGAGTAGGTCCCCAAAAGGCGCGAGACAGAGGGGGAGGTGCGAGACGGCCTCAGTCATGATCCGAGGTACCTAGCGGGAGGCAAAAAATGCATTTACCTTGTCGCGGTGGCGGATAAACAGGATAAAGAATCACAACAACAACAACAACAACATATCGAAAAGGCCCTTCACTACAGGGAGGACGATAGGTGTCTTTCTTGATATTTCGGGTGCCTTTCGCAACGTCTCTGCTGCGGTGCTGGAGGTGCTCGAATGGATCGGAATACCCCAAATCATCCGGTGCTGGATCGAGGATCTTCGGAGTTGTCGGACGGTGACGGGTGGATAGGATCTTTCGACGTTGTCAAGGGGGGCACATAGGGGCACCCTACAAAGGAGCGTACTTTCACCCCTGTTGTGGAATCTAGTGGTCAACAAATACTCTTCATAAATACACAAAATACTAAAACTTGCAAAGTTTTGCATTTCAAGTTTGGTATAACGCGTCCAATGCGATGTTGGTAACATGAAGGACCATATGTGGTATACGAGAAGGATTACTGTATCCGACCAACCTAACCTAACCTAACCAAACCTTTTATAGTCATATCATCAGTGCGGGTCCCACGCCTTATATCCATCCTGTTGAGTTTAGATATCTAAGACGCCCCTCAGGCCTGACATTCTTGAGTTCCGAGAAGTTGTCGAAGAACGGCTTACCAAGGAATTTCATTTTGCCTTTGCAGTGCGAAGTACACTCACACAGAAAGTGCTCCACAGTCTCCTACGCACCAAAAAGATTGCAGCTGCGGCATTGAGTGATATGGTCTAGACCCAGCCGCGCTGCGTTGGTACCGAAAGCCCAGTGTCCTGTAAATACCGCAATTAAGCGGAAAATGCCCACCCTTTACATGCTCAGAATGTCTGCAGATCGCATCTCGTTGTATGAAGGCCACAAACTTCTGCACATCCTACAGGTATGTGACCTTTTCCACCTTGTTTTAGCCTCCTCAGACCAGTGCCGAGAAATTCTGCCCTTGACGAAACACATGGGCGAAAGAACCTCCTCCGCCACTGCGATATCAAGAGCCAAGCCTTGTCGGGCTAATTCATCTGCCATTTCGTTTCCCTAAATATCGCAATGCCCGGCACCCAAAATTAGAGACACACTATATCGACTTGCTAAGCCCATAACTCACTCCCTAAACTACCCGACCAGGGTTGTTGATAGCGTTACAGCTTCCAGAGCCTTTAGAGCTCCTTGACTAGCCGAGAAGATTCCCATCCTGCTTCCGACGCTGGCACTTTCCGCGGCAAGTAACGCCTTGCAGGTCTCCCGCATGGCGAAAACTTCAGATTGAAACATGCTCGCCGTATCCGGTAGACTGATTGATATGGAAATGTCTGTCTGAGTTGCGAGGATACCCGATTCTACTCGGCCCGCCATCTAAGCCCCGTCCGTGAAAACTGAAACTAATCGCCCGCATAATTCCCATTAAGGCAGCTTTCCCTGTAATATACCCTCATGGGGTCAGAAATATCCTCCCTTCGTAGCGTACAAATGTATTTGACGAGGTCGCTTGTGAAGCATTTTGCCCAAGTTTGCCTTGATATACGACAAACTGTGTTTTTTGTTGCCGTGTATCACTTGCGATATTACTTTAGTTTACCTTTTTTACTGCCTATTTTTAGGAAGTTTCTCTTTGACTGACACATATTAATGCGTATATATTTTACGAGCAGTCTTTTGTATTAACTTAGTGAAAATTTTCATAGCATTGCAAATTGTTCGCACTTTTTATTTATTTATTTTTTTTTGTATTTTTTTTTTTTTTTTGTATTTTTGCAAAGTACTAAGATTACAAATCAATCTAACTTTCGCCATTTTTGTAAAACTATAAAAATCAAAACCTATCTATAAATCTGTAACTTTCACTTTTCACCAACCAGAAAACCGTTCTCACCCGCCTCTTTTCCTAAAATTGCAAAAATTATGCCCACTTTTTATTTGACGATCTAATAAAAATGTCCAAATCCTTTTACAATTTACTACTTACTAAGAAATTATGTTAATTAAGGCAAAAGTTTTCATTACCGAATTTTACGATCGTACCGATTTTACATAAACAGTTGGCAAATGGAAGGAAATACGACTAACATATAAAGTTACATACAAACTCGCACATACATATTTAACTATCAATCTGATGAAATGCCTTTTTTACGACTTTCCAATAAAATGCGAAAATTTTGCATAATAATTATAATAAAACATAGTCATAGATAGTATTGGGTAATGCAGAAAAATAGTACCACGCGAAGCATAAAAAAAGGAAAACAGCTGTACCGAGAAAAGTGCGAGAAGTGCTTTGTTGTGAGGGACCTAATACATATGTATATATGTATGTAGGCATGTGCCCATGCATGAAAAAAAGTTTGCACAATAAAATTAAAATTTGCACTATAAAATTAAATAAAAAGAGGCTCGTAAATGTCAGTGGCGAAAGTGCGATAAATTTAAAATTTTCGTTTAAGTTATAAAAAATGTATATAAATAGGTCAGGCAGCGCCAGCAATTGATGACAGTGGCAGCATGGTAAACGCGGCGCGCTGTTATTAAGGGTTGTTGGTGATGGCAGGCGATGTGCGATGGGCGCTGATGCCGCGTTGTTGAAATGTCAAATTGACAAGCCGTACCTACTCGTTCTGCTGTTGCCTGTCTGCTGCTTGCTCGCGAATATTGGCTGTGTTGAGTGATGGGTTTCATGTTATGCAACTGATTATATTGACTGTATAACAATATAATTGGTTATGCTTCAATAGAAATTTTTTACAAAACATAAAAATGCAGTAAAATTTTTTTTAGAAACGGGGTGAACTTTACAAATGTGCTGAAAGTGCAAAAGGAAATGGAGTAATGCAAAAATGGTAGGTGGTTGATGGAAGCGTTACGGGCAATGGCAGTGATAGGCAGTGAGGCGAATTTAACTTGTGCTGAAAAGTGGGGCGTAAGGTTGATTATAATGTATGCTGAATATTTAGTACCTAAAAATGGCAATCGGTGGAAATTGGCATTTTTAAATTTATGATAATAACTTTTCAAAATTTGGAAACATATGTTTTAGACCTTAATAGAGGTAGATATGTATGTGTGTTTGTATAAAAATATGCATATTTAAGTAAATCATATTGAAATATGACGGTTAATGAACCTTTGAGTATTCATCAAGTATAGAAGCATACATATGTATATTAGGGTAGTCCCCAAATGTATGGAGAAAAATTGTATACCTTATTTCTTCAACCTAAACCTCTACGTCTATGTTAATATAGTCGAAGATACCACATATAAATTTTTGTTCCGGTCGGAAACGGTTAGGATGTGTCGCACTGGGGTAAAAGTTCAGATTTCCATATAAATACCAACAAATTAAATTAAATTTTTTATATCTAATCGCCAAAATCGATAGTCTTGTACTTAAGGATAGCCAATATAAACGTTTGTCCTGATCGGAGGCGGTTAAGGAGGTGTCGCACAGAGATCCCATATAATTGTCTGAACTTTGAACCCTTTGCGACACCCCTTAACCGTCTCCGATCGGGATCAAAATTTATATCGTCGTTGTAAGTGCAAAACCGCGTATCCCCAAAAATACATTTTGTTTATATATATAAAAATTTAAATTTGTTGCATATTTCAAGGCGTATTCCCTTATTTTATTTTCCCCCTTTAATTCGACACCGAATGGCGAATGCAATTTTTGTAAGAAGCTTTTTCATGGCATAAAAACAGCCAAATGTATCTTGCCCACTGCCGGTGGTTGGTTAAATTCTTTAGTAGTAGGTCCGTGCTCAGTTCGAAATCCGCGACTCCTTACATGATCTGTGAGCAGGTTGAGTTAGATTAGATTGGCCGGGATACAGTGATCCCTCACATAGACCTCATTGTAGGAGTTACTTTGTTAAGTAATTACTTTACTAAACTTGGAATGCAATACTTTGCAAGTTTTAGTATTTTGTGTATTTATGAAGAGTATTTGTTGACCACCCTGTGCGTTGCCCCTATGGGCCCTCCTTGACATCGTCGAAAGGCCTCGCCCATCCGTCACCGTCCAACAACTCCAAAGGATGTGGATCCAGCGCTGAATGATTGGGGGTATTCCAATAAATTCGAGCCCCTCCAACAGCGCCGCAGCAGATACGTTGCTAAAGGCATCCGAAGTATCAAGAAAGACACCTATCGCACTACGTGTAGTAAAAAGCCTTTTCGATATGTTTTGTTGTTGTTATTCTTTATCCTGTTTATCTTCCATCATGACAAGATAAATGCGTGTTATGCCTTCCGCCAGACACCTCGAACCATGACTGAGGTCGTCTCGCACCCCTCCCCCCTGGCTCGCGCCTTGAGGGGACCTACTCGACCGCACAGCAGCCTTTGCTAGCCCTCCGCGGTCTCCCCCAGTAGTCTGCCCTGGCGCAAGCACCAGGAACCGGCATCGGGGAGGAGAGACGAAGGTCCATTGCCCAGGCAGCAACCTCTTGGAGGTTTCAGCCGAGGATTTCTGCCGCCCGATCTGTGAGTACCTACTCTACGCACTATACCTCAGCAGCCATTCAGTCCCAAAGGGTTTAAGTGTTTTTCGCGTGATTAATTCCAAGTTAAAAAGGCTTACGAACATATCCAGCGGGCAATTTATAAAGCCACAAACACACAAAAATGCTAAATGACATTTAAATTATGTTAAAAAAAGCACATGAAGTTGCAGAGAGCAAACCCTTGAATAAGCCAACAAACCGAAATGAAAAACGCAAAAAAAATAAATATTTTAGAGCTAAATGAAGCTGACTAACTGAAGGCTAAACAAATAGCACAGAATTGAAAAAAGAGAGAGCGGCAGGTATGGAAATGTGTACTTTGGCATAAAATGGGCTGGAATGAGTTGGAAAAATGAAACGCGAAACAAACAGCGCAGAAAATGCGTTAAAAGCGTGCGACATGGCGACAAAACAACAAACGACAGGCACGACATCATTAGTATTAATAATAAATAATGGAAGATCAAAGTGAAAGAAAAAGTAAATTCAGAAATCAAACGCAAAAATAAACAACAATAACATAAAACAGTAAAAAAAAGAACAATTCTAACGAGAAAAAAAACATTCGCAACAACAAATCAAGCGCAAGTAGCGAAGGTTTTGAAAAAAAAAAATATATGTACATAGATGCGTATAGATATAAAAGCCAACAGAACTTTAAAATGGCAACAACGGCAGCCGCGGCACAACGGCTACGATCATAACAAAGCAACAAAGGTACCGACGGATTTGCACATGGAGAGAGAGAAGCGAGTAGGAAAAGTTGTTGCGCAAGAGATATTGAGGTGAAATGTTGGAGTTCTTGAGATGAATTGGAGTTTTGGAGCTGTACCTTTTTTTTTAGGGAAACGGAACTTTTTATTATAAAATAAGTGGAGTCAAAATAGCTAATTGGAGATGATTCGCCTCTGTATGGCTTCAGATTTGGATTTAGCTAATAATCAAATCAAAAATTTTATCGCATAAAAGTGGCATATCAATGTGTGTTTTATTAAGAACAATAAACCTATAACGTTTCCTAGAGAAAACTAAAGTGTTTATCGCTTTAAAGTCTTTATAAGAAGGCAGTAAACATATGAATAGAACGAAGAAGAACATGCAACCATCTTTAATAAACATGCACGAATACACCATACAATACCCACACACACATCTACTGGTCATTAAACTTTCATGCAATTCTGCACATAATTGAATACTTGCATAATCCCGCTATCCATCACACGCTTATCAGCAGTTGAACGCGTTTAACGCCTACAAATATGCAATGCAGCGTGCCATTTTCATCAAGCTTCCTTCAAATACTTACGAATGCATGTGTGTGTGTGTTGCTGCAAAGATAATGGCGGTTTGGGTTAATGAGCGTAGATTTTCTAATTTGCATTTTGCGGATGGAGAAAGGTTAAAGACATTCATCGCGACGGCGCGTGATTTCCTTTCCAATTGGCAGGTAATTTGATTTATTTGTGTCGCGTGAATGTTGGCGATCAAAACGATATTAATCGACGCATTTTAGAGCATTTTGTGTGTACATATGTATGAATGATTGTAATTACAATGTGCAGCAAAATTAGTAAAATTGACTATAGGATCAAAACCAAAAAAAAAAAAAACAAATGTGACGCCTTGAAACATGTTTTCAAATATTTTTTGGATTACAAATAAATTACAGGAAATTTCCATAGTGAAGCCATAATTAATATATATTCACTTTGACGCACACTGTATATGAAGTACAGAATTACCATGCATGATTGCTATTAGATAAATTTACATCCGGACGGTTCAAAATATATCGCCGAAACATAGATTGTTATATTACTTCAGAGCAAATGACCCGCCCGAATGGGCCCGCCCTATGTAGATATATGTAGGTATACATATTTTCTCTTACTACTGCTGTGGTTGTTTGCTGTTACGTATGTATGTATATTTGATGCATTTTCGCTGATAAACAAATCATTTATATGCATTACCGCACACGTTTTGCAATTATTTACATTTAATTGCGTGTTAAGTGCAACTTTACTACATACAAGCAAACTTATGTATATACACATGTACGTATACATATGTAAGTATGTAGTCAAACGAGTTTTAGATGAACCCATTAAACACTGAGAAAGAAATTCTCAAACGTTTGAGAAAATATTGTTTCTCAATTTGAGAATCAGCATATATATCATTTGAAAATAAACTTATTTTCAAGTGGTTCTCAAACATGTTTCTCAATTTGAGAACAAATTGAGAAGCATTTGAGAAAAAAATGGACGTTCTCAATTTGAAAATCAGCCCAAAATCCCATATTAAAAATGTGCCTTTTAGTTTGAGAACGCTATCAAGGAAATTTGAGATGCATTTGAAATAAACGTTCGAGGTTTGAGAAAAGGGTTTATTCTCAAATGCATGTCAAATTGAGAATAAAGAAAAATGTTTATTGGGAACTGACATGTGTTAAATTGCAAGTTTCAATGTTGCTATCTATTACTGATGTCGCACTAGGCCCATTTGTAAGCTGATGCGCGTTTTATTCATGCCAGTATACTTGCTTTTGTTAGGTATACTGCTGGTACATCTAAAGTATGTTAAACGGCGCGTACAAATTGAGCACATATCATTTCTTCACTTACTAAAGTCGGAGCTAAGAAGCGTGAACCGAAACAGAAAAATTTACACGAATGAAGTACATAACAAAATTAGTTGCTGGGCAGCTGTATATTCAGAACTACAATACTGCTACAATTCATGCTGAATACCTAACAAGAGTATAATAACGACCATATGAAAAAAGCATGCGGTTTGGAATGAAAGCTCGACACTTTCGCTACATTGCTTTTTCTACTATACACTCAGGATAAAAAAATTATAAAAACATATGAAAACGTGCTTAAAATGGGCAAAAACGTATTTAAAAGTGATGTAAATACCAACATTTTTATTTTAAAAATGTTCATTGTAAAATTTTTGAATCAAGAAAAAACATTTTAAATTTAAAAATGTTTATTTTTATTTTAAGCACTATGAGAAAAAAACACTGTTTCACTGCAGTGTTCTCTATATCATTTTCTCTTCCGGATTCGAATTTGTATCTAACGGCATTCTTCTCTCAATCCGAGTCTCAACTACAAAAATATAGCCTCCGCGTGTTCTCCTCTTCTTTTCTACTTCGTCTTAACTGTTTGCTATATTTATTTCTTATTCTACTTATTCGCCCTGTTCTTCTTTATTTTATATTTTTTTCTGTCGTTTAAAATGTACGACTATCCATTAAATTGCTGGCATGTTGGGTAACCTTTTCATTGCAGTAAATCAGTATAACTTTAAGCCTAGTACTAAGTTCACGGCCGTGAAATTTCGCCAGTAACATGCATTTATTTTGCCGTGAAATATTTCTAGAACAATTTTTTGTCAAATGATAGTAAATGCCAATACGGAAACTGGGCAAATTTAAAAAAAAATTTGGAGCATAGCCTCAGAACCAACTTTCAAATTTTGGCCAATACAAATATTTTTATACAAAATATAAATGCCAATTTCAACAAAGGCTATTTTTTACTCGAAATTAAATGGCATTAGGAGTGTTTGTCTATCCACTAACTAATGTTATGTTCAGACACAACCTTAATTGAACATTAAGAGCCTTCATTCAATTTTCAAGCCTAATGATTCTCAATTTACCATACAAACATTGACTAAGTTAATGCTTCATTAGAAATTAATGAGTTCTTAATGAAGAACAATTCTGCATGCAACCCTGTTAAAAAGCTTGTTTCATAAGCAAAATGAAATGTCATGATCAGAGAAATGTCATTAGCGTCAGGGTCCACTAAACAGGTTGGTTCGTCAGATCAACTGAATTCTTGTTCTTCTTCATCACCTATCAAATTTGTTTTTATTTCTGCTTATTCTATACATGCATTGGTGTTTACGATTGGTAAAAGTTGTGAGCTGAATGTCAAATTATTTCGTCCTCCTTGCAATTTTGACATTTAGGTCACGAGAGTTTGATATTCAGCTCACGGCGTATATGTGTGTATGTCTCTTGAGCCGACCTGTTAAATGGGCCAAGTAAATTAAATATGTCTGAGCACCAAATCTAGAAATGTTCAATCAAGCCCAATTGACTTAATTAATTTTTATGTCTGAACATGATATAACGTTAATTAACACTAATTATGTAGATTTGACAGATAATTCGTGTTTCTTTACATTCTCTGCAGCAAACGAGAGCGAACTCAACGAAAATTGAGCAACACTGAACGAAAATCGTGAGAGCGAAAATGACAGTTCTACTAACTTGATTTACTGGACAAATTGCCACTAGCAAGTTATTAGCGAGAAGAAGAAGAAATATGAAATCAAATATGTGTGAAATAAAAATTTAATAAAAGAAAAAAAATCCTTTTTTATTTCAAAATGTTAAAAATAGAAGCAATAAACGCATTATCCCAAATCATGGAAAACAAACGAAGGTAACTCATATCGTGTTTCCATACTTTTTTGCTAACATCTCTCACTGAGAGCATATGTCACCTCACTCTCACAAATTTCGTTACAAGATTCTAGTAAGAAAAGTTAGTTAGTTTTTGCTAGGAAATTAAAGAAAACAAGCTATTTTCAATTTAAATTGGCGTGAAAATTGTTGCTGGCATCATGTTGCGCAACGTTTTCACGCCAGGAACTCAGTACAACTCTGTCGGGAAATATCTGTGAAATTTCACGCATGTTTCACGAGCAGTTTTTTTTTAATATTGCTGGTGGATTTGGGGCACTACTTTGGCTGGTTGACTGCTGTTCGGCACAATTGTACACAGGCCCGACGAGAGGGGGGGCCTGAGGGGGTCAATTGCCCCGGGCCCGGGCTTTAGAGGGCCCGGGAATCTCAAAATGATATCCAAGTTTTTGCTTACAGAACACATTTAATCACCTTTCGTAGATAGCAATCATTTTAAATTTCAACAAATTTTATAAATCTCTTAAAGTGTCTGCACCCCACTTAAGGAATTGTTGGTTTTTGGCGTCGACTTTGCAGCATAAAGTTGAATTCGTTTTCTGTTGCAACAGAAAAATTCGGTATGATGCAAATTCTTATACAGCGATATGGGTATATCCTGGGCGTTTCGGACGGTATGTTCGCACGATTTTTTGAACTTTTGAGGCAGAAATATCGCGAAATATTGTATCGTTTTATGATAAAAGGAAAGATTTAGGCCACAGCTAATGATTAAAGTATGTTAGCGACAGAAATTTAGTTTAATGCCTCTGTTTTAGCCACTTAAACTGCGTTCCGGACGCTACAAAAACACGTCCATTTTTTTGAGTGGCTAAAACAGAAACCTGGCATAGCAGGCGAGCACTCTACCCACTGCACCACAGCGGCCATGTATAGATAAATTAAAGTTCGTAACTATATATTCATTGAATTTTGATTTTGAGAATTTGTTCATTTAGTATGGGGGCCCTTAGTTATTTTGACCCCGGGCCCGGATTTTCTCTCGGCGGCCCTGATTGTACATTATTTTCCTCTTACAAACTTGAACAGATTTAAATTTGAAAATTCTTCCTAAATGGCCTATAACGAATCACATTGCCTCGCATGCGAATTATTAAAAAGTCAATGAGATTAAATTACAACAAATTAGAGAATACTTGTGCATATGAATTGCTCATAAGCACAACAGACTGAGATATAATGTGCACTAATGCCACACACTCGTCGTTTAAAGGATCAATAAGCATGGCAAAGTTTTTGTTTTGTTGTGAAATGCATGCAATTATTTTTTTTTCTTTTCAGGAACGAATTTCGGAAATGGTCTATGCACATTTTGTTGCTCTGATATTTCCTACTGCCGCCTGGCAAAAGTCGTTTGCATATCGATGTCAAATTATTATATTGCGTGTCAAACAAATGAGGAAAACACACTTACATACATATATGTACAAAGTACAAGTTATGTAAGTTGATACTTATTGCTCGCGAAGGACTAACTGCAGGAAAATACGCATGTTTCCAGTTTATTAATTCGCCGATTGACAAGTTATTGCAAATTGAAATGAATACGCCGCGCAACACGAGCGAGTATTTTTCTCTTTATTAATTCATTTGGTGTTGTTGTTGTGTTTTTCTGTTCTGCATACAAATTACAAGCATTGAATTTGTGTGCTTGTTGGTGGTTGTTGCTCTTATTGTTGTAATTGTTAGCTGTCAAATAATTTTGAGTATCGACGACGACGACACACACGCTTTACGCGCATTCGAGTGAAAAATCAGCGCGTAGAGGCAGAGGCAGAGGCAGCCCGGCGAAGGTCGTTTTGGGCTTATGCTTTGCATATGGCAAATTGATATTGAACAAAAACAATGAAATTTTTCTTTTGTTTTGTTTTTTTTTTTTTTTTTGGTTTTTTTGGGTGGAGGGAAATGTTATATACCCAGTTGTAGGTTAGTAAAGCTGTAGACTGGATTCGTCCTTTTATTGAATCAATTTAGAAGACCCTTCATTCCTTCCTTAATTGGCACGAAACCGTCTAGACGATTTTGGCCGAGAAGACCCTTACTTGGAAGATAATGCGATATATTTATGTAGTTGAAATTTTGTATGCATATCTCTCTTTTGGTTGTTGTTGTTGCAATGGCAATAAGCCGCAGCCGAAACCTCCAAGATGTTGTTGCCTGGACTATGGACCTCCGTATCTCCTCCCTGATACTTGTTTCTGGTGCTCGCTATGGTAATTAAAATTCCATATATATTTATTTTTTTAAAAATTTTATTTAAAATTATACGTTAACAAAATTCGTTGTTTATTTTTTAAGTTTCAAAAATTCTCTGAGGAAAATTTTTGAAGTTATGTATTTCAAATTTCACAATAGAAATCATGATCAACAAGATCAATAAAAAACAAAGTTAAATTAACCCTACACTCGCGTCCGGCCAGACTGCGGGGAAGGCCACGGAGAGCTATGAAAAGATGTTTTCCGATCGGGTAGGTCCCCTAAAGACGCGATATAAGGGAAGAGGAGGGGGGGGGGGGGGGGGGGGTGCAAGACGTCCTCAGTCATGGTTCGAGGTGACTGGCGGAAGGTATAAACTGCATTTATCTTGTCGATGGAGGATAAACAGGATAAAATATCACAACGTTGTACAACATATCGAAAATGCCCTTCACTACAGGTAGTGCGATAGGTGTCTTTCTTGATATTTCGGGTGCCTTTAGCAACGTCTCTGCTGCAGCGCTGTTGAAGGGCCTCGAATTGATCGGAATACCACCAATCATTCGGCGCTGGATCGAGGACCTTTGAAGTTTCGGACGGTGACGGGTGGGCGGTGCCTTTCGACGATGTCAAGTAGGGCACATAGGAAACACCCCATAAGTGAGAGTACTCTCACCCCTGTTGTGGAATCTAGTGGTCAACAAATACTCTTCATAAGTGCACTTGCGAAATCTTGCATTCCAAGTTTAGTATAACGCCTCCAATACGATTTTGGCAACACTAAGGACCGTATGTGATCTATGTGAGGGATCACTGTATCCTGGCCAATTTAACTTAACTTAACTTACTGTTGCAAAGGCAGGGAAAAACTTATCTATTAAATTTCCCAGAAGTTCTGAGGAGTGCAATCTTGGGCCAAGGACTGGACCAAGGACTGGTCGGATATACAAACATGCGTATGGAAATCTGAGTCGTTCCAGCAATTATACTACTGCCGTGGGGACAAAAGTAAGTACACAAGTAGGCTCACTTTGCAATTGAAAATATTGCGTACATGGAATACGATTTAGCTACAATGGAAAGCTCTCCTGGAGTATGATAATAATAATACAATAATACAATGGCGCTATTATAACTCTGACGAGTTTTATGGCCGAGCTTCTCTCCCAATTCGAGATGTGCTCCTTTTGTTTTTCCTACTAATTGGGTGGACCTACAGTTTTATGCCGGCTCCGAACGGCGAATGCATTTTTTTTGAGAAGCTTTTTCATAGCAGAAAGCTTTTTCATAGCAGAAATACACTCGGAGGGTATGCCGCCCACTGCCGGGAGGTGACCGCTTCTCTTATAAAACCCAATAGTTGGATTTTTACTAATTAGAAAAATTGTTTTGGTGTTTGGCTCGGACCGTGGTTTGAACCCGAGACCTCTGGCATAGCAGGCGAGCACTCTACCCACTGCACCACAGCGGCCACCTGGAGTATGAATGTACATATATTACGATATAATACGATATGATAAATTTCTTGATTAAATCGCTTTTTCAGACCCTCACAAACTAAAGTTTTGCGAGCAGAAAAAAATATATCATAATTTCTTTATTAACTCACTTTTTCATACCTTCAAAAACTAAAGTTTTGCGAGCAGAATCAAATATACATAATTTCAACACAATAAACTCTAAATTCTACTAAATTCCATTGGGGTATAAAAATCGTTAAATCCTGCTCTTCTAAACCCTGTAATATATAAACTAACTACCCTTAACGCCTAAAAGCATGCTTTGGCCCGAGGAACATTTCCATGTCAGCAACGAACAGATTTGTGATAGTCTCGTAGGTATGTAGGTAAAATAGCATCGACATTTTTTTCAATTACTTGTACTTCAATACTATTTTTGTCAATTACTATTTTTATTTTGTTTTTTATTGTAATGTATTACCTTTTTTCCGATACGCTTTATGCATAAACTCATAGATAATGTTGTCTGGTTGACACCCAAAAATGCTCCGTAGTGTTAGTGCTCTTGTCGGTGGCGCGTTGTCGCACAAACAACTCAATAAAATTTAAATTTACTTGTTCAGCAACAATCAAGCGCATATTTTTGCCTTTTTCGCATACACGCACACACACACACAAACGTGTGGGCTACATATGCTCGCTATTTTGTATATTTGGTTGTGCATATGTGCATATCCTTTGTCCGTTTTCCCTTGCCTTGTCGCCGTTGTTGGTGATGTTGTGGTACTTTTGCTCTTGTATGACACATGCTCATAAATTTCACACTTAATGGCGTAAAAAGTGCGAGAAAAATGTGGCAAAAATGTATGAAGCGCCGCACAACGAGATCAGCAAAGCGCTTAAAGCATGAATGGATGCATGTATGTATGTATGTATCAGAGGCGGGCGCTTCATACAAG
Organism: Urophora cardui; assembly: GCA_960531455.1. Taxonomy (NCBI): domain Eukaryota; kingdom Metazoa; phylum Arthropoda; class Insecta; order Diptera; family Tephritidae; genus Urophora; species Urophora cardui. The sequence continues at coordinate 120,136,642 of OY482673.1, read as the reverse complement.
CTGAGAAGCCCGGCTTGCGTACATATTTTCGTTCATTTCATTTTACAAATTTCTTTAAAATCTGGTTATTTTACGTTTTAAATGAGTTTACTATTTAAGTTCTCAATAATATAGCCCCCACTGTACATCCGGTGCCTAAAAGCATGCTAAGAAAATAGCGCAAATACACCACCAATCCACCTCACAATGTGTATTTTGTTTGTACAGCCAATCACAACACAGTGAGCATGCTTTAACGTTTCCACACATTAGCTTTTACGTGGCTTTCAAAACAGAATAACATAGCTTGTTTTCTCGCTTTCTCTAAGGAGAAATCAATTGCTTATTTTCATACTTAAATTGAAAAAAAAAACTAGCAAAACCCTTTTTTTATTTTTCACATGAAATTTGTATGGGGATGAGAAGCTGGCTTCGGCATTCAACAGTATTCACAGTCATATGCATATTTGATATTTTCGTTTGCATGTACATACTTATGTACATAATTTCTTACATGTACATGTACATGCAAACATAAATATCAAATACCAGCACTGCGTTTCTGTAACTGAACTCTATCAATCTTTTCGCCTGAGTGACGTCATAATGACGTCAATCGATAGATTCTCACCTGCTTTTTAGGTGGTGACAAAGTGTGGAACGTATTAATGTGACGTCATTTTGATCGAAAATTTTCGCGATTTTGTTACAGAAACTCACTACAGATTATAAAAGCGTTGATTGTGATTTTTGGCGACTATTGGCACAATATCAAGATAATTTTAAAAAGCGACGGAAATGAAAATCAAATAAAATCAAACATTTCACGACTTTTGGTAATTGGACCTCAGTTCTTCAAACACTAAAGCACCCATTTTTTAGATATTAGATAATAAGCAAATACACTTGCTACTGCTGAAATTTCCGTCAGTATAAGGAAATTAAAAAGACCTCTGCGCTTTTGTGTGAGATTTCCCTATAAGTTTAGCGTCATCAATCAAAACGTGGACCCGGCTGACCCTCGAATGTTTCTGAGCGATATTGGTAGCAATTGGTCTTGATGAGGACTTCAACATACATAGAACTCTTTTAATTGTGATGCCTTGGCCGGGTCTCCAGATATGGGTCATAACGTGGACCCAGATGGTCCTCGAATGTTTCTGTGAGATATTGGCATCAAATGATGAAGATTTCGAGATAGAACTATTTTAATTGTAAGGGCTAGGCCAGGCCCCCAGATATGGGCCAAGACGTATTTAAAAATAATGTAAATACCAGGGCTCTAGATACCCGGGTATCGAGCAATTCGATCTGATCGTTTTTGTTTGAAGCCCGTTTGTTGTTCAAATTCCCGTACAAACATTCGAGCATTCGAGCTTACAAACAAAAAAAATGTGTATCGGAAAAACAAAAATAAAAAAAACTACATGTAAAGAAAAAAAAATAATAAACAAAAGAAAAAAACAAACTTCAAAATACCCGAATTGTTCAAATGCCCGTACAAACATACGGGTAATAAACAAACAAACAACTGTTCGAGCATTTGAACAACAATTGTTCGGGCTACTCGAAAATGTTCAAAAAAAATCGAGAGCTCTAGTAAATACGAACATTTTTATTTTAAAGATGTTCATTGTAAAATGGCAAAATCAAGAAAAACATTTCAAATTTAAAAATGTTAATTTTTATTTTAAGCACTATGAAAATTTGAACCAAAAAATTTCTTTTTTTATTTCATTAATTTTCATTTTCAATTTAAACATGCTCCTTTTTCAATCCTAAATACATTTTAATTTTTAATTTTCATTTTTAATTTATAAATTTCCATTTTTAAAATAAAAATGACCTGGTTTAAAACATTCATCATCAAAATAAAAATTTTATTTTTGATTCATTTTCTCTGAGTGTACAAACAAAAAAATGTGTATCAAGAAAACAAAAATAAAAAATACATATGAAGACAAAAAAATAAACGAGAAAAAAAAAACTTCAAATACGCGAATTGTTCAAATGCCCGTACAAACATACGGGTAATAAGCAAACAAACGAGTGTTTGAGCATTTGAAAAGCATTTATTCGGGCTACTCGCAAATGTTAAAAACAAAAATCGAGAGCTCTAGATCAAAGTCAATGACGTAACGCAATCAGACTTTTAGATAATACAGCAAAGAAAATTACGTAAGTGGCTAATGTTTATGCTTCACACACACATGGGCTTGCCCAGACAATTTATGCTAGGTCCGCCACTGGTATGTATAGGAAAGTTGTATATGTATATATGCATATATGCATATAGACATGGCTCTCCGTGAAAATTGGCATTTTCACTTTGCGCTCGTCTTCATTTAAATGCTTGGCATGTAAATCTCACGCGTTCTTCTGGTGCGCGCGCCAAATAAATTCAGCTCACAAATTCCATGCAGCGCATTATTTGGAAGCTCTGTATGCCAGAGATGGGCGTTATCAAAGAAATTGCGAAAAAAAAAAATGTATAAATACAACATTTGCAGCAATTTTGCTAATGCTGTAAGCATTTGTGGATGTAGTGTATGACTTAGTACCTGATAATTGTGAATATTCAGTCCATTTCCCGAAACATCGTTCCAGAAATAAGCTAAACATATATTTCTGTACACACCAAAATATATGTATAGGAAAAGCATATAAAACTTCCGACCAAAAAAATCTAAGTCTTAGGGCCGATTTCATAATCAAACTAAAAGTTCCTTTAAATAATTCTAAACGAGCCTTTAATTTGCTGATCGATTTCATAAAGTCTTCTTTAACAAAAGGAGCTTTAAGAGTTTCATTCTGAAATCGGCCCTTATTTAAGAATTAAAACAGCAGATTTAAAGGCTTACGAAATAAGGCCTGAAAATTATAAGGGTAGTAAATTTGTATGGCGTAAGGCTTAAAATAAGGCTGATATTCCTGTGTTGATGTCATCAGGCCATAAGGAATACTCTCTCTCTCTCTCTTTCTCTCTCTCTCTATCTATCTTGAGAGCACACCTTATTTCAAAGGCTTATCCGCCATGCGAAATAAGGCCTAGATATGTATTAGAAAGTAAGGATCAGACAGAGTGAGTGCATAACAGAAGCAGCGCTGCCAGCGTACAACTTTTATAGACCTGATTTGTCAATAATAAGCAAGACTTGTTTGCAGGGTTGTTGCATTTAAGGCATCGTTCTTGTTTTTCTTGTGTCCGATTTTCTTTTACATTCTTTGTATACAAGTTTCTTCCGAGAATACCTCTTATGAAAAAATTACTTCCAACAATTTTCCAGAATATTTTAAACCCCCTATAGTAATAAAATTTATTTTAGTAATATGCCCATCACTGCTTCTTATAGCACTTTACAAAAATTCGGTACAGTGTATTCCAATATATGAAGAACAGAATTTCGAGAATTTCGGGAACTTAATACGTCATGACGCGTCAGTTCATTTGAGAGGTCCACTGCTACACGTCCGTACAATTTATTGTCCGAAAACTTCTCTACTCAAAAATATAGCACTTTCTAATAAATATGCTATACTTTCTAGCTGCACGTACGTAAGGTAAATATATGATCAATGCAGGTGAAAGAAGTACATCCAAAAAATGCAGAAAGACCTCCACTTTGTGGGAGAGATCAGGTGGGGAATGGCTCGGTCTTCCTTGGTGTTTCTAATTGGCGCTTGTTATCACGAAGCAGAAGCAACTGGCGCGCTTTGTTGGACTAGGCCAATAGCGCTTGGGCAATTAAGCCTCAATTATGAAGAAGAAAAAGAGGAAGAAGGAGATGGAGAAGGTGAACGTGAAGAAGAAGAAGAAGAATAATAAGAAGGAGAAGAAGAAGAAGAAAGAGGAAGAAAAAAGAGGAAGAAAATATGAAGAAGAAAAAGAAGAAAAAGAAAAAGATTAAAAAGAAGAAGAAAATAAAAAGAACAAGAATAACAAGAAGAAGAATAAGAGGAAGAAGAACAAGAAGAGAAAGAAGAAGAAAAAGAAGAAGAAGAAGAAGAAAAAGAGGAATAAGAAGAAAATTAGAAGAAGAAGAAGAAGAAGAAGAAGAAGAAGAAGAAGAAGAACAACAACAACAACAACAACAACAACAACAACAACAACAACAACAAGAAAAATAAGAAAGAAGAAGAAAAATAAAAAAGAAAAAGGGGAAGAGAGCTCCTCTCACTACTCTACTACTCGGATTTCAGTTTCATGCAAACGAAAAACTATTTTCTCAAATATTTTGCTTTAAGCTCACCACAATCGGTCGACTTTCTTGCATATGCAGTAATACATTGGAAACAGAGCAATGTTTTCGCCACTACTTTTCTCATTTGATGGCAACTCGTTTCCAAAGATTTATTGCTTATGCGTTGCAGCACAGTTTACCCAAAACAATTCAATTCATTCACACCCAAAACTGAAAATTACACAAACATGTTATTTAACATAACGTACGACCATATATGGTAATACACACATCCATATGTAGTCCTATATATATGCAAAATACACACGCCCATTAGACACTTCAACAAGTTAAATGCCAACACGGATGAAGAATACAATGGCACAAGAATTGCAAGGATATGCGGGTTTTTGCCAAGTGTTTGAAAGATTTTAAAAAGAAAACACCAAAAGTTACTTGTAAATTACGTATGTATATAACGTTATTTGGTTCTTCGTGGCAGTAAAAACAAAAGAATGAATGAAAATCAGCTAGCAACGCACACATTTCAAGCACATATACATGATACTATTTACAAGCATATTAGCATTACTTTCCCTACACAGCCAGCCAAGCAACACAGTTTACAAGTGTGAAGCACTTTTTGGCACTGTCACAACAATTCCTTTCCCTATCATGAAGAGCTTGCACATGCAATTTCTTTTTGGTCAATGCAGCAATTGTGTGTTGCAAGTTGCAACATAATTTGAATGTAAAGTCCATTATTGTTTCCGGAAAATGTCAGTGGCAGGAAAATGAACGAGACGATGGACGAGCATATGAAGGCGCCAACGTTATTTAAATTCTCTTTCTGAGCTACAGCCAGTCGACATTTGTTAGAAAATAAAGAAATAAAATTGTTTCGTCATTTAAGAGATGTATGACTTTTGTATAGCCTTTCAGCAAAGAAAAATTTCAGCACAAAGTACCTAACAGACCACTTTCAAGTGAAAAGACTTTAATTGTAGATGTGTAGGGAGGTTTCACTATTTTAAAAAGGGTTGCCACCTGTTTAAAAATTTCATTTTCCGGGATGGTTTGATTTTTAAATTTCAGATGCCATATGAAAGGACTTGGTCTGAAAATGAGTAATTTATAATAATTTTTACAAAAAAGGTTGCCAGCTGTTCCAAAATGAATTTTTACGCCACAATATGTTTTATTTTTAAATTTTAAGTGTCATATAAAAGGGCTTGCATTGTAGAAGTATAATAAAATTTAATTTTTATAAAAAGGGTTGCCACCCATTTACAAAATTTACTTGAATTTTTTTCACAATAGGAAGGGAAAGGAAAAGAAAGCAAGGGGAAAGTGAAAGTGAAATTGACGGAATTGTGTAAGGAAAAGGAAACGAGAGGGAAATGGTAAGAGGAAACGCAAATTAAAGGGAAAGGGGAAGGGGAAGGGAAAGAAAAAGAGAAAGAGGAAGAGAAAGAAAAAGAAAAAGAAAAAGAGAAAAAGAGAAAGAGAAAGAGAAAGAGAAAAAGAAGGAGAAAGAGAAAAAGAAAGAGAAAGAGAAAGACAAAGATAAAGAGAAAGAGAAAGAGAAAGAGAAAGAGAAAGAGAAAGAGAAAGAGTAAGAGAAAGAGAAAGAGAAAGAGAAAGAGAAAGAGAAAGAGAAAGAGAAAGAGAAAGAGAAGGAGAAAGAGAAAGAGAAAGAGAAAGAGAAAGAGAAAGAGAAAGAGAAAGAGAAAGAGAAATAGAAATAGAAAGAGAAAGAGAAAGAGAAAGAGAAGAGAAAGAGAAAGAGAAGAGAGAAAGAGAAAGAGAAAGAGAGAAGAGAAAGAGAAAGAGGAAAGAGAAAGAGAAAGAGAAAGAGAAAGAGAAATAGAAATAGAAATAGAAAGAGAAACAGAAAGAGAAAGTGATAGAGGAAGAGAAAGAGAAAAATCGGAAGGAGGAGTCCGAAAATGGCATTTTGGAAGTCGCTAGAGGATAAACATTTTCTGGAAAATTATTCGACATAAAATTTCGCTATGGGCCTCCTCGGACAAAATAACCTGTAACTATATATATATTTTTTTTATATTTTAATAATAAATTAAAGCTTATGAGGATTCTGTAATTTTTAAGGGAAAACCTCTAAATCAAATAATAAAATATTTTTTATTAGATTGGCAGATAAAAAGAGTCGACCTGGAGTAAACTTCCGCGAAATTTCTCAAAGAATTTTTTTAAAAAGTAACTTCAAATGTCGCAAAACGATTATGACGTTTTACTATATTAGTAGTGGGTCTTTCCACCCTCCAATTGTCGCATAGTCTAATTGGGCGAATTATCGACCACGGGCGATAATATCATCTATCTATATATATATAAAAATCAAGCCCATTTCTTTGTCGCCGGCTTTCGCCCAAACGCGTGGAGGGATTTTGGCCAAATTTACACGCCAGCTTAGTACCTTGCCCTAGATGGTTTATATGCATATTTTTTTCTAATCCGGAAGTCGGTTCCCGAGATATAGGTCAAAAGGTCAAAACGTGGATCCGGCTTTCCCCTGAATATTTTTGGACGATATTGGTATCAAATTAAAGGTATTGAGCAGAGAATTTACAAAAAACAGTACTTATTCTGATTGCTAGGTCGGTTCTCCAGATATGGGTCAAAACGTGGACCCGGATGGCCCTCGATTGTTTCTGAGCGATATTGGTATCAAATGAAAGGTCTTGATGAGTACTTCGACGTAGATGTGTCTTATTTGTGATACCTAGGCCGGGTCTCCAGATATGGGTCAACACGTGGGCCCGGATGACCCTCGAATACTTCTGAGCGATATTGGTATCAAATGAAAGGTGCTTAGCAGAGAGTTTACATAGAGAAGAACTCATTACGTTCCCTAGGTCGGGTCCCAAGATGTGGGTCAACACGTGGACCCGTATAACTCCGGGATATTTCTCAGGGATAGGTTTTTAGCAGGGATTTTACATAGAGATGAACTCATTATGATTCCTAGGTCAGGTCCGCTATTTGGGTCAAAACGTGGACCCGGATGGCCCCGGAAAACTTCCCAGCCGTTTTGCTATTAAATGAAGGGTGTTGAGCAGGGATTTTATATAGAAATGAACTCATAACGATTCCTAGGTCGGATCCCAAGATGTGGGTTAATATGTGGACCTGGATAACACCGGGATTATTCTCAGGGATATTGGTACCAAATGAATTGATGAGCAAGACTTATGTAGAGCCGTACCTATTATGATTTCTTGGTTAAGTCCCCAGATATGTATAAAAGCGTGGAGCATGGCTCTCACATAGGGCTGTACTCATTTCGATTCCTACGTCGGATCCCCGATATGGGCAAAACATGGACCCAGATGACAGCGGGATATTTCTCACTGCTATTGGTATCAAATGAAATGAATGTTTCTAACCAACGGTGGTATCAAATGGGAAGTGGAATGCAGGACTATGTAAACTTTTGAAAATATCAATTTTTTCGTTCACTTTTTTAAAGTTAAAGCCCGAGGTAAGTTCGGCTTCTAGATACTTCCAACTTATTTTAAAGTGTGCCGTTTTCGCTTCAAATGCCCATAATAGGAAGTGAGCCAAAGCAAAGCTTGGTCGGGTACAGCTAGTATATTTATATAGTTATTTTCTGTGATTACGATAGTCCGAGGAAGGAAGTACAGGTATCACAATCATAACTATCAACACATTCTGGTTATGCTCGGAGCAATCGGATTAGAAGTGAACTGATTTGCTATCCACTTCCATAGAGCTTACCGACCAACAAAATTCTAAAAAGTAAAAGTACGATTTCATTCCTTTTTTTTTCAAAACCACCCTTTACATTATACTTGTTAATTTCCCGCCATATCGTTTAAATTGCTTTGCCTTTTTGTGGCTTCAACTTGGCAGAGCTCTTTAAAAACGCCATTTATCTAAAACATCAATCAATCAATCAGATTGATTATCAAATGGGCGCAAAAATCACACACACAACTATCAAAACCATGATGTGATGCGGTTAAAGCAAATACCATTTAGAAAATTTCATAAAAAAGCATGCCAGTGATTTGAAAGTTAAAAAAAGAAGGAAGTCTCAGCAAATCGATGCTATGGCAGGACATACATATAGACATACATATCCTGATGTGCGTGTACTGCGAACGGGTTGTGTGTTGAAAGCGGATTAAATATGGCAAAACAAACAGGCGCGCAGCACAAATAAAGCCAAATATTCTCGACAAACATGAGAGGATCAAAAGTCTGCAAAAAACAAAACAACAAACATAACCCAAACTACAAAAGAGTAAAAAAAAAACGAAACGAAATGCGCATTAAAAAATGCAAAACGGCGAAGTTAGAAAAATTCAATCACAAATCGTCCGGCGGGAATTGCGAATTTTTTCCAGTTTTTTTTTTTTTAATTTCTATTTATTAATTTCATTTTTTTGTTAAAAGGAAAAAAAGAAAATAAACACAAGACTCATACGTGCTTAAGCAAACACACATGTGTGGTAAAGGATATGTGTGTGTACTTAGCAGGATACGAGTATTTGCGAAATGTGAAACCCTTTATGGGACACACATCACACACACGTCATTATCGACAGACAGGTTGTGCAAATATGTGGGCAAATATTACTTATTTTCGCGAATGCAAAGCCAAATCAAGCAAGTGACCCAAAAGCAAATGAAGACGAGCCAAAAAAAGGACTAAAAATATTATGTAAATATTTAAGTATATACTGCATATGGATTCAAGTGCTTGGCAAAATCGAAAATATTCAAAATAAACACGCGCTCAATCAAGTGTGCTTAGATAATTGAAAGTGAAGCAAATCAAAGAAAATGAAATCAGCGCTTAAATTGGTAAAAAAAAATCAAACAAACAAATAAATAAATAAGAGTCAATAGTTATTTAGGCAAAATGAAAGGAAAATAATAATTTTTAAGAAAATTCTGCTATTGAATACAATAAGGTGAGACCAGTAGGACTAGCAGGACTATCAGAACTATCAGGACCAGCAGTGAAGTCCCAACTGGATATAATGTATGACTAAGATGCCGATGATAGCGATGACAGTGATGTTTGAAACCCATTCCCCCAAATCTCATACTCGAGAGACACCAGTCATTAGCACAACACTTTTGGAGAACTGGACATTTTTATTTTGAACAAGACAGAGTGGATGAACCCACTCATAATGATGAAGAAATGAGGCTAGAGTTTTTGTTTCGAAAATTTATAATTCGAATATCAATGGGAAGCTATCAATGTTTTCAGATGTTAATTACGTTAGGTTATGTTAGGTTAGGTCTTGATAGAAAGCTCAACTGGAGACGAAACATCCAGGAACGCTCGAAAAAGGCCATGGCTGCCCTTTACTGCTGTAGGACCACTCAAGGAAGAAGCTGGGGGCTAACACACAAAGTCACAATGTGGCTGTACACCGCCGTGGTGAGGCCAATTCTTTTTTATGGAGTGGTGGTCTGGTCGACAGGCCTGGGCACGAGAACAAACGCTCAATTACTCCAAAAGTTGCAGAGAAGTGCACTTGTCTGCGCAAGTGGTGCGCTGTGGTCTACCGCCTCAGAGGCACTGGATGCCATTTTTAACATATCTTAGCGGTAGGCTTATTGCGGCGAGTTCGGCAATGCGTCTAAATGAGCTACCCGAATGGAAGGTAATGGACTAGGTTCATACTTCTTTACTCACGAGTTATCCCTAATCAACTATCGGATTATACATAGCTTACCGAAAAATTTATTCATAAGGAATTATGAAATAGTGATTCCAGATAGAGACTTGTGGACCAGGTGCCCTCAGGTCTCGAATAATGTTATCCACCACTACACCGATGGATCTAAGCTTAATTCTAGGGTGGGAGGGGGGTTCTTCTCAGCCGATGGGGGCCTAAAAATTACATTTCAGAGACGAATGTAAGGAAGTCTACATCTTCTCAGACAGCCAGGCTGCACTGAAAACGCTTGGGTCTGTCATATGCAAATCCAGAACTTTGGCAAATTGCCGCAGATCTCTAAACGAGATGGCTGAGTAGTTTGCCACACACCTCGTATGGGTGCATGGACACTGTAACATACCGGGAAATGAGATGGCGGACGAGCTTGCTAGAGTGGGAACGTTCGCTCTATTTTAAGTATGCCGATCGGTCCAAGTAAGCTAAAACTAAAGGAGCTATACTCCAAAGAAGCAAATAGCAGGTGGCATGGTCTGATTACCCGCAACTATACTAGGCCCTTATGGCCTAACAGGGACGCCAAAGGGACGAAGAGTCTACTCGCACTCGGAAGGTTCGAGCTTGCACTAATGAGAGGACTAGTAACTGTCCATATAATCCTTGGGAAGCATGCAGACAGGTTGAATGCTCCATATTACGATTACTGTGGGGCTTGTGAGGATGAAGAGCAGCCCGAAACAGTAAAACACTTGCTGTGCGATTGCCCAGAACTAGGAAGGAAGCAACTGACGCATTTAGGAGCCTACCAATTTAGGGAACTAGGGGATCTAGTTGCAATAGAATTTAGAATATAAATTTGTGGAATCCACACGATGGTTAGAGTAGCGGGTCTTCGGATCCAAGTGATATCACAATGGGATCCTTACCTAGGTTAGGTTAGGTTAGAGTGGCTGACCGTTAATGGCCTCACGTAGACTGAGTGGGTCCGTATTGTTTCCAGAAAAATTCTCGAACATGAACAGGAGCAGAGAACATGGTAGGCAGTGTCTCTGAAGATGGATAGCATCTTCAAGGATGTTCAAATTTTTCTCGGAATAATACGCGTCCAATATCTAAGCAATATGTTTTTTTGAAAAGCAGAAGTAAGATACTTTGGAACCCAATTCTCAATGACGCATACGTTAATTTTTGATAATTTTTAAATTATAATTTTTTTTCACTGTGTATTTTTCATAGAATTGAATTTGATTAAGGTTGCTATTACCCAGCAGGGCTTTCTTACATGTAATGCGTAAAATCATCGAGAAATCTTGATTCATCGCTTACACTTTCGAATACGGATTGCATTACTTTAACATAGGCATGTCATTGGCGGTATTGTCTTACAATATGGTAGACAGTAATGCATTATAACGTCGCTACTACTATTGAGAAAAGTAAGCTGTTACAAGTAATAAGTTCTTTCACTGGTATAAGTAATTGCAATTATTAGGAAAAAACAAAAGGAGCACACCTCAAATTGGGAGAGAAGCTCGGCCATAAAACTCGTCAGAGTTATAAGAGCGCCATTGTATTATTATTAAGTAATTGCATATATCACACATTCCAGTATAGTAATCTATAATGCATTATAATGAAAACTGGCAAAATAAACGAGAATGAGGGTAAATTTCTTTACAAAATTGCTAGTTACAAAAATCAATGTAGGCTTTGCAAAATATATCGGCAGTGTTCCAAATCTTTTCGCTTATTTTATACAATACCGGTAAGCGAAAAAAATAATTTTAAAACTATGAGTTAGCAATTTATGCTGAAAACAAATAGCAAACAGAATGAATAAAGAATCAAAACATTCTTTGCAAAATGTATTTAAAAAAAAAAAACACTATTTGAATAATAATTATTACACAGCTATTGGCTTATTTAAAAAATTTTCAACGATGGAATAACGCGACTAACCACGACAGTTTTATAATGAAAACTGGCAAAATAAACGAGAATGAGGGTAAATTGCTTTGCAAAACTGCTATTTACTCGTAGAAAAATTAAAATCAAAGCAAAGCGTTTGCAAAAAAATAACGGCAGTACTCCAAACCTTTTCGATTATTTTCTGCATTACCAGTAAGCGAAAAAATAATAATTTTAAAACTGTCGCATTACAAGGAATGAGCAAAGTAAGCGAAGGAGTGTTTCTTAGCTATTTGTAATGCGTTATTTCATTGAATACAATTTCAAGCCATTACCAAAATATGGAAAAACCCTGCTGGGTAATACTGCTGCATACATACATACATACATGTAAATATTGAAAAAATATGCTCGGAGTAAGCATTTGGTATCTTTGAGTGAATACGATCATAAAAAATTTAACATAATTATTGCTATATCTATTTATTTTACCTTATTATAGGTATTTACTTATGATTAATCCAATAAATCACAAAGATGAAATGCTTACATGCATTAACTTGCAAACTCACGTCGTCGATGACCATTAGTGGTGGCGTATACTTAACTAAAAGAAGTAATGTAAACCTGCCCAAAACAAACACATAACAAACACACAAGTACCGAACAAATAACCAGCCAAATAAACCAAAACTGAAGAGGAATAAGAAACAAATAAGCACAAAGCACAAAAGGATATTTGTAGCAGCAGCATAACAACAGCAACAATAGCAACAACAACAACAACGCAGTTTCAAGTGTAACGTGGCCACAAATTCCGCCAAATTGCGTCACTTAAGCACGTACACATGCAATGTAAAACCCACTTGAAAGTATAAAAATGTTAAGTAAATAACCAAAAGCCCCAAAAAAAAAAAAAAAAAATATAAACGCACGTGAATTTAAAAAAAGAAATAAAAAAAATAAAAAATAAAACAAGCAAGCAAACAAAATATTTGCTGCCGCAGGATATCAAGCACTCACGGAACGAATTGGTAGTATCTAAAGGGATTCGACGCTCGGGCGAAACTGTTGCCTCCAATTTATTTTTAATAAATGTCAACAAGAAGTGTATGAGTAGTAGTCAATATGGTGCTCTCTTACTTATTCCTCAATACATGTTGCTAATGTTATCGCTCAAAGGAAAGTTGCTGTTGTTGGATGGATGGCTTTGATATCAAAAGCAAAATTAATAATGACCGTGAAGGGGGAAACGAATGATTGGGTTGGATGCAGCTCTTTAAGAGATTCTTCAAAGGAATACTTTGGGATGAAAGCATAAATAAAAAGAGAGTGATCAGAGGATCACATACATTACAGTATAATGACTAAAGGAAATCCTCAACCATTCGCTAGTGTGATATTGTGAATTGAACGAGTATTGAATCAAAATTTTGATTGGACCCTTTCTAAAGCTACAACGTGTTACAAATTCAGAGTCAATATGTGATGTCAAAATTACTACAACTGCGAATGAAAGACCTACGGTCAAATATTTTTTGCATTCTGTCCAAAGAATACATTAGTCCCCATTTCGTAAAAGGCGAGGATAGTGAGTGGACCAACTTCTCGGCTCCAAGAGTTTTTATTGCTATTTTAATTCTGAAATTGTTTGCCTAAGTGCCTTTCAAGTTTTATGCAGTTTTACGTTTGTTTTTACATGGTCGTTTTAATTCTAATAATTATTTTATGTTTTGGTTTCCCTGCAAAACTTATACGGCTATTCCAAATGGTGTTGAATAACACCACCAGCTCCGTCAGAATTGGGAAGGACCTCTCCGAACCGTTCGAGACCAAACGAGGTTTCAGACAAGGTGACTCCCTTTCGTGTGACTTCTTCAATTTGATGCTGGAAAAGATAATACGAGCTGCATAACTTAACCATACAGGAAGCATTTTATACCACAAGAGTGTACAACTGCTGGCGTACGCCGATGATATCGACATCATTGGCAATAACACTCACGCCGTAAGTTCTACCTTCTCCAAGCTGGATAAAGAGGCTAAGAAAATGGGTTTGGCGGTTAACGAGGACAAGACGAAGTACGCCTTGGCGGCCACGTCAATGTTGATAGCTACAAATTCGAAACTGTTAAGGACTTCGTCTATTTGGGAACCAGCATTAACACCAAGAATGATGTCAGCACGGAGATCCAACGAAGAATCACGCTTGCCAATAAATGCTACTTCGGACTAAGTAGGCAACTGAAAAGTAAAGTTCTCTCTCGACAAACAAAAATCACACTCTACAGGACGCTCATCGTTCCAGTCCTCATGTACGGCGCAGAAGCATGGACAATTTCAAAATCAGATGAGATGGCACTTGGAGTATTCGAGAGGAAAGTTCTTCGTAAGATTTATGGACCTTTGCGTGTTGGCGTGGGCGAGTATCGACGGAGATTTAACGATGAGCTGTACGAGCTTTACTCAGACATCGACATTGTTCAGCGAATAAAGATCCAGCGGCTGCGTTGGGCAGGTCATGTCGTGAGAATGGACGAAGGCGCTCCGGCCAAGAAAGCATTTCTATCGAAACCCGCTGAACGCAAAAGAAAAGGGAGACCTCCACTGCGTTGGGAAAATCAGGTGGACAGCGATGCTGCCTCCCTAGGTGTTCCCAAGTGGCGCCATGCTGCGCAAAACAGAAGCAATTGGCGCGCTCTGTTTGACTCGGCCAGAATCGTCTAGACGGTTAAGCGCCAATCAAGAAGAAGAAGAATTATTTTATGTGAATTTTATATGAGCTATTGGCCAGTTTTTAATTAAGAAAAATTGAAAAAAATTTTTTGGTAGAAGTTATGGATCCATTTCGGAGACCACCACATCCCCTCATCAGACTTCTTCAAGCGGCCTTTGTGTAAAATTTTAGAACCATTTTTTTATTTAGTTCAGCTTTGTATGCAAGAAAATTCACACAAATATATTCATACTCTTTTCATGCATGTAATTTAAAGTTTCTTGAAAGCTTTCATCAATCCACTAATTAAAGCAAAACTTTTAAATGCTCTTCACTTAAAACATGCGTTAGATTGCTAAGAGTTCTTGTAAACAAATTGGGTCAAGGTGAAGTTTACTGGGAGAGACAGTGTTCGTGATAAAAACGACTGGTACGTGCTTCTAGAACGTTCTCTTGCAAACATCGCTACCCTTACAATTAGTTTTGTGTGTGATAAATTTCAAGTAAAGTCACGAATAAGCAATTTAAGTTAAATTTGCAAAGGGAAAAATAGCATAAAGAAATAACACATGTTTTACTATTTGCTTAAAAATCTAGTGCGCATATTAAAAGTTTAAAAATAAGGTTTCTCAGCAACATAGTGAATTGTTGTCTTAGAAATGCAAAGGTATAATGAAAAGGAGACTAATTAAATAAACACTAAAGATGTCAGAAAAACTTTTTATTAATGAATTACTTAAATAAAAATCCAAGCACAATTACAAATACTTTCTAAAAACTTAAATTTCCTTATCCACGCCAAAGGGCATTTTGTAAGTTAAAAGCACCGCAAACAGAACTTCCTTCGTTAGCAGATTAGTTTATGTTTATATGACTGGACAAATTCAGCGCTGAAATTTGTGACTAATTGGCACATAATGCGCTTATGAAGAAGAAATAAAAAAAGATTCAATTGCCGAAATTGTTAAAGCGAATTAAAATCCTAATAACAAAATCCTGTGCAATACGAATGCCGTAATGGGACACTTTGTTTTTATAAATCCAATGCTTTAGGTGGGGTCAACCCACTGTTCAAGCTGATATGGGAAATAATAGACTATGCTATTGAGTAATGATTACACAGTACAACAAATTTACAAAAAATTTAATCAACACGAACGAACGCTAGTAATTATGAAAGAGAATGTTTCTCAGAGCAACTTTACCTAACACAGTAGTACCAGAGCAGTCCAGAGGGTCTGAGTTTTTTTAAGGAGGGGGGTTAAAGTTTTATCTATAGTTTTAGCTGGAGGTGCAATTAATTTATTGAAAATATGTATCTTATCAAAAATTACTTCAAATGTAGGTTTTGAGCTCGGACAGAACTTAATAAGCAATCTCTTTGCGGTAGACTATAACTCTCTAACCCCCCCGAAAATTGCTGTTTTTAACCCTTTTTTGGAAAGGCAGGGTGAGAATATCAATTAAAAATGCAGATAAAAGGTTGAAATGTTCTAGAAGAAGAAAAAGAATGCGAAATATCGAACTGAATGACGGTCAGCTACGTGGAGACGGGTCATTTCGCGAGATTATTCGCTACATTATTCGTTGGCGAATTAAGTTATGTGGAGACGGGCTTTTAGGGTTTAAAACAGAGTTTGATATTAAAACATCACTTCAAACACCTTTTCGAAATTAGTAAGTAAAAAACGGACTACCAAATTTATCCCTGACGGAGCGCTCAAAATATGGAATTACGAAAGTGCGAACGGAGGTTTTAGGAGGTAGATACGCAGATTATAGGATTTTTTCAGAGTTTTGAGAAGTCCACTTTCTACTCTTGCCCCTTAAATTGGCCATTTAAGGTGCCATAAATTAAATTTTCTGTTTGGCTTAACATTTTCAAATATACTACACGGAAATAAATTTTGGTATAAATTTTGAACTTTTTTGGTCGACATATAGGACACGACGAAAAAATTATTGAAATTTAAACTTTGAAAAGTTTAAAAGATTTTTAAACTTTTAAGGTTTAGATTTTATTCCAAATTAAGATTTATTTTAAGAATTTAAAAAGTTTAAAATTAAAACCTTTTTTTTTTGTATAAATTTAAAAATTTCTCGAAAAAGCAAGTTGGAATTTCAAATCAAAAATTAAAATTTTTTCGTTGAAATAAAATCTTACGATCAATGAAAGTTTAAAATTTAAACCAGAAAAGTATGAAATTTATTCCAAAAAATACTTAGAAATATTTAAACTTTTGTAAGTTTGAATTTTAAACCAAAAAGAATAAGAAACTTTTAAACTTTTGAAGTTTCAAAATTTAACCCAAAGATTTAAATTCCTTTCGAACCAAAAGTTTAAAATTTATTTCAATACTAGCTGACCCGGCAAACTTCGTTCTGCCCAAAATAGATTTTTTTATTAATTTCATTTCAAAAATTGTCACTACACCGGTATTATTTTTAATAGAAAATTAACGATTTTTCACTACTTCATTAATACATAATAATAATATAATACAATGGCGCTATTATAACTCTGACGAGTTTTATGGCCGAGCTTCTCTCCCAATTCGAGGTGTGCTCCTTTTTGTTTTTCCTACTAATTGGGTGGACCTACAGTTTTATGCCGGCACCGAACGGCGAATGCATTTTTTGTGAGAAGCTTTTTCATGGCAGAAATACTCTCGGAGGGTATGCCGCCCACTGCCGAGAGGTGACCGCTGCTCTTAAAAAACCCAATAATTGGATTTTTACTAATTAGAAAAATTTGTTTGGCTCGGACCGTGGTTTGAACCCGAGACCTCTGGCATAGCAGGCGAGCACTCTACCCACTGCACCACAGCGACCGACATACAACTTCAAAAATATATAATTTTAGTATTCAGTTTAAGGCTGCACGATACACAACATTTTTAGTTTTCTGTTCCGGATATTTATTTTCACTGAGTAAGTAAGAGGATTGATATAGTATACCTCCATAATAGTTTTCAGGCCCCTCCTCCAACCCTTTTAGATACATTCAGCCTCAAAAGTTTAGTACGTATGGGAGGTGCAATGCCCCATTTTTCGATAAATCTTTTTTTTTGGGTGAACATGGTATTGATATCGTATATCTGGCTAGTGATTTCTATGTACATGTCATGAACGCTTTTAAGGATATTTAGCCTTAAAAATTAAGAAAGAATGGGAGGTACCACGCCCCCTTTTCCCAAAACTACTGTTTTTTCATAAGCACGCTATTGATATCGTTAATCTCCTGATCAATTTTCAGGTCCCAACCTTGAAAAATTAAGTTTGTATGGTAGGTGCCACGCCCCCTTTTCCGATAACCTACACTTTTATACGCAAAAATTGTTTTGATATCATATATGTAGCTCTGTACCAATTTCCAGGTCCCTGACTTAAATCCTTTTAAGGATATTCAGCTTAAAAAATTAAGTGTTGTTCGGAAGCGCCACGCCCCCTTTTCGTATAACTCCTATTATTTTGCGTTAATATGGAATTGTTATCGGTTGTCTCCACACCAATTTCCAAGCCCCTGGCGTAAACAATTTTAGAGATATTCAGCATGAAAAATTAAGTTTGTGTGGGAGGTGTCACGCCCCTTTTTCCGATAACCCCTCCTTTTATGCGTGGGAATGGTTTTGATATCACCTACCTCTATACCAATTCTCAGCTCCCTACCTTGAACTGTTTTAGAGATAATCAGCTTTAAAAATTAAGGTTGTATGGGAGGTGCCACGCCCCCTTTTTTGATAACCACCACTTTTCTGAGTGAGAAGGGGTTTGATATCACCTACCTATATACCAATTTTCAGCTCCCTACCTTGAACTGTTTTAGAGATAATCAGCTTTAAAAATTAAGGTTGTATGGGAGGTGACACGCCCCCTTTTCTGACAACCCCCACTTTTCTGAGTGGCAAGGGTTTTGATATCACCTACCTCTATACCAATTTTCAGTTCCCTACCTTGAACTATTTTAGAGATAATCAGCTTTAAAAATTAAGGTTGTATGGGAGGTGCCACGCCCCCTTTTCTGATAACCCCCAATTTTCTGAGTGAGAAGGGTTTTGATATCACCTACCTCTATACCAATTTTCAGCTCCCTACCTTGAACTGTTTTAGAGATAATCAGCTTTAAAAATTAAGGTTGTATGGGAGGTGCCACGCCCCCCTAACGTTTTTTAATTTTTTCTTCGACTAAACCTTCGCGGGGTAACAACAAACAAACCCCCCTAAGGAAGTATTTGATTTGGTTCAGCCGTTTTCAAGTTTTAGCGTTACAATTAAATACCAAATCATTTTTATATATCTGTGGTCACAAGCAATAATCGCTTAAGTCGACTTAGGAAGATTTCGAGTTATATATACAACGTTATTCTCCTTTTAAAACACTATATTTCTGTAAAACCCCCATGATTATAACATAATCCAATCAAAAGATATAAATAAAAACATTTAGGCTTAACTTACAATAGAGGTATATTAAACTTGCTATAACAGCCAAAGTAGACGTATATACTTAATCAAATTTCTTCATGACATTTTGTTTTATTTACAAATTTTGATCGTAACATTGTGGATGGCTCACTGATTTTGCGTCCATAGTTTTTAATCGGCATTTATGATTTTTTAAGAAACGCTTTTGAATATAAAAATCAATTTATCTCGAAATCATTTTTTAAGACTTAAGCGATTATTGCAAATTGCCACAGATATATAGATTTATAACAGTGTACTTTTTATTAAAATTGCCTCGCTTTACCAGCAAATTTCCCCATTTAACGCTGCTTACTCCTAATACTTTTTATATTTCTTTAAATTTTATTTCTCTTAGATAACTGGGTACCTTTCCCACTTCGCAAACTTTTTTTCGTTTTCGCTTTTTGGCCGCTGGCTGCATTAAACTAAGAGCAATGATAATAATTTTAATGTTTATCGTCTTTTATTGTCAAACAAATTATTTTTGATATCCTGCTGCAGGATATTGATGTCGTCATTTCATTTCAAATCTGCATACGACATTATACACGTACATACATAAATATATAATAATGTGTGCATATCGTAAAAAGTAGAAGAAATACACAGCAGCAAAAGATAAACAAAACACAACAACAACAATGAATGAACAATGATGACTGAGAACAAGCTCAGCTGCTGATGGGCAATGGCAATGGCAATGGTAACGAGAAACCTAAAGGCCAAAGCCAAAGCCAAGTTCTGGCAAATTTAGAGCCCTCCACATACACACTCACCTTTGGCTTTTTTGAGGTATGTAATTTGATTAAAGTAGTATTTACATATATTGGTAGAGTGTGGGTAGTGGTTGTGTGGGTAGTGGCTGCGTGGGGTGGCTGAATGAACGAGTGGCAGCATAAACAAAATGACAAAAAGAAAAGCAGCAAAATCGCCTTATTCACATCCCATCCTCGTGTAAGGCGCATACCTACTACATTCAATTCTTTACAGATGCATATCTTCAGGCGCATAAAATTCATGTAATGCAAAGCAGGTGGCTAAGCGGAGTGGAAGCGTTTCCTTGGATCATCTATTATGTTACATGTGTTTGTATGTTTGTAAGCTATTCAGCTGGGTAGTCAAAACAATTTAATGCATGAATAAAAAATAATTTGCCTTCAACAATAATGTCCTGTTACTAAATTTGCTACGCATTCGATTTTTTTTCGCCCTGCGGCGAAAGTGATTTTTTTTTCGTTGTCTGATTTTTACCCTTAGCTCATTTCGCTTTTTGTGTGTGTTTTTTTTTTCTTGTGTTCTAGGGTATTTATGGAATCACTTTCATTGATTTGCTTCAATCGGTATTTGCGTATAAATTAACACACATAGGTACATATAGCCATACATACAGACTTATTTAATTTATTACTTTTTATGATGTGACTTCAAAAAAAAAGAAAGAAAAATAAAGGACGGAATCAAATATGCTATATTTACCCAGCAGTCGGCTTTAGTAACCTCGTCTGTTAGCTTAATTTCGTTGAGCACTGCTGAAAAGCCTCTCGAATATGTTAATGTTCGATGAAAAGGAAGAAATCTCTTTTTTTAAAAAAAAAGGAAATAGCGTACGGGAAGCTGAGAGCTTAAGAAAGATATTGATGTACCCTAAGTACCAAATTGTATTCATATGCGATTGCAGAAATCTCAAGGCATCTCAAGCTCTAATATTTTCAGCTGGATAACTACCCACTTTAAATAGCGGACAGTCTCAGTGAAAAAACCACTTAACTATATTATACCACTACAGGTTATATATTTCTCTTCAATTTAAGCATTTTCCTTTCCATCAACGATGCCGCCACGCTTATCTTCATTTGATCGGAAAATCATCTTCGGAAAATGATGATAATCTTATGCGTGTTCATGTGTTAGGGCGAGGAAAAGCATGCAAAAATAGAAATTTCAATTCATTAGCTAAATTTTGACATGCTTGCTGATATGCCGAATTAAGAGCATAGATATATGTATATGCACATATAATATATTTAAAATGTACGCATGTTTGTATCTCTGTGCGTATTAGTGCCAGGATATTAGCCAGAATATTTGCATAATTTATTAGCAGCCGACGCACACTGGGTGATAGCGGCCAAAAATAAAATCGAAATTAAAGTATTAGCAAATCAAATTTTTTTGAAAGTGATTGACAGATATAACAATTTGTAAAAAAAAGCTTATATAAAATTTTTTTAGTCTCGTTTTGTTTAGCCGTACAGGGTGTTAAAAACTGAGCAAAAAATTGGTCCTTTTATTTCTCAACAATTACACCTTATACAAAATGCTGTAACTCATTGAATTATTAACGTATGTAATCGAGTGATACATCGTTACATAGATATTGATTTGGCCTTTTAGAAACAATAAGCCTTTTGTAACCAGCGGTAACTCTTAGATTTATATGAACTTTCAAATATTGACAAAAAAAGTCGTAAAAAAAAATTTTTTCTCAACTTTAAACAAAAAAATAAAAAAAATAAAAAATATGACCTCCCCAATTTTTTCATATGTTTTGAAATGATATATTTTTAATCAAACTGCATTTTAATTCTTGAAATCCACCTGCGCTTTTCGCTTAAATAATCTTTTTCCCATTTGACTAAAAGTGCCTTTTTCAAAACGCAATAATTAGGCTACTTTTGACATTATGAAAAATCTTATTCTTAGGCGACTAATCGAATAGTTTGTTCACCGTGTTGTAGGCAATGGTTCACACTTTCAAATTATGAAAGAATTTTTTTTATCAGCGTTATCATTATTTTTTTGCAGCCTTTTTCTTTTCGAACAGAAAAAAAAATTGTGTAAAAATTGGAAAATTTCAACATGAAATAAAAAAAAATACAAAATATGACCTCTCCAAATTTTTAATATTTGGTGCTAGTGAACGTGCTTTATAAACAGGTGAAGAAATCTTAAAAATTCGTTTGCGCTTTTTTGTTTTATGAACTTTTTTATGGAGTGAGTTTTTCTAAGTTTTCATACATTTTTCCCATACAAAATCCCCAAAAGTATGCTTCAAAAAGTATTAATAATTTTGTATGGGGAAAATTTGCCAAGTTAATGAAACTTAAACAACAATTACTCCAATTCTAATAAATATATCTGAAAAATTTAAACGCCATATTCAGGGGGATGTTTTATGCTTTCTAACGGTGTATTTGATTTTGAATAAAAAAATATTACATACAAGATATTAAGCAGGGAATATAGTCAAAAACGTGTTTTTTTGCCTAATTGGACATGAATATCTCAAAAACTAGAACCAATTTGAAAATTCTGACTTCAGATTCAGATTCAGCACACTGAAATCCTTTAGAAAAGTATAGTTTCATTTGTGGTATAAAAATTTTTTTAAATGTGATTTTTTTGAAGGAAAATTTTATGATGAATGCTTATAAAATGCTCAAAAGTGCATATATTTTTAATTTGAAAACCATGGAATACTTTGCGCTTTTTCCAAAATGATTACTGTATATTATTTATATTTAAAAAATGTGTGCTCTTATTAAAATTGAGCATTTTAGCTATAATAGTTAACAAAATATTGAAATTTCAAAAATACCGTTATATGGGAGGGGGGTGTATTTGTGGGCCGATTTTGTTCAAATTTTCACAGTTTACTATCTTCAATCAAGAAAGCTTAAGTTCCGAGTTTAAAGTTTCTAGCTCAATTATTACTATTTTTGGCCGCGTTTGTATGGAGGTGCCCCCACTGTGCGACGTCGCATGAAGCGCTGCACTTTTGAACTCATAAAGGTGCTTTTATAACATAAGTATACATACATGTAATTGTAATGTATTGAATTTACAACCTTTGCGCCGCGTTCATTAATATTTATTATTTGCTCAAAACATTAAATGTCTATTAACGTACAAAAATTTGCATATGAATTAGTGCGCAAAATTAAGTAATAGAAAAAAGGAGAATTTCTAAATTTTACACGGTTTACCTTTGAGTTTGATTTGAGATCTTACAGAGATAAGAGATAAATCGATTATTTATTTATGTTTAAGGCATTCATTATGTGCCTAAATAAAGGTGTGCTTACATACATATATAAGTACATATGCACAGTAAGTAGCTCATATACAAACAATCTCAAAAGAATGGCTTCCGTTTCATTATACTTATGAAGATATTGATTTCTTATTCATTAAATTCAAACATGGTAATGTAAACTAGAGTGCTGCCTACTGTCGAAATTCGACAGTTTTCTAGATATTTTCTTATGACTAAGGTGCAACTATAGTTTTTGTATAATTGTTTGTTGTTATTGTCACTGTTACTATTTTATTATTGTTCCTGTTGATGCTGCTCCTTTTGTTGCTAATGTCACCGCTACTATTTTGTTGTTGTTGTTGGTGTTGTTGTCGTTACTCGTCTTCACAATTCTCCTACATATAAACTTCTATCTATTTCTGCTCTTTTCTTTCCTCAATTTCTTTCCTACTTATTCTTTCTTATCCTTCTTATTACTTGACTTTGTGTTGTGCTCAAAAGGATGCAACAACAACCACACGGCAATTTTCCAACGACGAATGTGGAAGTATTTTCCAACCAATTTTCATAAAAATTGGCGCAGTTCTATTTGAGAGCAATACCTTTCAAATGGTGTGCTTAGTTTTAAAATCGGTTCAGTAGTTTCGACGGAGAAGATGGAACAAAATTTATGTTAGCGTATTAATAATATAGATAAGTTATAACAAGTTGAATGAATAGATATCAAATAATTTAAAATTGACGATATGGGAATATAGATATGTGCATACATATGTACGCATTTGATTTTAAGGGAAGTAAACAATAGAAACCCTTAAGGTAGAAGTTCACAAAAGTTTTATACCATTTACCGCCATATGACCCTGTGCCCTGAATAGAAAAACTGCATGCAAACAAATAAACAAACCTCCAAAGTCAGAGTTTGTAATATTCAGAATGCCCGAAAGAAACAATATTTCATTGATTTCCTAGGCATCTCTGACTCTAATAATAATAGCCGTATTTGTTTGGGCAAGACTTAGGAGTTGCGAAAAAACCGACTGGTTTAAAAACAAGTGAAAATGATACGACCATTCGATAAAGTAAGGCTAACTATTGGAAAAAAAGTATGTTTATTTTATAAAATGGTTTCAAATATTTGTCGACAGATATCTTTTCCATTTCGAAACTATCTTCGAAATTATCGAAGGCTCAACCGAACTCTGTTCGTTAAAGTACGGTAATTGGTAGAAAGTGTGATGGTTGGAGTCTTGGATAGTTTCGAAATGGCGAAGACATCTATCGACAAAAATTTTAAACCATCTTTATATATATTACGCTAAGCGATTTTTTGTAAGCACCATAACTTTTACACCGTTAAACCGATTTTCGAAAATGTGGTGTGAGATGAAAGGGCTTGACCTGTAGATGTGCAGGAAGGTTTAATTTTTTTGAAAAGGGTTGCCAGATGTTTGAAAATTTAATTTTACTGTATAGTTTGTTTGAATTTAAAATTTTTGGTACCATATGAAGGGGCTTGACCTGATAGTGAGCAATTTAATAAGAATTTTTCAAAAAGGGTTGCCACCTGTTCAAAAATACAGTTTTACGCTATAGTTTGTTTGATTTTTAAATTTGAGGTGTCATATGAAAGGACTTGGCATGGAAATGAGTAATTTATTACAATTTTTACAAAAAGGGTGCCACCATTCAATAATCCATTTTTACGCTACAGTTTATCTCATTTTTAAATTTGAAGTGTCATGCAAGGCGTAGCACTGAAGATGGGTAATAAAAGGAAAGGGAAGAAGAAAATGAAAGGGACGGATATGGCGAAGGACAGGAAGCGAAAGAGGAAATAAAATGGATAAAGGGAAAATAAAGCGCAAATAAAGGGGAAAGGGGAAGAGAAAGAGAACAAGAAAAAAAATAGGAGCGCGCCAAATGGCCTTTTGTGGGTCGCTTTAAGGTCACCATAGTCTAGAAAAATATTCGGCACAAAACTTCACTATGGGGCTCCTTGGTCAAAATCTATGTATAAAAAATCTAGGTCCACAGAAAGTAACAATAACCAGTAGCTATGAAGGTATATCAAAAAAATTTCAAATGTGGCAATAAGTGGTCTTCCACCCTCAAATTGTCGCACAGTGTAATTGAAAGCCACAGCATCGCGTGGCCGGGTTTACTAGTTTTTCTTATTCACAATAAAAAAAAATTGGCATAATCGGTTACGATCAGCTTAATGAGTAGCTGGCATACTCTCCAAAGGTTACCTAAGGTTTCTAACATTTTGTATGAACACTGTTGGTGAAAATCAGCGATTCGAGCATATGGATGTTGTACATGAATATCGCAATCACTCATTCGATAACGATTGAAATTTTTATAAGTATTTTAAACTCACATATGCCACTATTATCTCTATAGAGTATTGAATTGAAATGGATAAGAAGTTTTATTCATCGCACCTGTTTCTAGTAGAAACATTACTCTACTCAGAATGTGCCACCTGTAATGCCTGCAAGACCTGAAAAGCTTTAGAATCTACAATGTTTGCATGGACCGATCTTGAAGCATTTCTTTATTTAACCTCTCAAAGTCTTTTACATGCATTCCATAAAAAAAACAACAAATTAACCGACTGTACCACGGACTTCACTCTTTTCTGTAACATTATTAGATAAAAATTCTGAAATGTTTATATAGGATTCCCTTAATCTTCTTAGAGAAGCGCAAGTGTGAGAGTCAATTTATTATTAAGTCGAAACGAATATTGCAACTGAAAAAAATAATCAAGCTGAGTATCAGAAACCCTCTACAAGAAGTTGAAGTATACATATTTTGCACGTGATTTCGAAAGCATTTGGAGTTGACGTTGTGGAATCGTTGGTATAAAGAATTCCTTCGCCTTTTTCACAACTTTAATACTTAGCACTAAAATCATTGTAGATACCTACATATGTATAGAGCGATATCCATAAATTTCCTGTTGTGAGTCTTATGAATAAATTCATTGATTTTAATGAATTTTTAATAAATTTAATCAAGAATTTCATAAAATTTAATGAAGGCGTTCATAAAGTTAATGAATGAAAATTCATAAACTTGGCGTAGAAAAAAATTCAAAATTTTAAAAGTTTGTATGGCTTATGAACAATATATATGAACGCTATTCAAAGAATTCATTGTTGTTCAACTGGAATGAAAAAGTCAAATTCGATGTGTTTCTTCATTCGTTAATTTGCCGACGGCTTGCATATTTCTGCAATTCTCATACGATTAGTGAAGCACTTGGTATCAAGAGTTTATTGTTTGCATCTTCCCTTATATGAAATGGGGCAACATTTGTCTGAATAAGTCCTAGGAAAGTACTAGTTCACTAATTATGTTTTTCCGGTCTTTACACTCAAAAAAAAAAAAAGAAAATTACTCAGATTATGGAAAAGTGGGAATGATTCGACGCTAAAGACAATTTTCGTTGTTTTGATTTACAATTAATAAAACCACGTTGCTTTTTTATTCCATTTATTTTCCTTTTTAATTTAAACGAAATTCTTTTTAAATCTAAAATATATTTTTATTTTAAAAACTGAATTTTCAATTTAAAATTTTTTTGATTTGTTGCACAAAAAAATAAAACGTGCGTGAGAAAAATAAAATTTTTATTTTGGATTTTAAAGTACCATTTTTCTCTGAGTGTATGAGTGTAGCCTAGAAACTGTTCTGTAATACCTTACCTTAGCTCTTGATAACTTTTCCTCTGGATAGTTCTATGGGCGTACCTATGTACATTCGCAGTTACTGAAAGTGAATTAAAGGGAAAACCTAAAATTATTTGCTCTTACGCACTCATATGTCTATGGATTTTTTTAAACGTCAAGCTTGTGAAAGACACTATCTTCACAAAATAAGACACACAATTTATAGGTTGCTTTTTAATGTTTTTTTATTATCGCTAATAATTTGTTTAAAATTACTTTAATGCATTTTTTTCTTAAGAACATTACTAGTTTAATATAGTATATGTATAAAGTAAGTTATTACTTAACTATATGTGTATGTACTATGTATGTATATATAAATGTTCGAAAAATCGGTTTATATTTAATTGTAATTTCTACTTTTATATTGTACTTTGTTCTGCTCATTTAAAGTTACTAATTTTGTGAACGAAAAATTGTCTTGCAATATAGAAAAAGGAAATGGAGAAGCTGTGTATAGATATAAAAGAAAGGAAATTGTCATATTAAAAAGTGACTGAAATCAAAACTCATTTTCTTAAATTTTAATTGCAAAAAAAAAATAAATAAAAAATAGTACTAAAAATCTGCTACATAGTAACTCTTCTTTTTAACTTTTTTATATTTATTTATGTGCTTGTTTTTTTAGAACACGTTATTTTATAAATATGTTTTTTATATCAATAACTTTATTTTATTTTTTAGTTTTAATGAAAACCTAATTCCATACACACACTTATGCATATACATATATATTTAGACATTTACTACTCTGCAAAGCAAATATAAAAAATATACCGAAGTTTTTGTAAAATTTTACCTCGTTGTTCTTTTTTTTTTGGTTTCTATAAAAAGCATTTTAAATATGTCTGTAACTATTTAGTGGAAACTGTTAATATTTTATTATTTATTTGTAATTTTTGTAGTTAAAATTAATTTGTTTGTTTAACTTTCACTTTTTCAGTGCGAAGTGAAATTTGCAGCTAAATTTAAGTTTGCTTGCTACTTTTGGCCATTTAAACCACTATGAATAAACAACTTTTTCCCAAGTGGCAAGGTTAAGTAACTACACTCAAAAAAAAATAAATAAATTACTCAGATTATGGAAAAGTGTTTTGAATACAATTTCCCTTAAAACATGGTTTTCATTTTTTAATTTAAAGAAAATTGTACATCAAAACAATGAAAATATTTATTTAGCGCCGAATCATTTTCACTTTTCCATTATAAGATTAAGTTGTTTTTTCAGTGTAAGCTTAACTTCAATTGCCGTTTAACTTCGCACTAAAAAAAATTGGGCATAAATAGTAAAAAGTTACATTTCTTATAGTAGTAGTATTTAGTATATATGTATGCGTATATAGTGGTATAGTTATCAATAGACACCAAGAAGTTGTAAAAAGTCGCTTAATTATTGTAGTTACACGTATGTAAGTATAAATATGTATGTATGTAAGAGTATATAAATTGCCTAAATCGATCGTTTCGTTTGTATTTTTCTCAGTGTATTTATTTTTAATAAACAGTATAATTTTCGATTCGAAAGTTATTTGCTACTGTAAAGTGCATTGAACAGTCATATTTCTGTGCTTAAAAATTTCTTAACAATTTTTTTTAAACAAACTTCTTCATTTTTATCTCCTTATTCATAAATAATAAAATAGGTAAAGCTGTTAAAATTTAAAAATTGTATCAAAATGTCACTTTATACAATTGTTAAAACCGATTTTATTTTTTATGAATACCGGACATAGTTTAACAGATTTTCAAATATTTTCCACATTATACAAATATGTAAATCTATTTGAAATCTTGTTTAGTGCACATATTGACGCCTGAGGTTAAAAGATCATCATACTTCAAAATTTGTTTCAAAAATGCCCTATTTCAGAATTTTCATTAATAAAATCCTGTTTCAGAAATTAATTCAAAAACGCTCTATTTCAGAAAATATGTACATATGAAATTTTCTTTGAAGTGGGATGTTTTTGAATACAATTTTGAAAAAGGGCGTTATTCAAATAAATTCTGAAATAGGGGCTTTTGAAAAAAAGTTTTGAAATAGCGTGATCTTTTACTCAGGCGTCGATATGAACTCTTTCTTGAAAATTAATAATTTTCTCGCGTTGAATCTCTTTAACTGAAGTAGTAATATGTTTTTCGTATTTTTAAAACAAAAGAATAAAAAAAAATTTGAAACCATTATCTTCTTTTAATTTAACTTTTTTATACGCTTAATTTAAAAATTAACTCTAACCTACATATCTAACTTTTAGAAACCTATGTTAATATTTTTTAAGGATTATAAAGCCGCCGCTAAACGTTAAAAATTTTATTTGATATCTCAAGTGTATATTCGCATTTATAATTAAAAAAAAGATAATAATAATTTTTTAGAATTTTTTTCTACTTTCAAATAAAAAAAAAAAAAAGATTTGTTAGGGCCAAGAGAAAATATTTTTGGTGAATTTTTTTTATGCATGCATATTTTAAATTATATTATTTTAAGATAACATATTTTTTTAAGATCAACTTCTAAAAATTTGTTTTAAGCCGAACTTTCCAAAAAAAACTTTTTTCGAATAAACCTTTTAATTTATTCAATTTTTTTTAGTTTTAATTTTTAAGCACTAAAAAAAATAATTTTTATTTTGTTAAGGTCAAAGAAATGAAGTTTCAAATTTTCAAGAGAAAAATTTTTTTTATTTTTTTATATTTTAAATTATATTTTTTGAAATTATTTTTTTTAAGAAGAACTTTCCAAAAATAATTTTTTTAAGATGAATTTTCCAAAAATAATTTTTTTAAGATGAACTTTCCAAAAAATAATTTTTTTTAATAAACCTTTCAACTTTTCTTTTATTTTAGTTTTCATTTTTAAGCACTAAAAAATTTTATTTTTAATTGTTGGGGTAAGTGGAAAAAAATTCAACAACTATTTACAGCGAAGGTTGAGTGTATAGCTATTTCACGAAAAACCATTTTCGATCATCAGCACTCTTTTCGGAAGTGGATGCACCGGGGATTGAACCCGAGTCCATTCCATCTTCAGCCGCAATGACCCAACGGATAAACACACTCGGCCATTGAGACTCCGTGCAAGCTGTTGGATTTTCCCCACTTTTGCCTTTTTCATTTTCAACATTAACGTTAGTGTGTATATGCTTTTGCATATATTCTCCACAAACGTGCTGAATTTTTGTTGTAGGCAGTTCGCAATGAACATTGTTGTTGGTATTTATTTTATGTATGTATATACCAAACAACGTTAACAATTTTACTTGAAAGAGTTTTTAGTGCTTAGCACGAAATTTTTATTTTAATTCAATATTTAATTGTTGGGGTAAGTGGAAAAAAATTCAACAACTATTTACAGCGAAGGTTGAGTGTATAGCTATTTCACGAAAAACCATTTTCGATCATCAGCACTCTTTTCGGAAGTGGATGCACCGGGGATTGAACCCGAGTCCATTCCATCTTCAGCCGCAATGACCCAACGGATAAACACACTCGGCCATTGAGACTCCGTGCAAGCTGTTGGATTTTCCCCACTTTTGCCTTTTTCATTTTCAACATTAACGTTAGTGTGTATATGCTTTTGCATATATTCTCCACAAACGTGCTGAATTTTTGTTGTAGGCAGTTCGCAATGAACATTGTTGTTGGTATTTATTTTATGTATGTATATACCAAACAACGTTAACAATTTTACTTGAAAGAGTTTTTAGTGCTTAGCACGAAATTTTTATTTTAATTCAATTTTTAATTGTTGGGGTAAGTGGAAAAAAATTCAACAACTATTACCCCAACAATTAAAAATTGAATTAAAATAAAAATTTCGTGCTAAGCACTAAAAACTCTTTCAAGTAAAATTGTTAACGTTGTTTGGTATATACATACATAAAATAAATACCAACAACAATGTTCATTGCGAACTGCCTACAACAAAAATTCAGCACGTTTGTGGAGAATATATGCAAAAGCATATACACACTAACGTTAATGTTGAAAATGAAAAAGGCAAAAGTGGGGAAAATCCAACAGCTTGCACGGAGTCTCAATGGCCGAGTGTGTTTATCCGTTGGGTCATTGCGGCTGAAGATGGAATGGACTCGGGTTCAATCCCCGGTGCATCCACTTCCGAAAAGAGTGCTGATGATCGAAAATGGTTTTTCGTGAAATAGCTATACACTCAACCTTCGCTGTAAATAGTTGTTGAATTTTTTTCCACTTACCCCAACAATTAAAAATTGAATTAAAATAAAAATTTCGTGCTAAGCACTAAAAACTCTTTCAAGTAAAATTGTTAACGTTGTTTGGTATATACATACATAAAATAAATACCAACAACAATGTTCATTGCGAACTGCCTACAACAAAAATTCAGCACGTTTGTGGAGAATATATGCAAAAGCATATACACACTAACGTTAATGTTGAAAATGAAAAAGGCAAAAGTGGGGAAAATCCAACAGCTTGCACGGAGTCTCAATGGCCGAGTGTGTTTATCCGTTGGGTCATTGCGGCTGAAGATGGAATGGACTCGGGTTCAATCCCCGGTGCATCCACTTCCGAAAAGAGTGCTGATGATCGAAAATGGTTTTTCGTGAAATAGCTATACACTCAACCTTCGCTGTAAATAGTTGTTGAATTTTTTTCCACTTACCCCAACAATTAAAAATTGAATTAAAATAAAAATTTCGTGCTAAGCACTAAAAACTCTTTCAATTTTATTTTTATTTTGTTAAGTTCAAAGAAATGAAGTTCCAAATTTTCAAGAGAAAATATTTTTGAATTTTCCAAAAATAATTTTTTTAAGATGAACTTTCCAAAAATAATTTTTTTCTTTTAATTTTAGTTTTCATTTTTAAGCACTAAAAAATTTTATTTTTATTTTGTTAAGTTCAAAGAAATGAAGTTCCAAATTTTCAATAGAAAATATTTTTGATTTTTTTATATATATTTTAAATTATATTATTTTAAGATTATTTATTTTTTTTGTAAGATGAACTTTCCAAAAATTATTTTTTTCGAATAAACCTTTTCAATTTTTTTTTTATTTTAGTTTTAATTTTTAAGTACTAAAAAATTTTATTTTTATTTTGTTAAGGTCAAAGGAATGAAGTTCCAAATTTTCAGGAGAAAATATTTTTGTGATCTTTTAATATACGGTTTTTAAAGTACATTTATTTTTTTAAGATGAACTATCAAATAAAAATTTTTTTAAGATGACCCCAAAAATTATTTTTTTTTCGAATAAACTTTTTTAATTTTACTTTTAATTTGTAACTACTGGACATTTTTTATTTTTATTTATTTTATATATCGAGAATTTCAGTTACACTAATTTTTATTAACTTTATTAAAAACTGAAGCTATTATTAATTATGAAATATTCCCAAGCGCCATTTACTTTATTTGGTAAACTTTTTGCAAAAATTGTTAAATAAAATAAAAAAAAAATAATCGCAAAAGCGAAAGCTTTTACTTAATATTGCGACCTGAAAGCTCCACTAGGAATATAGTAACCCAACAAACATTATATTTGGTCCAACTAATAAATCAAGTGCAAATGCAATTCTCATTTTTCTTGTTATAACTTTCCAATTTTTTTCTAGATCTGTTTTTATTTTGGGTATTTCAAAAAAGATTGGACATACGCAACATACGCAGTTTTAGCGACGGCTAAACAATTCTTCCAATATTTTTACTTTCGCTTAAATTTTAATATGAAACTAATGGAAATTAGATTTAAAATATTTAAAGAAAGTTTTTATAATATAAAATTTTCAATAACAAATCAAGTCTTGCATTTTCATTTGTTTAAATTTAGATTTTTTCTTGCTCTAAATAATCTTATTCTCTTCAACTTATGTATGTATTACCTTAACCTTACAAACGCTATCACAATTATGCTTATTTTTTCACACACTTCATTGTAATACGTTCGCTAACATCAAAAAAAAAAAAAAAAAAACGCAGCTTCAAAACCCAAATCGAATATCAACAAACACCGACGGCGTTCAGAGTTGCCCAAATTTTTTTGTATGCTTAAACATCACAATTGCGCTTTTTCGACACACTAGTGTACATCATTTCTGGATACTTGCTTGGTTCTTTTTTTACCAGGAACGAAAAATTTAAGTTTTAATTGCTTAGTAAACTTCTAATGTCCGACGGCTGTTGCTGAGTTGGGCCCATCCTGTGCTGCCGCAGTAGCAATGCGACTTGGCAATATTTCGATGACAGCGGTGGTGAAGCCAGCATTGTTAGGATTTTGTTGATAATATTGTTTCAAAGCCTTACACATAGAAACGGCAAGCAGTTTCCACGGTAGAGGCTCCAACGGCATAGCAGACGATGGCGATGACGATGACGGCGTTGTAAAATTTGTTTGCGGCGTAGAAAATTCCAAAGCAGACGTTGGTTGTGCCGTCAAAGCCGCATTACCGGCGGCTGCATTATTGGTTGTAGTAATAGAAAATGTTGCAGCGTTTGTTGCAGTTGAGGTGTTACACATGTTAGGTGGTGAAGCACTCGATGATGCAGCACTGGCAACTGCCGTAGTAAAGCAAAGCGTGAAAGGCGTTGCGGTTGAAGCAGCAGCAGCTGAAGCGCCACCAGAAACAGCTCCCGATGCATTCGTTCCATCCGCCGTCGGCTGAGCTATAGAAGCCACACTTGCATTCGAATTTGCCGTCGGCACTGGTATGGCTGGGCTGCTTGGCGCTGGTGGTGGTGTTGGAAAATTGCCATCAACTTGATCGCATTCGCTTGTGTGTTGGGGGCGTGGTTCGTAGAAAGGAATAGCCATTGCTCGTTTAATTTTATGTGCTTTTCAATTTAAACACTCCCAAAAAATGTTATTTTTTTTTTTATCGTAAAAAATTTCGTCTTTTTCGCCTTTGAAAAACTTGAAAAATTCACAAACACACTTCCTTGTTTGCACTTTGTCGGCTATCAAGCGATCAAAACGCAACCACTCAGCAGCGTATCGCTCGTCGTACTGAATTTTGCACAGCAAATGCTCTCGTATTTATAGTCGACGTGAGAAATTACGTCAAAAAATATCCTTGAAATGTCGTAGTGAAATATTAACGCGCTAACAAAGCAGAAGTGACTCGCAACGCTGTTGAAGTGCAACTGTGGCGCGTAGCACGAAGTGCGCACATGGAAACCCACAAAAAAGGCAAAATGCTCACAAACAAAGAATAAGTGAGTAATCAGAAAGCCAAGAAATTCGAGCCAATAAAACATAATACCTACAACACACACATACTTATAGGTAAATAGTGGCACTGAGTTGTGCATGTGTGTGTTCATCACCAAAATATTACCATCAGCGCTACCACCACTAATTGTAATGCCTCATCCTGTCTGCATGCAACGTGAGTACCTTTCGTACTTGCCTCAATCCACAAACATTTCGCTCTCAAATTAAGTGCTACACTCACGTTCACGTGTCTTCCATTTAGTTGTGTTATCCCTGTGATACTTCCGCATCCACCACAAATAAATGCAGCCCATCCAACAACAAATGCAAGCAACATCACTACCATGACACCAATACCATGCCACTAACACCCTGACCATTACCAACTATCGGTAGATACCGCCAGCAGGGTGACACCATAACCACCACCAACAGCAATAGCGTAAATTCATTGTGAGTATTGTTGCCTCAGCTACTTACCGTATAGTAAAATTGTAAATATTGTTCGTTGTTGAGCACGTTTTCATGCAACACGTGCTGCTATAGTAAGTACATGTGCTGCACAGACACGCTCACTGCTCAGCCAAATTCCCGCTCTCGCCAGCGCTTCTGAGCAATGAGTGTTTTGTTTTTGTGAGTATTTGAGTTTATTGATATATTCGAAGTTGTGTTAGAGCAATATTTAATACTACAGTTACACATGGGGTAGATTTTCGAATGTTCGAAATTTCGAATATGATAATTTTCACTCAATTTCTAGTTTTGCTACACTTGCGAGTTATTAGGATAAATTTAGGGGCAAATTGAATTTCGAAAAGTATTCGAAGTAATGTTCGAAATTTCGAATATGACGATTTGCATTCTCCTATAACGTTCACTACTATGAGGGGGTGTTGTTGGGCTCAATTTTCAAGCAAATTCAATTTCGAAAAATATTCGAACATAAAAGAATTTAATTTGATGTTATGTGTATTAGGGTACGAGTTCATAAATTTACCAATGACAAAATTTCTGCTAGGAAAAAACTTTGTGTCTACCTGGTTGTCGATAAAATAGCACGAGGTACTAAATTACTAACAAATTTAGTATCTCTCAAGTAACAACAATAGCAACAATACTGACAAAAATAGATTATACCTAATGCGATGTGCAAAGAAAGCCCTACACTCAGAAAAAAAATCATCAACACGATTCATGTAAAATTAACACGATCGATCTTTACACATAGAACAGCAACATTTTTTTCAAATTACACGATGTTTGAAACATGATTTTGGCTTTGTAACTGTCATCTGAAAATTTGGTAAATTTAACCAAATTTTAGTGTTGATACAACACGAAGAAATTTTAAAATATACAAGATGATTCAAATATAAAATTTTTTTCCTAAATGTCATTTGGAATTTGGTTTATTTAACATGATGGTAGTGTCAATATAAACTAAAAAAAATGTTAAAAAAATGACGTCCCAATTTTAGTGTTAATACAACATGAAAACAAATGTTAAAACAACAAGAACCACAATTAACAATAAAAGTTGGTTGATATAACACGAAACAATGTTCAAACATAAACGTCATTTCGAATTTTGGTTTGTTCAACACGATGATAGTGTCAATATAATCTAAAAAAGTGTTAAAAAGAACGTTAAAACTATTTTGAAACATACACAATTTTTTCAACGTTTGAAGTTCTGCTGTTCGTGCAAAACACAAACTAATATTATTTTTTTTTTAACAAAAAGAAAATTTTGTGCCGTGACAATGATGGGAGTTTAGCATCATTGGCAGTGCGTGATAATGGTTTTTCCATTTATATTTTTAATTCGCAGGTAAGTTAAAAGTGGGTTGCATTTTTGTTTCTAAAATTTTTAATGTTCAATATTTTCTGTTTCCTCTTCATAGTTTGCAATACCACGAAGAGATATTTAGCGAATGGAGTCTTTCACGCAGCATGCGGTGCATATACCGTTGCATTAGCGGCCAAACATTACTCGGTGCCAGTGATAGTAAGTACTATCGCCCATGTATAAACTTTTCGTATGAGAAGAACGCTTTCAATTTGGTCGGTTGCGCGGGTGATGTACTCGAATATGCTTTATTGATCTGATGATTATATATTTTATGTTTTATATGTTATATATATTTAAAAAAAAAAAAAATTGTAAAATCAACAAAACTTTCTAGTTAATTTAACAATAAATTTAAGGTAATATCAAAAAGATGTTATTGTTAATTCAACAGGGCCATTTCGTGTTAATTTAACCAGCTTTTATTGTAACATTAACTAGTTAAAATTGTAAAATCAACAGGAAGACTCAATACTTTTTAGTGTTAATTCTACAGTTGTCATCCTGTTAAAATTGACAGTAGTGTTAAATTTACACGATTACATGATGGCATATATTAAGCATCGTGTTGAAAAAAATTAACTACAAAATTTGTTGATTTTTGGTTGATTTCACACTATTTTTTTTCTGGGTGTACCTGCTGGGTCTAAAAACTGTCTTTAAAACTAAAGACTACATTAATATACGCGCTTAAAACATGTGTTTTAGGCAGAATTTGCTAAGAACAATTAATTGTGGGAAAATCCCCATTAAGTAAATTTATTTGAAATCAACAGCACTACACCCAGAAAAAAATAGTGTGAAATCAACCAAAAATCAACAAATTTTGTGGTTAATTTTTTTCAACACGATGCTTAATGTATGCCATCGTGTAAATTTAACACTACTGTCAAGTGTTAGTTTAACAGGATGACAACTGTAGAATTAACACTAAAAAGTATTGAGTCTTCCTGTTGATTTTACAATTTTAGCTAGTTAATGTTACTATAAAAGCTGGTTAAATTAACACGAAATGGTCCTGTTGAATTAACAATAACATCTTTTTGATTTTACTTTAAATTTATTGTTAAATTAACTAGAAAGTCTTGTTGATTTTACAATTTATTTTTTTTAAATAAAAAAACATATACAACATAAAATATATAATCATCAGATCAATAAAGCATATTCGAGTACATCACTCGCACAACCGACCAAATTGAAACATCCTTCTCATACGAATAGTTTATACATGAGCGATAGTACTTACTATCACTGGCACCGAGTAATGTTTGGCCGCTAATGCAACGGTATATGCACCGCATGCTGCGTGAAAGACTCCATTCGCTAAATATCTCTTCGTGGTAAAAATTGCAAACTATGAAGAGGAAAAAGAAAATATTGAACATTAAAAACTTTTAGAAACAAAAATGCAACCCACTTTTAACTTACCTGCGAATTAAAAATATAAATGGAAAAACCATTATCACGCACTGCCAATGATGCTAAACTCCCATCATTGCCACGGCACAAAATTTTCTTTTGGTTAAAAAAAATAGCATTAGTTTGTGTTTTGCACGAACAGCAGAACTTCAAACGTTGAAAAAATTGTGTATGTTCAAAATAGTTTTGACGTTCTTTTTAACACTTTTTTAGATTATATTGACACTATCATCGTGTTGAATAAACCAAAATTCCGAATGACGTTTATGTTTGAACATTGTTTCGTGTTATATCAATCAACTTTTATTGTTAATTGTGGTTCTTGTTGTTTTAACATTTGTTTTCATGTTGTATTAACACTAAAATTGGGACGTCATTTTTCTAACATTTTTTTTAGTTTATATTGACACTATCATCATGTTAAATGAACCAAATTCCAAATGACATTAAGGAATAAAATTTTATATTTGAATCATCTTGTATATTTTAAAATTTCTTCATGTTGTATCAACAATAAAATTTGGTTGAATTTACCAAATTTTCAGATGACAGTTACAAAGCCAAAATCATGTTTCAAACATCGTGTAATTTGAAAAAATTGTTGCTGTTCTATGTGTAAAGATCGATCGTGTTAATTTTACGTGAATCGTGTTGATGATTTTTTTTCTGAGTGCTATAGCAACTGACGGTATTACCCTCTCTTTGCTCGATTTTTACTATTTCGAAAATCAATTTTCTCCTTTTCCCCTCTCGAACAATTTAGTTTCTATGTAGTTTCGAAAATTGTAAAAGTCCTTGACCAGATTTTTGTTTTTGGCACATCCTCACACTCGTACCTATTTATTTTGCATTCGACTCATTGCTGTTGATGGTGCTACTTGGGTCTGCTGCAGTGATTTATGAAAGAGGACCTGTAGCTTCACTATTATTTTTGATTTTATATTTCATCTGCATATACTTACCTACATGTACGAGTATGTACATACATAAATAAAGCAATCACTTACATAGAGTTTCTTCACTCACTGCATAATAGTTGAATTTTTGCCTGCTTAGAAAAACTTTGCGTTTGCAAAATATGTGCATACCTGTACTGGAGGGTCCTTGAATTCGTCGATTTATATAGCTTAAAGACGATTTGACAGAGCAATCATAAGCTCGCAAGATTGTCCGCATGGAAACAAATTTCCTTCTTTCCATCAAACAGAGCTTGTTCACTAATCTATTAGATTACAGTATAGAGCAAATTATAGGAGAATAAGCCGTAGGAGTATACTACTGCCGAGATTAGTTAGTTCCTCAACTACTTACAGATTAGATAATCTATGATTTAAAGTACACGAAGACATAATCTACTGCCCTTTACAATTATTCCTGCGAAATCGACATAAACTTCTTCCTTATACAGGATACTCTTAGATATTTTATTGCTGAGTAGTTATTTGGTGTTTCAATGTTATAAAAGTCCTTGAAGAAAACTATCAAATTTTTGTTTAATTGCAGGAGCTACACAAATGATCCAAATGCGGGAATATTTTTATCTAACCAAATTTCTTCCTACTAACTATATAGACTGTATCACTTCTCCTAAAAAAATCTCCACTGATACGTCTTAGTGCTGCTATTTTTCCATCTAAGACTTGCTTCTTTGAGTTCTCATCTCTTGCATGAGACACTCTAAGACAGAAAAATACTTTCAGGTAGCTTAGCAGTATGAGAAGTGGTATGAAAATTTGTTTTTCCTATTCATATGAACTATATCGCTTTAATTAGTTCTGTGCATGGAATGAGTCATAAAACGAGTAAAATATACTTCTAGTCCTCAGTGCGCTGAGTAGAACCTACCTCCCAACGTATGGTCAAACAAAGGTGTATAAATATTAAATCGATTGCATTTGATAGTGGAGAATCCACGTGATAGAGATTTCTATTAGGAAATTAATTTTACCCATTTTTAAAATGCTTTTAAGTAAAGTAATTTTAAAATGAGGCGAACTCGATGTATTGTGGAGCGAATTTCCGTCATCAATTGTCAAGTTTTATTTGATTATAAACCGGTTTCGGCTATGTGCCATCTTCTTCTTAGTGAGAACGAAAAAAAGATACTGAAGATGGCACATAGCCGAAACCGGTATATAGCCAAATTCAACTTGACAAGGGATTACGCAAATTAGTTCCACAATACATCGCAATCCTACCCTGTCGGAAAAGCAAACAACACAAAAGAAGTGAGGTGAACTTCTTTGGATTTTTCTTTTTTTCAATTTTAAAATCATAAGCAAAGCACAATCGACCTGAA
This sequence comes from Urophora cardui, assembly GCA_960531455.1. Taxonomy (NCBI): domain Eukaryota; kingdom Metazoa; phylum Arthropoda; class Insecta; order Diptera; family Tephritidae; genus Urophora; species Urophora cardui. Next base: position 120,097,169 of record OY482673.1, on the reverse strand, counting down.
TTTTTAGGTGGCCCAGTTTTGAATTAAGAATCTCAATAAAGGGCATGACTAAACCTAAACTGAATTCTGAACCACTCTAATGTTCTATTATGATTGAACATACTCTTTTTAGCGGCTTGCGACAACTAGAACTTGAGATGGTATAAGTGGTTTGCCAACTCAACTCCTCCAAGAATTAAGTTTATAATGAGTGCATTATTTTTGGGCACAGTTGAGTTGCGTCGAAACACTAAAAGTATTTTAAAATATTTCTTTTATAATTTTTAAAGTATACACTTAAAGGCTTAACGTTAAAGTGAGCACCATTTTGGCAAAGTGCTACATCGCTTTATTTTTACGTTTTTAGATATATTATATAGAAGAAAATCATTTTTACTAACCCTTCAATCTTTTTTATAGTTCATAAAGAAATAATAAAAAAAAAATTGTTTTTATGCAATTTTTGCGCCAACGGAAACGCCGTTGTATCTATTGTATACAATACATGCATATCTACAATCGTAAAAGAAAACTTAAATTTAAAATTTTTTAAAATCTTTATGACGAAATCATTGATATTCTTGATAGTGGCGGAGTAAAGTGACACTAAACATTTTTATGGGTTAAATTTATGGTGAAACCATATGCGAAAATGCATATGCATAAACAATATAACCTTGCATATGTGAATAAATGCAGATACATATACATCTATATAGACACACATATGACAATACAATACATACTTACGCATAAAAATATATTTTAGCACAAAAGTGCAATAGACTCGCTGATGAGGACAAGGCACCCGAAAAATGTTTGGTCAAAGCTTTAATAGGAACACGCAAGCCAAGAAGTTAGTTGTTAAGTTGGTACGAGACGGCCTCAGTCATGCTTCGAGGTGCCTGGCGGAAGGCATAAAACGCGTTTATCTTGTCGTGATGGAGGATAAACAGGATAGAGAATCACAACAACAACAACAACAACAACATATCGAAAAGGCCCTTCACTACAGGTAGTGCGATAATTTTCTTTCTTGATATTCCGGTGCCTCTCTGCTGTGGCGCTGTTGGAGGTGCTCGAATGGATTGGAATACACCCAAATATTCGGCGCTGGATCGAGGACCTTCGGAGTTGTCGGACGGTGACGGCTGGGTAGTCAACAAAATACTCTTCATAAATACGATACACAAAATACTCTTCGGAAAATACACAAAACACTAAAACTTAAGAAGTTTTGCATTCCAAGTTTAGTATAACGCTTCCAATACGATGTTGGCAACACTAAGAAGCATATGTGTTCTATGTGAAGGATCACTGTATCTCGGCCAACCTAATCTAATCTAACCTAACCTGTTACAGGTGAAGATTCAGGGAATGTATTAGGGTAAGAATTTCTGAAACGGGCCACCCAAAACATAAAATATTTCCGTTTTGATCCGCAGTCGCGTTTTTGGAAAGCTCTTTGTGACACCAATAAACACCTGATGTTGTTTTTGGCGACAAAATTTTTTTTTGTTATATATAAGCAATTAAATTTTTTGGACCTTTTTTTTTTCAAAACGCGATTGCAGGCAATCTACCTAACTGATTTTGACAATTAAACCAGCATTTTCTTTGTTTTTAAAAGTTTTTTTATTATCATATGTTTAAAAAAAAAATAAAAAAATTTTTTAAGTTAAATTCTTATGAAATTTCTTAAAAGATGGTCGCAAAAATTGTGTTCTCCGCCTCCTTTCCATAAAAAAAAATTAGCCGCTTGTGCACAATTTTACTACCTATAATATTCAGAAGTCAAAAAAAAAAATGGATCGCAATAGGGAAAAATTTAGTAATTTTTTACATGAAACTGAAATATGAAAATCTGTTCATTTAAACGTTTACAACTCTTGAACCGTGGTACGGAATCGCACGACATTAAGTACGCTTATTTACTATAATACCATGAAGCCGTAAGACATAATCTAGCCATCATCGGAAAAGTGGGAGTGGTACCTCCCATACTAACTAATGCTTTCAATTCATGTAAATCTTTCAATATTTTTCATAAAATAGTGGCGATAGATAGATAAGTAAAGTAGATGTTGAATACATACAAAAACACTGGAACTTGTTTATTTTATTGCGAATAAAAATAAATGTTATAGGGTTATCTGTGGTTAGTGTAAAGTGTCATTGATACATTCACGTAGTATATATTTAAGTCCAGCTTAGCTGCAAACGTTGACGATGCGTGCTATGTTGTAACATGGGCTGGTTAAGTGATGTCACAATATTCGTTTTCGGAAAATTTAGTTTTGCAACCCTGATCAAGTCAGCGATTTGCTAATACCCTCACGTCGAATAGTTAGGGAATGGAACTCGAAAGTTTAATAGGTATCTTTGGTAAGATGAAACAAAACAAGTAAGGAAGCCTAAGTTCGAGTGGAATCGAACATTAGATACTCAGCTGTATGCTTTCATTGTTTGTTTGCGTTTGATGGAAACACGGTGTATTTTATGTAAAGCGAGTGCTGCATAAAGTGGGCGTAGCCACGTCCATTTTCAACATTTTTATCAGTCATCCAACTAAGCATATGAATATTATTCTTTGTACAAAATTTCAATCCTTTATGACTCTAGTTACAAAGATGTCACGTTACAAATTCCCAAACGGTGTTCCAGAAATATGTTTGTTAAAATGTAGGCGTGGTCATAAGCCGATTTCAATAAATTTTTGCGTGTCTATTAACACAAGTTATAAAAGTGTATAAACCAAGTTTCGTCATAATATCTCAATTATTTGTCGAGTTATAGGCTAAGAAATCTCGTATATTCCCACGCAAGATCGAGAACTAAAAATATGTGATACCTATGTACATTTATTTTTATTCGCAATAAAATAAACAAGTTCCAGTGTTTTTGTATGTATTCCACATCTACTTTACTTATCTATCTATCGCCACTGTTTTATGAAAAATATTGAAAGATTTACATGAGTTGAAAGCATTAGTTAGTATGGGAGGTACCACTCCCACTTTTCCGATGATGGCTAGATTATGTCTTACGGCTTCATGGTATTATAGTAAATAAGCGTACTTAATGTCGTGCGATTCCGTACCACGGTTCAAGAGTTGTAAGCGTTTAAATGAACAGATTTTCATATTTCAGTTTCATATAAAAAATTACTAAATTTTTCCCTATTGCGATCCATTTTTTTTTACTTCTGAATATTATAGGTAGTAAAATTTTGCACAAGCGGCTAATTTTTTTTTATGGAAAGGAGGCGGAGAACACAATTTTTGCGACCATCTTTTTAAGAAATTTCATAAGAATTTAACTTAAAAATTTTTTTTTTATTTTTTTTTAAACATATGATAATAAAAAAACTTTTAAAAACAAAGAAAATGCTGGTTTAATTGTCAAAATCAGTTAGGCAGATCGCCTGCAATCGCGTTTTGAAAAAAAAGGTCAAAAAAATTTAATTGCTTATATATAACAAAAAAAAATTTTGTCGCCAAAAACAACATCAGGTGTTTATTGGTGTCACAAAGAGCTTTCCAAAAACGCGACTGCCGACCAAAACGGAAATATTTTATGTTTTGGGTGGCCCGTTTCAGAAATTCTTACCCATTAACTTTCTTGGTTTTTTTTTTGTTTGCGAACCAACCGAATATAATGTAGGTGAAACATATCCTTTCTTAGATACATATGTCAGATTTTCCGAGCTGCCATCAAATCAAGCCAAGGCACATGTATAACCTTGTTCTCCATACAGCCCGCGTCAACGTTTGCTAAACCGCAGAGCAACTCCAAAAATGAACGCTTTCAAGCGAAGGTAAAAGTCAGTACGAGTAAAGTCAAACGCAGTCACGCAAGGATGCAATATTTTCTACTGCTTCGACTTCTTTATCTCGCCGTTTCGTCCTTCCTTTGGTAGCTCTTATTCCTCCACTTTTACTATTTGATAGCTGTAATCTATATGAAGAGTTGTAGCATATCAGTTTTTATACCTTTCATGAGACTGAAATGGTATTATAACTTAGTGCCAAAAATTTTTTGTCGAAAGTACCAGAAGGAAGCGTGGGGGACCCACCAAAATATATACCGATATGATCAGAATAACGAGCTGAGTCGATTAAGCCATGTCCGTCTGTCCTTCTGTCCGTCCGTCCGTCTGTGTGAACGCAAACTAGTCCCTCAGTTTTTGAGATATCTGAATGAAATTCGGAATACAGGTATGTTGTTATATGCAGCTGATCATTTGTCGGAACCGGCCGAATCGGACCACTATAACATATAGAAAACAACCGATTATTCAGATATACATGAAATTTTTGGATGTAATTTGTGCATAACTTCCCCATTTAAACAGCTAAGGACATGAAACTTTGAAGTAGACGTGCCCATTTTCGCCCAAACAAGGTTACCGAAAATTGTCAAGATCGGACCACTATAACATATAGTTCCACAACATCCGATTATTCAGATATACACATTTTGGTGTATAACTCCTCCATTTTAACAGCTAACGGCCTGAAATTTTGAAGTATTTGTACCCATATGGACCCAAACGGGGTTACTGAAAATTGTCAAGATCGGACGATTATAACATATAGCTCCCATACAACCGATTGTTCAGATATGGACATTTTGGTGTATAACTCCTCCATTTAAATAGCCAAGACACCATTTTTTCTAATAAATCTTTCCATAAATAACCCACAGAATTAAAATTATAAATTAAACTTAATCCGGCTATGTACATACATAGGTAACTTTTCATTTCCCCACTCATGAAAGGTATGAAGTCTTCGGTACGGCCGAAGACAGCCGCGCTTTTACTTGTTTTTGTTAGTTTATTTTTGAAGTTGTAGACAATCGAAAAAGTGCATTGTTTGCATTAAGCATTTTTTTACAACAATTCCTTTAGCTGTTGCTGTTGTTTTTTTGTTGTTGCCATTACACACTTTTTGTTTTGCCATTTTCTTTTATTATTTGCAAATACAAACATAAACCTGTGGCCATAGAATTGGATACAATACCCTGCAAAAATCATTGGATTATATGCTCCATTTGTGGTAGGTTGGAGTACTTTCAAAGTGACCACTGACATAGCCCAAACGACCGATTCGTGTATCTGCATCGGTTCGTAGTTAGCCGAACATGACAAAAACCAAATTTTTAACGCGGCGACGACGATATGTGTATACATAAATAACTACATACATACATATGTTTGTATGTATACACGTCATTCGTCGTCGTCGCGGTAAACATTTGTTTTTGTTGTTATGTTCGGCTAACTGTTAGGTACTCCATCAATTAATCCAATGTAGCTACTCCATGGATTAATTTGTTTGTTATGCGGGGCTGGAGTATATACTCCATTGCAATGACATGCAATGTTAAATGGACCATATTTTTTGTATGAAATGTGGCAAGTTATGGAGTAATCGGTTGGTCCATAGCGAGCACTCCATGGATTAGCGACTGGAGTACTCGGAATTTTTGCAGGGTACGAGCACGCACACAAAATACACTTACCTACACATGCGCATACAAAAGCTTATAAAAATTTATGTTCCGGTTGAAGTGCTTCGAAGTGATTGTTTATTTACACAACCACATATACACACACACACATATCACATGGCTTTATGCTTGACTTCAAGTGCTGCTCGCCTTCTTTGTTCCAATCATGCCCCATCCTTTTGGATAAACACCTTTCGTAACATAAGTTACTCACATTATTTTAGTGTGTTTTGAGTGTCTCGATGCGCTTGAAAATGATAATAAGTAGTATAATTCAATATCAATTTACCAAACTTTGGTAGAAATGGAAATGAGTTGGATCTAAGCAAATGCAGAAACTCCTCGTAAGACAATGTTGAATTGTGGTGATGCGTTTTTTTATTAGTTCAGCTGCGTTTTTTATTTCTTTGGGCTTGTGTTGATTTAAGAACTCTATCTTTTGATAACACTATTTTAATCAAACAGAAAAAACGGTTCAGAAAAAAAAGCACTTTTCAACTTCTTTGGAAAATCTCGCACTTTCTCTAGAGAGTGAGCGGCAAAACTCCTCGGCTTAAACCTGCAAGAGGTTGCTGCCTGGGCAATGGACATCCGTCTCTCCTAGCCGATGCCTTTTCCTGGTACTTGCGCCAGGGTAGACTGTGGGGGAGACCACGGAGGGCTAGCAAGGGCTGTTGTCCTTTCGAGTAGGTCCACTCAAGAAGCGAGCCAGGGGGGAGGTGCGAGACGGGATCAGTCATGGTTCGAGATGCCAGGCGAAAGTCATAAAATGCATTTATCTTGTCGTGATGGAGGATAAACAGGATAAAGAATCACAATGTTGTACCACATATCGAAAAGGCCCTTCACTACAGGGAATGCGATAGATGTCTCTCTTTACATTTCGGGTGCCTTTAGCAGAGTCCCTGCTGAGGGGCTGTTGGAGGAGCTCGAATGAATATCCCCAATCATCCAGCGCTGCATTGAGGAGTTTTGGAGTTGTCGTACGGTACAGGGGTAAGTGGGGCCTTTCGACGACGTCAAAGAGGGCATATAGGGGCACCTCACAAGGGTGGAATCTCCTTCTTCTTCTTCTTGATTGGCGCTTAACCGTCTAGACCATTTCTCGCCGAGTCCAACAGAGCGCGCCAATTGCTTCTGTTTCGTGCAGCATGGCGCCACTTGGGAACACCTAGGGAGGCAGCATCGCTGTCCACCTGATTTTCCCAACGCAGTGGAGGTCTCCCTTTTCTTTTGCGTTCAGCGGGTTTCGATAGAAATGCTTTCTTGGCCGGAGCGCCTTCGTCCATTCTCACGACATGACCTGCCCAACGCAGCCGCTGGATCTTTATTCGCTGAACAATGTCGATGTCTGTGTAAAGCTCGTACAGCTCATCGTTAAATCTCCGTCGATACTCGCCCACGCCAACGCGCAAAGGTCCATAAATCTTACGAAGAACTTTTCTCTCGAATACTCCAAGTGCCATCTCATCTGATTTTGAAATTGTCCATGCTTCTGCGCCGTAAATGAGGACTGGAACGATGAGCGTCCTGTAGAGTGTGATTTTTGTTTGTCGAGAGAGGACTTTACTTTTCAGTTGCCTACTTAGTCCGAAGTAGCATTTATTGGCAAGCGTGATTCTTCGTTGGATCTCCGTGCTGACATCATTCTTGGTGTTAATGCTGGTTCCCAGATAGACGAAGTCCTTAACAGTTTCGAATTTGTAGCTATTAACATTGACGTGGCTGCCAAGGCGTGCTGTTTCTTTGTGTGATGACAGGAGATAGGTGGAATCTAGTGGTCAAAAAAATACTCTTCAGAAAATACCTACACAAAATACTAAAACTTGTGAAGTCTTCCATTCCAATTTTAAGTAGTATAACGCCTCCAATACGATGTTGCCAACACTAAGAACCATATGAGGTCTATGTGAGGGATCACTGTATCCTGGACAACCTAACCTAACCTTCTCTAGGGAGTGTTATATCACAAGACAAACTTTTCAAGAGGATGATTCCGTATGTACATGCATACATAGAAAGCAACCCACCCGGTAGCACTAAAAAGGAGTTGAAATGTAATGGTCAAAGTGGCAGAGAAAGATTTACGAGAATGAAAAACCCAAGAAGAAAATGAAGAAATGCAAGAAAATACTTTTTTTTAAGTTTTCAAAGAAAATTCACAAACATACTCTTATTAAAATGTTTCTACTTTTACAATAATGAAATAAGTAAGTCTCCGCTTAGCGAAACTTTAATCAGTCAACTAAGTAAATAAACCTAAGAGCAAAAGAAGAAGCACCAGAGTTGCACGAGAGTGCATTAAAATAAAGTAGATGTACATAACTGCAGAACGAAGAAAAGTGGGTAGGTACATAACAATAAAAATAAGAATGAACAATCGAAAATAAATGAAAAAACAAAGAAAAGCTAACTTTTTGCACAGCGCTCGTTATTTGTGAAGGAAAACCCAAAAGCTTAAATTGTAGTAAAACTAAATAGACTTGCACACTTGTTAAACGAAAAAAGAACACTAAGCAGTAAATGGTTTTAAAAAATGCAGCATCTACATAAGTATGTATATATTTACATACATATATACATAGTAAATATTTCGTGTAAACAAGTGTTTTCTTGTTACAAATAAAAAGTTAAATACAGAAGAAGAAATCAAATCAGGAAAAAATTGCAAAGAATCATAAATGCACACAGGGAAATGGAATGAATAGTAAAAAAATGCAAATTTTAATATGCTCTTGTTTAAATAATAAAAAACAAAAACAATAAACTGCTAAAATGGGAGTAAACGCATTGAAGTAAAAAAATCGTTGCAACTTCTTACGTAACAAGTTGAGTACAATGACCTATTGGCAGGGATATACATTAAGGTGGAGTGCAAATTTTTTTTTGGAAATTTAATTTGTTCCAAAGCCAGAACGGCCCTTTCTAGCCCAGAAACAAGCCTGCAAAATTTTATTGACCTACTCGCATGTTTAGAGGTGCCCCCAGCCCCACAAAGTTGAAAAAAATAGCACGATCTGGAACAAATGTGAAATTTCTAAAATTATAAAATCAATAAGTATGAGGATTGATAAAGATGGTCAAGCTGAGACGCAAACTTACTTTGAGATGAAGCTTTTCACAGAAAAACCCATATCCAACATTGTTGTTCAGTTTGCAGCCGTACGTCTAAAGCAGCCATGGGCGATTGAGCCCATATGGGTATTTACCCGTACGAGTCGCGTCGGCTCATTGCATGGGGAGGGTGAAATAGGTAAATTTACCAGCTGGTGGGGAGAAGGACGAACTCAAACTGAGCATATGGTTGCCACACTTGGTAATTAATTCCAAAATAGGTATTTTTTGCGGTTGGTAATTTGGTAACTATCAAATGATTTTAGTATTTTTCTTTTTCAATATGATAAAATTATTCTAAGGTATACTTAATTTGTTAATGTTAAAAATGTTTTTTTTTTTAATTTCTACTAAAGCTATGACCAAAGAAAAATCAAACGAACTACAAACAAAATTCATTCATAGATGTGATTTACGTTTCAGATAATTTTTTTTTTTGTAAACCAAAGCAGGTGTACTTCTTTTAAGTTTTTTTTATCATTCGAATTATGAAGGCGATAATTTGTTAGTCTGTTTGTAATTTTTTGGTTATTTTGTTGGGAATTATTATCAACATTTTTTTAGGATAGTGGCAACCAATATCAACCAATATTGAGCGCGCTAATGCATATTTGCTATTGACAAAAAGAGAGCATATATATATATACATATGTACATTAAGGTGGGGCCATTTTTTTTTTTTTTGGAAATTCAATTTGTTCCAAAGCCAGAACGGCACCTTCCTATCCCAGAAATAAGCCTGTAAAATTTTATTGACCTACTCGCATGTATTTTCCCTTAAATTTGGTATACATTTTATATATGAAAAGTAAGGTGGGTAAAATTGGGTTGACCCCCGCTGGGGGGTGTTATGGAACGCACTGTAAAATGTATATGAAATTAAAGGGAATCAAAATACCTATCGAATGGTATAAAAATATTCGAAATCGGTTCAGTAGTTTTTAAGTAATTGCAATTTAAAAATGCATAATATAAACTTTGACCTTTAATAACTTTTGTTGTTGTTATTTCCAAAAAAAAATTCACTTTAATACTCAGCTTAGCCATGTTTATCAATCCTCATACTTGGTTTTTTGCTTTTATAATTTTCAAAATTTCATATTTGTACCAGATCGTGCTTTCAACTTTGCGGGGCTGGGGGCAGTTCAAAATGTCATCCTATGGCCATAAAATTTTGTGGGGTTCATTAAGGCAACTTTTAATTGGTACGTTCAAAAAAAAAAAACAAAAAAAAGCTCCATATGTTTTCACTCCACCTTAATGTACATGCCAAAAGCACAAAGCACACTTGCTTCAATAACGACACAACACAATTTTCTGAATCGATACTTAGTAGTGAGAATCAGTGTTATTTATTTGTTATGAAATTTTATGGTCATAGATGAAAATTAAGGGCTTTATTTAAAAAATATTGTTGCTTTAGTATAGTAGCTTACTTCCATATATAGCGAAGAAGACATAAATTGGTTTTTTTAAATTATGACACTAATGAAGTAAATGGCATCGGAGTTCGAAAGCAATAGCGAGAAAGAAACTGCAAAATTAGCGATTGTACAGAATTGCCGCTGAGGCCACTAAAGTGACAATTTGAACCTTTTTTAAGAGCCAGGCTACCGGAACCCAACTTTTTGAAAATATGCAATATTTGAACCTTTTTAAACATTTGGGCCACTTTTGGTCCTTTTTTACTTTCAAACCTATAATGTAATAAATATTTTTTTAGTTTTTTTCTTAAATATAAAAAAAGCTTTTTTACGTTTGTTTTTACATGGCCGTTTTCTGCTACTGTTGTTGGTATGTAAATTGTAATAAAAGGAAAATTGAGAATTAAGCAAAACAAAGCTGACGGCGGTGGTAGCTCAATGGGATGCTATTGGCTTACCAATCGAAACGACTTAAGTTCGATCATCGGTTGAGGCCGCCTGAAGAAGTCTGATGAGGGGATGTGGTGTTCTCCGAAATGGATCCATAACCTCTACCAAAAAATTTTTTTAAATTTTTCTTAATTAAAAACTGGCCAATAGCTCATATAAAATTCACATAAAAAAGCCTCTTTGTTACCTTTTCACTTTTCATTAGCAATTCTCCGCTGCAAAGGAAAACCCCGAAAAAGTTATTTGGGAGTAAAAATTTTTAGAATGCAAGAAAATTGTTTTAACAAACCGAAATAGAAGAGTTTTCGCACAACGTGGGGGAATGAAAAACAACTTAAATGAGAACTAGTTGTGAATTTGTTGAAAATATGTTAACGCTGCCAGCAGTGCATCAGCAGAAAGATTATTTTCAAAACTTTCACTATTTAAGACCAAGGGTACAAACCGCTTGCAAATTGCTTTAAGCATTAAATAAACCACAAAAATATATAAAAATGTGTTTCTAGCTAAAAAAAAATTTGGGAAACACTTTTTTTACTTTTTTCGGCCACTTTTCGAAATTTTTTAGAGGCAACACTGCACATTTTATTATTGGTGAATTCCTCTCTCTATATAAAACAATGTGGTTTTCATTTTTAGTGTTTCCGTACGCGCTGTGCGATGAACATCACTTAAGGCGGAGTGTACATCAACTTCGATATCGCCTTAGCTCCCCTTTCCCCGGAAATTATGCAGTGCCCACGAAAGCCCATGATCGCCCCTCTGCTGCGTTTATGTGCCTTGCGGCGCCCATCCCTGGTCTAAAGGGGCAGTGTGTTAGGGTCAGGATTCCCCAAGTTCTTCCACCCGCTCCTCTCCGGGATTCTCGTGGAGAAGTTTTTGTCCCAAGAGAAGGCTGGTATTGCATAGTCCAGCTTTAGGAAATTGACAGGCACATTTCTTAGAATTTAAACGTGCCCGAATCTTGTGTCCCTCCAGGATTATGTCGCATTGAGCCTCGTCGTGTTGCAGCTGGCGATTAGTTTTCAATGTATAGCCGTGAGCAGGAGAAATAGTGTGGTTTCGAGAGCTTTAGTTGTTACAGGCAATCCGATCCAGATCTTGGAAACGCCCAGAACTGCAGGTAGCCACTTCTCAACGACACTGGACAACATCAAGGGGAAATACTGCTCCGTCACCGTCTCCTGTCCCGCTACCACCGCTGCTGTCATCCGCCCGACGCTACTGTTCTCCCCCCCCCCCCCATAGGTCGCGCTACAGCTGTGTACAACCAATGGGCGATTTGCGGATTAAGTCTCCTTCTCTTGCCTATAGCGGATTTACATGCGTAAAGTGCGAACATGGCTTATAGGGATCTTACTTGTTCGTTTCGTTTGTAGTTTAGCTTTCTCTCTAAAATAACGCCAAGGTATTTAACCTCGGTAGAGGGTTTAATCTCCATCCCATTTAGGGAAGGGGGTTTGAATTCAGGTACCTCTCTTATGTTTGCGGGCAAACAGAAACATTTCCGTTTTCTCAGAGCTGATACTGAGTCCACATTCCAGAGAACAGGTTTTTACAATGTTGAGTGCATTTTGTACAAGCTCACTCAGCACCAATATATGCTTGCCAGTTGCTGTCAGAGCGATGTCATCAGCGTACGCAATGGCCATAAAGTTCAGGGGCAGCCCGTATACTGATGTTTAGAGACCAAGATGTTCACCGTTAGGTTCCATAGCAGAGGAGATAAAACTCCACCCTGGGCGTTCCCCTATTGGCATACCTAGTTATCGATGAATTTCCCAATACAGAAATAATGGCTGTTCTACTAAGAAGAAGTTCGACAAACTCCACGAGAGGCTTCTCTACCTCGAAATCAGGTAAAGTGGTGGTAACGGCTCTCGGGAGAGCATTGCTTGGAGCTCCTTCTATGTCGAGAAAGATGCCCATTGTGAATTTCTTAAAAGCTAGCATCCAGTATTTCCTTCAAATAACAGGAGAGTTGGGTGTATTATTTAGGTACGTCCACCAAACACTTAGTCAGTGAATCCGTTTTGAAAGAAGCAGGCAAATTCAGAATAAATACTCGCTTGCCCACACTTTAAAGATATAGAATTTTCTAATTTAGTTGCTTCATTACGACACAACAAAACCCCCACTCAGTTTTACTGGCTAATTACTAAACTCGTTGAATAGCTTAATTAACAAATTGATTTATTAAAATTATTATTTCAATTCCCTGGTGTGTTTTGTTTGCTAAAAAAAAAGAAACAACTAATAATGAACCAAACCAAAAAAAAAATTGCCTTGCTTCAGCTGAGATTTTCTGATATTACCCAAACCAAAACATAGGTTTTGCATAAACCAAAACAGTACTCTGATACATAATACATACATTTTCATACTTACGTCATTGGCGCACACAAGAGGGGGGTTTTGGGGTTAAAACCCCCCCAAAATTTGACAACACCATAAAAAATAATTTTATAAAAGATGGTACATGCACAAATATTTGTGTAAATACGTGTTGTAAAATCTATGAATATTCGTGGATGTACATTGCCAATGTTTGTCAACAACTACTGATTATGTTTATAAACAAGCAGTGTGGAGACATAAAAGTATGCTGTGAATATTAGCTGAGGTTTGTTATACTCAGCTGTACTAGTACACAGAGTATTATAGTTTAAGTCATAACGGTGGATTGTAACAGAATGAAATAATCTAGATAGATATAGACTTATATATATCGAAATGATCAGAGTGAAAAGAGAAATGGATTGAGCCATGTCCGTCCGTCTGTCCGTCTGTCCGTACGTCCGTCCGTCCGTCTGTAAACACTCTAACTCGCGCAAAAATTGAGATATTTTAATGAAATTTGGAATGCAAGTTGGTATCGAGACTGTGACGGTTGGTATTGAAAATGGGCGAAATCGGACCATGACCACGCCCACTTTTCCTATATAGAAAAAATCGGAAATTTGGTATCTCAGCCACTAATATAGCTAGAGTGATAAAATTTTAGCCACGTATTGAACTCAGGCCCCTATGAAGAAATTTGATGAAATGGGCGGTGCCACGCCTACTTATTAAGGGGCAAACATTGAAAGGTTTATAAGCCATAACTCAGAAACCGTAGCAGATATATCGATGAAATTTGGTACGCGTAATTTATTTACTTAGGAAAATGTTTGGTAGAAAAATTGCCAAAATCGGTTTGACGACCACGCCCAAATTTATATATGGGAACTATTAAGCAGCCTAATAAAAACATTTTAAGCGATATCTTTGTCAAATATAAAGATATCTCATTGAAATTTTGTGTCATGAGTCCAACTATAGACATAAAACAAAAAATAGAAAAATGTTTGAAAATGGGCGTGGCACCGCCTCTTCAGACAAAGGAATCTACGAGATTTCGGAACCCATAACTACAAATAATTGAGATGTTATGACGAAAATCAGTTTGTAGACTTAAATAACTTGTGGTAATACATGCTCAAAAATTTAGCGAAATGGGCTTATGACCACGCCTACTTTTTAACAAGGATATTTCTGGAAAACCCTTTGGGAATTTGTAACGTGACATCTTTGTAACTAAAAGTCATAAAGGGATGAAATTTTGCACAAAGAATAATATTCATATGCTTAGTTGGATGATTGATAAAAATTTTGAAAATGGGCGGCACTCGATTCATATAAAATACGCCCTAATCGAACAGACGCAAACAAACAATGAAAGCATACAGCTGAGTATCTAATGTTCGATTCCACTCGAACTTAGGCTGCCTTACTTGTTAGTTTTAGTTTAAATACAGAGAAAATGCAATGAATTGAGATTTAAAAGGTGCCTTTGTTGAATGTGTGCATACGTAGGTCCACTCCCCAAACATAAATTTAAGTAAAAATTATCAGGACGAGTTTTAAGTATTTTTTTTTTAATTTTCCGTTGGATATTGAAAACCCCCCAAAATATTTTTCTGTGTGCGCCACTGACTTACGTACATACATACATATGTATATACATATGTACATACATATATCTATCTACTGTATAGTGCTCGCCCACTCAAGCGTTTATTGCCCGCTCATTATGTAGTTTGAGTTGCCAAAAAGTTTAACGAGCCACACTGACATTTAATTAAGGTGACTTAACAACAACAGCCACGAAAAAAACAAAAAAAAAAACACAAAGCAACAAAACCAACAAAAGCTCAACATGACCACAGCAACCCCGAATGGACCCCACACCACATCGCTTACATAGAATAATTTCATCTAATGCGATGGGCTCATCTGCTGGCGCCGCAACATTTGACTCGCATAAGATTCTGTGATGCATACGAAACTCAGTCAAGCGTTATGCTATAATACACACATTCACACATTTACACACATACATACATACATACATACATATATATCCTGTTGTTAGGGAACTCCCCACACATTTGGGACCAACTATCTCCTTGAGCATTCCTCACCAGCCAGCCAGCCTATCAGCCTTGTTTAGTCAGTTCGCCCATATAGCAGTCCCGCCATTCATACAGTCCATCTATGCTCGATTCATTTTGTTGTTCGCTGGCGTTCACAAATGAGTCTAATTAATAACGAAGCATTTGCCACATAATTCACTAATAACTCACCGTTGCCATATTACTCACATACAATCAAAAATAATATGCAAATGTTAAGTATGAGTTTGGGATTACTATGAATTTTGGTGGATGGGTCATGTTTTTAAATTACACATATTGTATGTATGATGATTGGAACAACTGGGCTGCTGCCGCACTTACTTGTGTTGCGGTGCGGCAGATGGCGTCGCGTCGTCGATGATGATGCAGATTAGCGTTATGAAATGTGAGTTAAAGGGGTTGGATGTGACAGATACTTAGATGCATGTTGGTAGAAGATCAGTAGGTAGTATGAGTTCACAACATAATTGATACATTTGATTAGGCAATTTTAAAATGAATAGAAGTTGGTATCATATAACATAATGAAGTAGATAATTCGAACGTCTACGTAAGTTTATTTTTTTTTCTTGTGACAGAAACTTCGTCCGAAAGTCTTATATAAGACTAGCTGTACCCGACCAAGCTTTGCTTTGGCCCACTTCCTATTATAGGCATTAGAAGCGAAAAACGGCACACTTTAAAATAAGTTGGAAGTATCCAGAAACCGAACTTTGCTCGGGCTGCAAGACCTCAGCAAAAGTCAGATAAGTTTAAAAAAAGGAAGGAAAAAATGTATATTTTCTAAAATTTGCCCTTTTCATATCCTTATCCCATTTTTGTTCGTATTAATCTACCACTCCTCTCCCCTCTACCAATCCCTTCTTCTTTCCCTTTCCATCTATCTTTCCCTTTCCTTTCATTGCCGTTTTCTTTTCCTTTTCCCGTTACATTTCCGCTTCCTTTTCTCTACCGCTCTCCGTTACCTCTCCTTTTCTGTCTTTCTCCTTTTTATTCTCCCCTTTTATACCTTCTGTAATTCCTTGCCTCACTGTCTCTCTCTCCATCCTCTTCATTCCATTTTTATTATTTTCTCCCTCTCCTTTTCCGTCCCTTTTCCAGTCTCATTACTCTTCCCCTTTCCCTAGGGAACTGGTTTTGGCATAACATACCCTGTATTCCACTTCTCATTTGATACCATCATTGCTTAAAAACATTCCGTGGAATCCGAATTGTCTCTTTTACCCATAATTGGGTATCGGGCCTAAGAATCACTATGAAAATATCTCTATATAGCAGACCCGGTCAACGCCTTTCATTTTAGGTCAGTATTGCTCAGAAGCATCCCGGGCTCATCCGGGTCCACTTATTGACCCACATCTGAGAACTTGACCTAGGAACGGTATCTGGAGACTTGACCAAGAAATCGTAATGGATACGGCCCTCCATGAGAGTCCGCTCAACACCTTTTATTTGGTACCAATATCCCTAAGATATATCCCGGTGTTATCCGGGTCCACATATTGGCCCATACCTTGGGATGTCACCTAGGAATCGTCATGCGCCATGATTTAATAACAATATCGCTGAGAAATTATCCGGGGCCAAGCAGATCTACATCTAGACCCAAATCTGGGGACCTGAACTAAGAATCATAATGAGTTCATCTCTATGTAAAAGCCTTTCAGTTGACACCAATATCGTTCAGAAATTTTCCGGGGCCATCCCGGTCCACCTTTTGACCCACATTTAGGGACCAGACCTAGGAATCATAATCAGTTGATCTCTGTGTAAAGGCCATGCTCAGCACTTTTCATTTGGTACCAATATCCCTGAGAAATATCCCGGTGTTATCCGTGTCCGCGTGTTCACCCACACCTTGGGACCCGACCTAGGGATCGTAATGAGTTCATTTCTATGTAAAATCCCTGCTCAAAACCCTACATTTGATACCAATATCACTGAGAAATTTTCCGGGGTCATCCAGGTTCACGTTTTGAACCATATTTGGGGACCCGTCCTAGGCATAATAAATAAAATAGTTCTATGTTGAAGTCCTCATCAAGACCTTTCATTTGATGTCAATATCGTTCAAAAACATCCGAGGTTCATCCGAGTCCACGTTGTGGCCTATATCTGGAGACCCGGGCTAGGCATCACAATTATAATAGTTCTGTGCTGAAGTCCTCATCAAGACTCTTCATTTGATAACAATATCGCTCAGAAACATTCGAGGGTCATCCGGATCCACGTTTGACCCATATCTGGAGACCCGATCTAGGAATCACAATGAGTACTATTCTACGTAAATTCTCTGCTCAACACCTTTCATTTGATACTAATATCGCTCAGAAACATTCGAGGGTCATCCGGGTCCACGTTTGACCCATATCTAAAGACCCGATCTAGGAATCACAATGAGTACTATTCTATGTAAATTCTCTGCTCAACACCTTTCATTTGATACTAATATCGCTCAGAAACATTCGAGGGTTATCCGGGTCCACGTTTCACCCATATCTGAAGACCCGATCTAGGAATCACAATGAGCACTATTCTATGTAAATTCTCTGCTCAACACCTTTGATTTGATAACAATATCACTCAGAAACATTCGAGAGTCACCCGGTCCACCTTTTGACCCATATCTGGAGACCCGATCTCGGAATCACAATGAGCACTCTTCTATGTAAATTCTCTGCTCAACACCTTTCATTTGATACCAATATCGCTCAGAAACATTCGAGGGTCATCCGGGTCCATGTTTTGACCCATATCTGGATACCCGACCTAGGAATCACAATGAGTTCTATTCTATGTAAATTCTCTGCTCAATACCTTTCATTTGATGCCAATATCGTCCAAAAATATTCAGGGGAAAGCCAGGTCCACGTTTTGACCTTTTGACCTATATCTCGGGAACCGACTTCCGGATTTGAAAAAAATATGTATATAAACCATCTAGGGCAAGGTACTAAGCTGGTGTGTAAATTTGGTCAAAATCCCTCCACGCGTTTGGGCGAAAGCCGGCGACAAAGAAATGGGCTTGATTTTTATATATATATAGATAAAAGTCCACAGTAGCCCTTTGCGTAGACATGGATAGGTAGAGTAAAGTAACGGTTCTTTTATGAATTCTAAGCTAAAGGGGAACAAACTTAAATTTCAGTAGTGTTCACATGGAAAGGAATGGAATGGAATTGTGGTAGGTCGGAAAAACTAAGTCTTCCTCAAAGTTAGGTCAGTTTAAGTTGGCAGAACGCAGTGATCCTTCACATAGACCCCATATGGTCCTTTATGTTGCCAACATCGTATTGAAGGCGTTATAATAAACTTGGAATGCAAGACTTCTCAAATTTTAGTATTTGGTTTATTTTCTGAAAAGTATTTTGTTGACTATTAGATTCTACAACAGCGGTGAGAGTACTCGCCCTTCTGAGGTGTTCCTATTTGCCCTCCTTGACATCGTCGAAAGGCACCACCACCCGTCACCGTCCGACAACTCTAAAGGTCCTTGATCCAGCGCAGAATTATTGGGGGTATTCCGATCCATTCGAGCCCCTCCAACAGCGCCGCAGCAGAGGCGTTGCTAAAGGCACCCGAAATATCAAGTAAGACACCTATCGCACTCCCTGTAGTGAAGGGCCTTTTCGATATATTGTTGTTGTTTTTGTGATTCTTTATCCTGTTTATCCTCCATCACGACAAGATAAATGCATTTTATGCCTTCCGTCAGGCAGCTCGAACCATGACTGATACCGTCTCGCACCTCCTCCCCTGGCTCATGCCTTGAGGGGACCTACACGACCGGACAACAGCATTTGCTAGGCCTCCAAGGAAAGCCAAACCAATCTCCACCAGACCTTTCCAACGTTATGGAGTCCCTCTTGTTCGTCTACCTCCACCGGTGGGTGTCGATAGAAGGATTTTCAAAACCGGAGTATCTTTATTTATCTCATAATAGAACTCAGCCGCTGGAATTTTATTCGCTGAACAAGTCGATGGCTGCATAAAACTCGCCAACGCGCAATGACCCATAAATCTTCTGAAGAACTTTTCTCTTGAATAATTCCAGTGTCATCTTATCTCAATTTAATATCTCCCATTCTTCGGCGTCATGCATCAGGGCTAGACTTTAGCTTTAAAGTTGCATTAAATGCAATACATTTAGTTCTGTCTCGGCTCGCATGAACGGGCAAAGATTTTGGTTTTTGGATGATGACACTTGCTATCGATTACCTACTCACACTTCTTCGATTACTGAACTTCACCAAATGTTACTCGACATGAATACTCTTGCTTTTGTGATCTTGAGCTAATCCAATTCATCAATCCATATTGACATGGAAAGATTTGTGTAGAACGATATTGTAAGCATCTTAAATTATTTTCAAATTTTAAGCAATAAAATGATGAAACACGAGTTCTACAAACTGAAGATTCTGACAAAATTCTCTCTCACACCAAATTACTTCGACTGCTCAAAACATCGAAATATCCTTTATACTCGTGCTACATGCACACACACACATCCCTTCGTATTTATTCAAATTTATAAGATGTGTTTTCTCCTTCATCCTTTGATGGACACTTTTGCAAAGGCTGATGAATTCGATTTTAAAATAAAATTTAAGTTCAAGTCAAAAGCTGCAGCTATAAAAAAATACCAACTCCATCTTTTTTATGTTTTTTAGAATTTGAATGTATGCTTTGGCAGCTCACAATTTTATTACGCTGACCGAATCTATTCATTTTTGCATGTTGGCATTTTATTGGCATTTAAAACATCCCAGCCAGCAAAATCATCGTAAACGAGCTCGTAAACTGATGTTTTCTCGAAGAAAACTCTAATAAAATATCGTTTATGAAATCCGTTTACGATTCGCCTACGAATACTGTTTCGCTTTAAAATGTTCAGTGCCTACGAATGTCGTAAGTGTATCGAAAAAGCACTCGTATATGAATCTTTTTACGTCCGTTTTTTTATCGTAAATGTACTCGTAAACGATTGATTTTCAATAGAAAAAACGACCTTTTGAACTGCCTTACCGACTGATTTTCAATGCGTAAAATAATGCCCATAAACAAAGCTAAATTTTAGGTATAAAGTTTTTTTATTGACTGCTGTTTAATATTAAACTAAACAATGGTAATGCATGCGATAATTATAATAATATATTAATTTTGTTTTCGATGGTATGCTGCCAACTTCTTTTGCCTGTCATGGGCATATTGAAAGTGCTTCTTCGAAATCGTGGTAAACACTTCTTCCTCTGAATTGAATTTGTTACGAAGTGCACCTTAGAGAACAGAGTAAAAGATTAAACCTAATAAGTATTATTGAAACTGTAACATACATACTTCTTATTGCTGCAGTCGTTGCCAAACCAATTGCGCTAATTTTCACACCAGTGCCCCTCCACGAAAAATGCTCGGCTACTTCATCGCTAATAAATTTCCTCCAGGACGTTCTTACTTGTGCACAAATCCTTCACCTTCCTGCATGCTAATTATAATTTAATATATTTTATGTTATTTGTGTTTTTAATTAGACATATTACAAACATACTTACTTTTAAAATATAGAGTTTGAAATTTTTCGTATAAAAGTGTTTGAAATTTTTCGTTTTCTTTTTATTTTGACATGATAGAAAAAAGCTTCTTTTGTTATTGTTTTCTGATACGAGAATAGCTCGCAAATCGCAATGTTCGTAAAATGTACGGTACCTTGCTGGCTGGGATATCTACAAATTTATGTACATACATATGTATGGACATGAATGAATGGATGACTGAATAATGGAGTGATTGGTTGGACACTGGAACACTTAAAATATCAAATTGTTGAAGAGCACAAAACACTTGGGAGGTAATGAGAAGGCGCTTATGGTACGAGTATACGAAGATGTAAACATACCAACTACCAACATACCAATATACCAACAAACATATTATAGGAGTTGGGAAAAAGTCGTTATAGTAAAGTTGAAGAAAAAGTATCATACGAAAATGTTTTTTTTATAAAGCAATAGCAAATAGCCCTCTCGCTTCATTGCGTCAAATCTCACCACCTCTCAGCAGTGATGTCATTTTCACTTCGATCGAAGTATTTCACTTCATTTTTATGCCCGCACTTCGACACTTCCTCTTTCCCCAAATCACTTCGATTTTGACAAATCAGAATTAACTTACTTTTATAATTTATTCTTACAAATTCTAATAAAAGTTGCATATGCAAGTATGCAAGAGGTAAATGTTTATACAATCATAAGATATGGCATCTCTCATTGAGATGAATAATCGATTTTTTAAAAGCTCTTATCTCTAGTGTTTTGTCGCTTTTTTTTATAGGTTTGACACAGGTCAACTCCGGAGCGGAGTGCGAAGCAAAAAAAAATTGTGGTATTTTAAGTATAAGTTTAATTTTTTTTACATTGAATGAATTATAACCGGTACCTGTTATACTTAAATAAAATTAACAAAAGAATACTTAGTACATTCTCGTTATCCAATGCCCTCACTATGTAGTTCGATTCGAAAGAAATTTCCGTATTCCAAATAAACAATATTCTACAGTTTACGAATGTGCTTTCGAATCTAATTTCACTTTCGAATAGAACTACAGTGTGAGGGCCCAGGAATAAAAAAGATCTCGTATTTATATACATGAACCAATATAAACAATTGAAGATGCTGCATTCATATATATATATATATGTACATAATGTATGTACATATGTACGTGAATTTGAATTTAATGGATTTTCTTTTTTTGCCTTGTTAGAAATAATAAAAAATAACATATTGTTAAAAAATTAAAGCATTTTATTTTATATGTAGTTTTGATAGTTTTTCTTTGAAATGATACTTAAAAACAAAATGCATATATTATTCCGTTTTTACGATCCAAAATTTCTTGACCTCGCGGGAAGCGTATGAAAAACCATTTAGCCGCGCTTCACTTCGATTTACTTCGAATCACTTCGATTTTTCAGTCGTTTCACTTCACTTTAAAATTTGGCGATGACAACACTGCCTCTCAGTCCCTAATTCATTTCCATTTTTCCTCTCCTCTCTTTATAGTATTTGAACACTTTATTGAAACCTTAGTTAAGACCTTTACATAATGCTCAACAACATTTCTGTGCCATACGTGTCTATAATCGTCCTATAAGCTTTGAAGCGATTCAGAAATAACTTAAATTAATTGTATAATAACCAAAATCATTCTGGGAACATCCGGGTCTGCTTTTGATCAATACATTGGAAAATTAGTTAGACACATAATCTCTTTATTCGAATTCCTTCTTGTGATACCAATATTGGTAAAAAATATCCGGGGTTATAGAGTTCTATAAGACTCCTCTTTTATATTATTAATTTGTAGTTGTCTAGAACAGATTAAGAACTTGCAGACTACAAAGAGACAATAGTAACTAGAACTTAAAAAAATACCTCATTTAACATAGCCTTTAGTTGAAATTTAGAGAAACTAAAGTCAATATCTAAAGAATTTAAGAGAACATTGAATTCTTTCAAAACTCGGTATATGGGAGCATTAGCATCATGGAGCGTTCGGGTACATTCCGTGATAGTGTACTCTGGAAAAAAGAGCCTGCAGTTTATGGTAAGCCTTTCAAACGAATCATTGTAAGACTTTGGCATCCTAAATCGTCCACATGAGTAAGTTTCCATAAAACATTCGCTGCTTGGCTATATATCTCTAAATTACCAAAAAGCTCAAATAGATCAGGCATTGATGCGTAAAGGCGATTCCCAGTGGGAGACCCTGCCATCCTGCAAGATCGCCAAAATCATGCTTCGTTCATATAAAGCTAAAACCGCAAACTACCTACTTACACTTCCCAGAGCAGACTGCAGACTGGCAGTCGGCATACTAACAGGGCGCTGTCTCACACCATCTCATGGGTTCAAAATGGGATTGGTGCAGAGTCAGGCGTGCACGGCTTGCAATAAGGACGATGCTGTAGGCACTCTGGAGCATCTTCTCTGTCAATGTCCAGCTTTCGGCAGACTACGATTTAACTGTCTCGGCTCTGCAAACTTCACGTCTCTAGAGAGCATTGCGGACCGGGAAATTTACAAAATATTAAAAATTGCGAAGACCTGCATTCCGAGTGTAATATAATAACATAATGCCTCCTGTATGTTGGCAACACTAAGGAGCATATGTGATCTATGTGAGGGGTCTTCAGACCTCAGCCAACCCAACCCAACCTAACCTATATATCTTAATGTATTTCATGTAGCGAGTGGATTGCTTATACCGATGGAAAATGTGCTCCCACCTAGTTGAAGATCTAACTAACTTCGTGATAATTTATGGTGACCTGAAACCTAGCAACATGATAAACTATTCCTCCTACTAGCTACACTTAGTCTGGAGGAACCTTGAGTCCAACGTTCTCTATGTTATTTCGATGTAAGATTGAATTACGTTTAATAAAATTGCAATCAAATAGTCACATAGTGGGTTTCCAGAACTCACTGGCAGCATGAATCTAAATGCTTGTTGGGTTTCACTAGTTATCAACAATTTTTGAAGTTATGTAGCTTGTGAACTTTTGAACGAGTTTCAAGCGTTTCTTTAGAGTTCCTCTGCAACAAGCCACAAACGCCTTTGGAGAAAGTTTTACGTGTACAAGTCAACTTCGCCAGCTCAGTTGGGCCACACAAAGCTAAGTAAAATATTTGTAAGTTGTTGTTCCAATATAACATACATTTGTACTATGGCACTGTAGCGCTGTGGCGCAGACGTTTGACCTAACGAACCATAAATTAGGAACCAAATAATGCCAAAGCAATCGAGCGAGTAGCCGGAGCGGCAGACCAGCAAGCCATCAAGAAGACAGCTGAAAGAAGTTACTAAATGAGAAAACACCTGGATGTTAAGCAAGTTAAACTGAGAGGGCGGCGAACGCTTTTCGAGAGTGCCCTTTGGGGTGTGTTGTTTGGTTGTGTATTTACTTTTATTGTGTTGGCGTTGTTGAAAGTGCCAAAAATTGTGTATAGAAGTAATAAAATTGTATGGTTTAGCTGCAGGACATGAAAATTTATATGCATGCACATAACATAGATGCATACATATATGGAAGCATAAAAGCTTACTTGCACACACACACCTCTTCATTTAATCTCACATTTACGTACATACATACCTTCTTGCAGCAGATAAGACCACCAAAAGGGCTAATGACGGTTGCAACACATCAGTAACGCCATTGCATTGCAGCTATAAAGCCATCAAATGAAGTGAACATGTGGCCAATTTAAGTTACCACTTTGCACCAAACTCTTCTATCATACGCTTTTATAGCTCCAAAATTCGATTATGCGCCATGGTGCAATAACCCAATGTACGCTGGTGGGTGTGTGGTTGTCATGTCCTTTGAATGGATAAGTGCAAGAAGCAGCAAAGAAGGACATATGTATACATAAGTGTGCTTTCACATATAACGAGTACATTGCATGTACATTAGGCCGTCTCGCGTTATAGGGAAGCAAAAATAAAGTGCGCCGTACGCCCCCGCATATGATGTCTTTTTGGAAACCATTTCCGGAAAAGTTTTTTATTTTTTTTTTGGACGCCGCTAGATGTCGCTAAAATTTATTTTTCTCATATCTTCGGTATTTATAGTCCAATCTCAGAGTTTAATACACCAATGTCTTTGGCTTGAATGGACGCCTTATACTATGGAATATTATTAACCCAATGTGCGTCATTGGGGTCACTACCACCCAGTATTTATTTTATACCACCCTAATGTACCTTTTTTACGTCTGCATGTTAAACGTAGTCAAAAATCATTAATCTTTTGCAAAAGAAGTATTTCGATCGCTTCAGCAGAACCCGAAATAAAACACGTTCAACATCCCGAGGAATATAGGTTTGTCGGTTCCTTTGGTTTTTAGGTTAATTTTACAGAAAAATTTTCTGAGGAGACCCATAGTAAAATTTTATGCCAAATAATTTTCTAGAACATTTTAACCCTCTATCACCGCCAATAAAGGGTTATTTTGACCCCCTTTTTTAGAAAATCAGGAAAAATAGTATTTTTAAGGTCGCTAGAGGGTTAAAATGTTCTAGAAAATTATTTGGCATAAAATTTTACTATGGGTCTCTTCAGAAAATTTTTCTGTAAAATTAACCTAAAAGACCAAAGGAACCGACAAACCTACATATATTCCTCGGGATGTTGAACGTGTTTTATTTCGGGTTCTGCTGAAGCGATCGAAATACTTCTTTTGCAAAAGATTAATGATTTTTGACTACGTTTAACATGCAGACGTAAAAAAAGGTACATTAGGGTGGTATAAACTAAGTACTGGGTGGTAGTGACCCCAATGGCGCACATAGGGTTAATAATATTCTACAGTATAAGCCGCCCTTTCAAGCCAAAGGCATTTCTGTATTAAACTTAGAGATCGGACTATAAATCCCGAAGATATGAGAAAAATAAATTTTAGCGACATCTAGCGGCGTCCAAAAAAAAAATTAAAAAATTTTCCGGAAATGTTTTCCAAAAAGACATCATATGGGGGGGCGTACGGCGAACTTTATTTTTTGCGATACGGTCTAATGTACATATGTATGTATAAGGATTAGACACTTTACATTCAAAGTTTTCCTCACAAGTGCTCCCCACCTACGTTGAAGTTCAGATTCCTAAGGGTGTTGAGGTATAAGAGACATGTGAGTCTAAAAATTTTATTGCTCAAAGCAGTCATTTTACTTTCATATTAAAAGCAGCTTTGTCGCGTACCCATCTACGTAGATAATTGATAGGTGTACAAAGCATATTGTTGTTTTAGGGGTTTTGGCTATTTTTGAGTACTAATACAGATGTGGCTTAACTATGAAATTGTATTTGACTGGCACTTGAAAGAAAGTATTATAAATTTGATTATATTTACATGTATCTGTAACGTTAATGAATAGTTAAAGCAATTGCTAATTGCCAGTATATGAGTAAATTTAGTTAATAATTTCTTATGCACAATTACAGAGAGGATAATTCAATACTTGAGGGATAACATTAATTGCAAAGCTACAAGGTAAAATTGATAATTTGATAAATGAGGGCATGAAAGCTCAGCCAAATTACTAATTTTAGAATGGATGTTTCTTATGTTCAATTGTTGGTCGTAGAAGAGTGTGGTTAGATAATTACCTAGGCTTGCAGTGTAACTAAAAAAGATCGGGTAACGCCGTCGGAGAAATAAGATTTCAACAAGAAATTAGCTGATGCTAAGAAAAGAGAGGAATAATTAGGTCCGTTCGGCGGCTGCATATTGCAGCAATTTGCAATCAAAGAAAAATATGTCTTGCTCTCCGAAAGAGAGAAACTTATGCAAATTTACTGGCATTTCAACGAACAGAACTTTGTCAAAATTTGCAGCAAATCAGCTGTTTGCCTTTATTTACAAGTGCATAACAAAATTAAAATTTTACGAAATGGAATCGAAGGGAAAGCTAAATGTGCAGTGTCCTATGTTCTACACAAAAGCACTGTGGATTGGTCCAGGAATAAATTCAGAAAAGGAATTCTGCCGGCTGAGGTTTATCTTTTTAAAGTGCGGCCCAAGGCCGTCAACGCAAAAAGGTGTTTCCTCGGTAATAGTGCGCAGTTTTGGTGTTTTGTTTGGTGGATTTTACAACTTTACCAACAAATATCTCATAAGCTATAAGTTTCCGGCAAGTTTTTATTTCTGTTATGACATCTGTGAAAAAGTTATTTTTTCGGGGCGTGCCTCATTAATGGACAATTTTCCTATTTAAGTAGTATACTACCTCCTATTTGCGATTCAACAACGCAGAATCCCGAGAGTGCAGACGATGATCCCACTGCGCTGTCATTAACAAGTTTCCTTTTAGCTGGTACCTTATTAACAAATTAAATCATTTAAATAATCTTTATAAATTAAAATAATATAATTTTCTCACTTCATTTTCTATTGAATCACATATGTATATTCCCGATTTTCTTAGTTTTTTGACTTGAAATCACTTTCGACTTTTTTTTAAATTGCAACCATATGATCCCAAATCATATGTTTTTTCAGTCTACTGAACTTTGCAACGACAAATTTTGTCAGTAAAACTTTGCAGCTTTCTCCGTCAATGAACTGTCAAAATTCGCAGAAGAGAGCGCAATTTTTGCGTTGAGTTTTTGCCTCAAAAACGCGATTTTGCAGTTTTTTCTGCAATTTGCAGCAATTTGCTGCCGCCGAACGGTCCTATTATGAGGATTATGATTATGATTAGGGTTGCCAGACGTACTGATTTGATCAATACATACTGATTTTTCGTGCCCCGTACTGATGGTTTTAAAAAACTGATTTTTTGGATTTTGTACTGATTTGTACTGATTTTTAGCCGACACTAAAAAAATTCATTTTTATCACCCTGCGATATTACTCGACGACCAACGTGTAATTGTTGTTGTGCACTCCGACGAGTGAGAGAAATTTCGGATATCGATCAAATTTGCTGGGTGAAACAAGCACCAGAGGCTTCGGGGTTATAATGTGTTATGTCGTGTATGTGCGCTCTAGCCATCGATTTAAGCGTAACCACCTCTCACCGATGACGAAAATGTGTCCGAATTTCATCGGTGTTTTGCTCGTAAGCATAACCACGGCATAACCATGAAATGATTAAGAAGGAGGAAGCAACGCGAACGTTAAATGTCAGAAACATGATCGACAGTTAACGACACGGAAGCAAAAAATAAATGCCAGTAATAAATACGATTTTCTCCGCATATATTGCTTTTTTTTGGAAGGCAATGTACTGATTTTTTTTATGATTATGATTATGATTATGATTATGATTATGATTATGATTATGATTATGGTTATAATTATGATTATGATTATGGTTATGATTATGATTGATTATTGTGATGATGATGATGATAATTATGATTATGATTATGATTATGATTATGATTATGATTATGATTAAGAGTATGATTATGATTATGATTATGATTATGATTGTGAATGTGATTATGATTATGATTATGATTATGATTATGATTATGATTATGATTATGATTATGATTATGGTTATAATTATGATTATGATTATGGTTATGATTATGATTGATTATTGTGATGATGATGATGATAATTATGATTATGATTATGATTATGATTATGATTATGATTATGATTATGATTAAGAGTATGATTATGATTATGATTATGATTATGATTATGATTATGATTATGATTATGATTGTGAATGTGATTATGATTATGATTATGATTATGATTATGATTATGATTATGATTATGATTATGATTATGGTTATAATTATGATTATGATTATGGTTATGATTTTGATTGATTATTGTGATGATGATGATGATAATTATGATTATGATTATGATTATGATTATGATTATGATTATTATTATGATTATGATTATGATTATGATTATGATTATGATTATGATTATGATTATGATTATTATTATGATTATGATGATGATGATAATTATGATTATGATTATGATTATGATTATGATTATGATTATTATTATGATTATGATTATGATTATGATTATGATTATGATTATGATTATTATTATGATTATGATTATGATTATAATTATGATTATGATTATAATTATGATTATGATTATGATTATGATTATGATTATGATTATGATTATGATTATGATTATCATTATGATTATGATTATGATTATGATTATGATTATGATTATGATTATGATTATGATTATGATTATGATTATGATTATGATTATGATTATGATTATGATTATGATTATGATTATGATTATGATTATGATTATGATTATAATTATGATTATGATTATAATTATGATTATGATTATGATTATGATTATGATTATGATTATGATTATGATTATGATTATGGTTATGGTTATGGTTATGATTATGATTATGATTATGATTATGATTATGATTATGATTATGATTATGATTATGATTATGATTATGATTATGATTATGATTATGATTATGATTATGATTATGAACATGATTATGATTATGAGCATGATTATGATTGTGAACATGAACATGAATATGTTTATGATTATGATTATGATTATGATTATGGTTATGATTATGATTATGATTATGATTATGATTATGATTATGATTATGATTATGATTAAGATTATGATTATGATTATGATTATGATTATGATTATGGTTATAATTATGATTATGATTATGGTTATGATTATGATTGATTATTGTGATGATGATGATGATAATTATGATTATGATTATGATTATGATTATGATTATGATTATGATTATGATTATGATTATGATTATGATTAAGAGTATGATTATGATTATGATTATGATTATGATTATGATTATGATTATGATTATGATTATGATTGTGAATGTGATTATGATTATGATTATGATTATGATTATGATTATGATTATGATTATGATTATGATTATGATTATGATTATGATTATGATTATGGTTATAATTATGATTATGATTATGGTTATGATTTTGATTGATTATTGTGATGATGATGATGATAATTATGATTATGATTATGATTATGATTATGATTATTATTATGATTATGATTATGATTATGATTATAATTATGATTATGATTATAATTATGATTATGATTATGATTATGATTATGATTATGATTATGATTATGATTATGATTATGATTATGATTATGATTATGATTATGATTATGATTATGATTATGATTATGATTATGATTATGATTATGATTACAATTATGATTATGATTATGATTATGACCATTCTAATCAAGGATAATGAATTTGGCGAGCGCTATATTCTAGCCACTCCAAAATCACAACTCGACAAAACCACGCAACTGTTTTGCTTTCAGCTCAGTTAACTTCTTATATTAACTTATTTCCCTGTAATTTGATCACTTCCAACTGACTTACAATTCTACATATTTAACCTACCTTCTTTGTGAACTCGTAATTTATTAATGCATGCATTTGCGTTTAGAATTTTTTTCCGTGATTCTTGCACTATTATTTAGTATTTGCTTTTATTTGCTGTGCTTATTTGTTTAATGGCATATTGTCAATGGGATCGACGTGCTGCGTGCGACTGAGTGCAGATTGAATTTCAATGTACATATGTATGTATCTGCATACATATTTCTGTATAAACTACTGTCTCAAATTATCCTTTCGCATATGAAATTTGTTATTTGACCAGCGAGCGAGCGTTTGATTTGACTTGGTGGACATGCCAGTCGTACATATGATTTGTCTGTGTTATTGTGTGTAATTTTTTTGGAGCCTTTATCGTGATTTTACAAGCAAATTTGCTTGCATGTTTATTTGTATGTTTGTATGTAAATGCATTTTCGCTTATGAACTTACATTTGTTGGTCATTAAAAGAACACGTGCAAGTGTAGCGGCACGTGACCAGTCAGTCAGTCAGACAGCCATGCAGTCCTGCAGTCATCCATTCCATGTACGTGGATGTTTGTATATACTCAGAAAGAGAGCTTTTCCACGTGTGTTTGTTGCCATGTATTGTTATTTGTTGTTATTTTGTGTGCGTTAAAGTATAAATTTCCGTGTACAAAGCAAATACTTGCCCACCGCCGCAACTAGAAACACCGGATGTTGGCATCTTCAGTGGCTTGCGGCATTCGGTATCGGGTTTGTTTGCCCACTCATGTATTTCCGTATTAGTTCGTTGTTTGGCTTCTATTTGGCTATAGCCGGTTGTGCTTTGCATTTAGGGAAAAGGAGGCATTACATGATATGGAATCTTGAAAGGACCTTGATTTTTTTTTTTAATTCCTTTCAAGAAATTTTTCAATAAACATTTTGTCAATACTGTCATTTTTATACTCAGCTGTACTAGTACACAGAGTATTATAGTTTTAATCACATAACGGTGGATTGTAACAGAATGAAATAATCGAGATAGATATAGACTTATATATATCAAAATGATCAGGGTGAAAAGAGAAATCGATTGAGCCATGTCCGTCCGTCCGTCCGTCCGTCCGCCCGTCCGTCCGTCTGTCCGTCCGTCCGTCTGTAAACACTCTAACTGGCGCAAAAATTGAGATATTTTGATGAAATTTGAAATGCAAGTTGGTATCGGGACTGGGACGGTTGGTATTGAAAATGGGCGAAATCGGACCATGACCACGCCCACTTTTCCTATATAGAAAAAATCGTAAATTTGGTACCTCAGTCACTAATATAGCTGGAGCGATGAAATTTTACTCACGTGTTCAGCTCAGGCCCCTAGGAAGAAATTTGATGAAATTTTGGAAAATGGGCGGTGCCACGCCCACTTATTAAGGGTCAAACATGGAAAGTTTTATATGTCATAACTCAGAAACCATTGAAGATATATCGATGAAATTTGGTACGCGTGATTTACTTACCTAGGCAAACGTTTGGACGGAAAATAGTTAAAATCGGTTGACGGCCACGCCCACTTTTATATATGAATATTACAAAGTGACCTAATAAAAACATTTTAAGCCATATCTCTGTCAAGTATAAAGATATGTCATTGAAATTTTATAGCAGAAGTCCAACTGCGGACATAAAACGAAAAACACAAAAATTTTGGAAAATGGGCGTGGCACCGCCTCTTTTTAGAAACAGGAATATACGAGATTTCTGAGCCCATAACTCGACAAATAATTTATATATATTGACGAAACTGGGTGTGCACACTTTTATTGCTTGTGGTAATACATGTTCAAAATTTTAGCGAAATCGGTTTGGCGACCACGCCCACTTTTATATATGGGTATTATAAAGTGACCTAATAAAAACATTTTAAGCGATATCTTTGTCAAATGTAAAGATAATTCATTGAAGTTTTGTGGTATGATTTCTACAATAGACCGGAAACAAAAAATGGAAAAATTTTGGAAAATGGGCGTGGCACCTCCTCCTTTTAGACAAAGGAATATACGAGATTTCGGAGCCCATAAGTCGACAAATAATTGAGATATTATGATGAAACTTGGTTTATATACTTTTATAACTTGTATTAAGAGACACGCAAAAATTTATTGAAATCGGTTTATGACCACGCCTACTTTTTAGCAAAGATATTTCTGGAACACGCTTTGGAAATTTGTAATGTGACATCTTTGTAACTAGAAGTCATAAAGGAATGAAATTTTGCACAAAGAATAATATTCAAATGCTTAGTTGGATGACTGATAAAAATGTTAACAATAGACGTGGCTACGCCCACTTTATGCAGCACTTGCTTTATAGAAAGTACCTACACCGTGTTTCCATCAAACGCAAACAAACAATGAAAGCATACAGCTGAGTATCTAATGTTCGATTCCACTCGAACTTAGGCTTCCTTACTTGTTAGTCCTGAAATTGTCACCATTTATCATATTCGTTTAAAAATTTAAGGTTTTTATGGAATGACTAACTTTCATTGTGCCAAATATGTTTAAAAATCAATCTGAAGACAATTTTCCGAAAATCTTTCTTGCTCTATAAACTAAAAAGCATTAGCCTTCACTTTCCCACAACATGGTATATATGTATATATTATACTTTCCAATACTTCACTTCAATTCTAGTGCTAATATACGAATGTAAGTACACGACAAAACAAGCGTGCTTACAAATCAAAAGTAAGCAATGATTTGTGCTCTGATTGTCTTGCACCTCAGCATGTACTTGTGTATGTGTGTATGAATGGTTGTGAATTTTCATTCTTTCTTTTTCCACATAAATTTCCCGCTTTATATTCACTAATAATTTGTTTGCTGCCTTAGGGCTTTATTCCACTGTTTTGATTGTCGCCGCAAGTGTCCTGCGGCTGGACAGCCAACCAACCAACCAACCAACCAATCGACAAGCGGACCAACCGACCAGCAAACGGCCCATGCGTTAGCACACCACACACACACACTCGCTGAGTCAATAAGTGCTGCAATTATAATTTGGGAAAACATAATGCAAATGATAATGGTGACAACAATCGTGTAAATAAAAGCAAAACCAGAGTATCCATTTTTAGTACTATTTCTTGCTATTTGTTGTAAATTTTTGAAAATTGTTTTGATTTTGATTTTCATTATTTTGGTTAATTTGTATGTCAATGTTTGTTGATACCGCCTTTGCGGGCGTGTCAAGCGTGTTAATTTGTTATTAATTGAGCGATGTACAACAGCAATAACATACATTGCATGCGTGCAACTATTGTTTGCTTTTAAACGTGACAAATAATAGACAACGGCCGTGTCACGCTCGGCTAGATAAGATCGCTGTAGTAAGCGAGCGTGAGAACGAAAGTTGGATGGGATGGCACATTTTGGAATAGCGGTTGTGGTGTGTTCGGTTCTTCTTCGCCCAAGGCGGGTGCTAAATTTTTTTTTTTTAATTCGTCGTTTTCACGAGTTCTGGAAGCTTAAGCGTGAACTTTTTTGCAGAAGATCAGTTATAAGACAAATCACCACAAGTGTATACAGAGAATTTTAAGAATCAAACTCAAACAAAGGCGATAATTCCTCACAAACAGGACGTATTAGTTTCTACATAGGCAGTCAGGCAGCTATAAAATCGATTTTATCGTATAGCACTTCATCCAAGTGTGTGGCGGACTGCAAGGAAGCCTTAAGGGCAATATGCAGAACTATTACTATTCATCTATAATAGATACCAGGCCGCAAGTGGATATACGGGAATAAGAAGCTGATGAGCTGGCTAAGAAGGGTGCAGGTCTCGGAATGGAGCACTACATGGACGTTCCGATGTCACTCAGTGAAATTAAGCATAGGTCTTATGTGTATATGATGGATCAGGCGGATGAGGCATGGGAACAATTGCAGAGCTGTAAAGTGTCTAAAATTATGTGTTCATAGTATGATCTGAAGTTAAGTAAATGGTAGTGTAGACTTATAATCGGAGTCCTCATTCGATACTGTCTCTTAGCATGCATTCAAAATGGGACTAGTTGGTGAAAGCGATTGCAGGGTATGCGGATCGCATTAAGAAACGGTTGAGTATGTTTTCTGCTCCTGTCCAGCGATATCCAGGCTACGGCTTCGGCTACTAGGGAATTTTCATTCAGGGATCTCGATTCTGTAACCAAAATAGGGATAAGGAAACTCTTGTCATTTGCCAAAGGAACGTGTTTGTTTTTCAATTTGAGTCCAGGCATTTAATGTAGAGCTGTTCATGTTCAAGAACTCTTCTGGTAACACTACGGTCTTACGTTGTCTAGGTTAGGCCTAAATGAGCAGCCAGTTTAACCTAACCCGATCTAAGGAAGACTGTAAAAGAAAAGTACCATGCTACATTTCCTTTGCCTATGTATTGTGGAACGAATTTCCGTCATCTATTGTCAAGTTTTACTTGGTTATAAACTGGTTTCGGCTATGTGCCATCTTCAGTATCTTGTTTTGTTCATTCTTGTTTCAACATAACAGAAATTTCCTTTCCTCCTTTCCAGGAAAGGGATGAGGTCTCGGTCTAGCGTTGATTCCCAACCGAAAGTCTGAAGGATTCCCATTAAATTTTAAAATGTGGAAAATTAATGAAATTAATTTTAGAAGTAATTGGTCTGTCAGTACTTAATATATTGAATTCATCTGCAAACATTAAAAGCTTATTTGTAAGTATTAAAAAATTATTTTATAGCCGGAAAAAGGTCTATCCATACATTACATTCAAATATGTACGACGTATGCATGTTTAAAATGCTCTAACATAAAATAGCTTACTAATATAATTTCAATATTTTTTCAAACATATATACTCGAACCAAGCTGGGTCATTTATAAATTTATTCAATGCCATTACTGGCTGTAAAGATTGCCAAATATGTATTTTAATATGCAATCATTTTTAAATAGCCTCAAAATAAGCGCAAAAATATCCAGATACCTTTACTAGGGTGTAACTTAAGCTATGAGCGCATTAAGAGAGCACTCACATACTCTACTCTGCAGTCACACAGAGTTCTAAACCTCCTAACATTCATAAAGTATTTAAGGGCTGCCCCAAACTACAGACATACATACATATGTATCTATAAAGCAGTGGCGGCTCTAGCAGAGATTGGTTGGGCAAGCCTATGAATGGAACATTGTCATTTAATTTTCTTTGCTGTGTTATCTGAAAATCTGATTGCGGAATAAATCGAAAAAATGAAGATGATGAGGAGTAATTAAGTTTTCATATAAAATGGATAATTGAAGATATTTATATGACTGGTTCAGTCGAAAGTAAATTCAAGTTTTTCACCAACAGTCCGTGAATTATCTACAAAACCAGAGGAGAAGTTATTATTAGAATCATTTCGGATTACAAGAAAAAAACAATTTCGGCGGTATTTCGCGGGATCAAAAAAATTTTTTGTTTGGTCCCTTAACCCTCTCAACATAAGCTTCGAATTAAGGGGCGGACTTTTACAACTTTTTTTAGGCCCTATCTAATGTACACGTACCTACGTGTGAGAAATTATTAAATGCAAAGGTAAATATCAAATATCAGACTGTGAACAGCACTGTTGAATATCACTTCGCGAATGCCAAAGTCAACTTGATGCAAACTCTAAAAAGTGGTTTGCTATTTACTCTTTTTTCAATTCTTCTAAATCTGCTGAAAATAAGCAATTGACTTCTCCTTTGAGAAAGCGAGAAAAGAAGCTATGTCATACTGCTTTGAACGCCTCATAAAATCCCATGTGTGGAACTGTTAAAGCATGCTCACAAACCCAGGTTGTGCTGTGATTGGCTGGATAAAAGTAGTAGTAAATACATTGAACAACTTAAATAACAAACACATTTCAAGCATAAAATTACCAGGTTTTAAAGAAATTCATAAAATTAAATGAATGAAAATACTTAGGCAAGCCGGGCCTTTCGGCGTGTATCAAGCGTCCGCCACTGCTATAAACACTAATAAGGCGCAGATGGCAAGTGTGCTGGCAGCATAAATTTTGTTATGCAATAATTTTTTTATGAATACCTTATACGTCATTCTGCAATGATCCAACCAATGCATTGTTTGCTGCTGCAGCAAAATATAAATAAATAAAAAACACAATTGCAGAAAAGATAAATGGTAAGTTGTAAAGGGAAAGTTGTAAAAAAAGCATTCATATAAATTGTTAAAAAGTAAATTGTATAGAGGACGAAAAAAAGGAAAATTTGTAAAATGGATTTCACATTTAGGTTCTATTTCCTTTTTTTTTTTGCTATTTTTATTGTGCTTTACATTGTATATGTATGTGCTTACTGGCTGTTTGGCAGCAATTTAAATTAAAAGTACGCCAAGTGATAATAAAAATTCCACGACAGTGTTGCTTTTTTATGACAGCTGCTGACGGCGAGGCAGGGAAAGTAGAGTAAGTAGAGTAGGAAATAGAAGTAAACACTTTTGCACTTTGCGTTTGTGTGTCCTTTTAGATAGGTAGGCAAAATGGGGGGTGTGGTGCAAGGCCGTATTTAGGAGGGGTGGGGGTTTTGGGTGTTTGAACTCCCCACGAAATTATGGTAGATACATTTTACTTCTATCTATATTCAAAGCTATATGTTGAAAACACCAGTTTACAAATAATTCATTTGAGAAAATACCAAGAATTTCAGGTATAGGGGAGAGCTGGCATGAACCTGCTGAGGTCAAAACCAGTTTTTTATGGTTAGGGTTTTGAGATAACGTAATTTTGGGTTTTTTGGTTACAACTTCAATC
The DNA here is from genome assembly GCA_960531455.1 of Urophora cardui. NCBI lineage: Eukaryota > Metazoa > Arthropoda > Insecta > Diptera > Tephritidae > Urophora > Urophora cardui. The sequence goes on along the minus strand of OY482673.1, from coordinate 120,060,490 downwards.
AAAAATTCTTTTTCGCTGAAGTTACAAATACCCGCAAACCGTATCTACTCCGTTCGAAAGATAATTAAAGTACGCTTCTAACGACATACCACTTATAAATTAAATTATGTTACACACATTTTCTAAAATTCTAGCATGTTTCCTTATAACTGCATAAAGTCATTGCATGGATGAAAATTCATTACTCGGGTTATATCAGTGTCTGAATTATAATCCGATTTCACCTATTTTCAATACTAACTTTTCAAAGTCAACATTTTATTGATTTTTTGCGATTATTGAAAAAATTTAGTTTTTATTGGGGTTTTTATAAGAAGTTGAAAAATAAGGAAAGTTTTATTATTTTTAAAATTATATAATAATTGCGATTATTGAAAAAATTTAGTTTTTATTGGGGTTTTTATAAGAAGTTGAAAAATAAGGAAAGTTTTATTATTTTTAAAATTATTCTGTTTTATTGCAAACATTTTAAGCATAATATTAAAAAGATTCGATGAAAACTTTATTTTTGGCGATTTTTTCCAAGTGACACAACATAACACCAACAGTCTCAAAAATAAGCTGTTGCTTTTCTGCGAAAGTTATCATAATTTTTTGAGAACTTTTGAATTTCGATTTCCTTTGAAAATATCTGTAGTCGAAGCACAGAACAGTCGAATATATTTATTTGTTTATTTGTGCTGTTGCTTGTGTAATTTCAAACAGATCAGTCGACAGCAAAGCACAGATAAACAGAATTTTAGTTTTCAGTGCGACTTTTTAAAATTGTTTTTTTTTTTGTACATTACAATTTCGATTGTGTTCCCATAAATTTAAAAAAAAGACAACAACAACAGTGCTGTAAAAACTCGAAATTATGTTTGTCATTTGATGTGCTGTACTATTTTCCACAATACAGTAACAGTCGACTATAATTTTTTAAAACTTACAGTACAGTAGAACTTTTTATTTTTTATACTTCTGCTGCGCTGTTTATTTTTTAATTTTCAAATGAAAATGAACTTCAATGGAAATGAAAAAAAAGTTGAAAATAATTTCAAACCCTGCTTAAAAGACTAAAGTAATGACATATCTATCAATTTTAAAAATCGGATTTCAAATAACAAAGTTGAAAAAAAAACCAGTTAGAGTCGAATATAATCTAAAAATCTTGGGGCGGACTTTTACAGCTGAAAACAGCTGGGTAATCTAACCGAGTTTTTCGTCCATAAAATATTATTATTTTTTTAACTTGGATAAAATCACCAAAAATAAAATATTCGTCGTGTTTGCAATAGAACAGTCTAATTTTTAAATGAATAAAAGTTTCCTGATTTTTAAAACTTCTTATAAAAACCCTAATTTGAAAATCAAAAGTTTTGTTAAAAATTTTTCTTCTAAATAGAACTTTAGAAACCAGAATTTTTTTTATTATTTTTATTTAGTGCACGAAATAGATTATATATTTTTCTAAAAAAAAAAAAAATCCACTATGAAACCCCCCACGAAAAAAATTCCTGGCTACGGCCCTGGTGTGGTGGGAGAAATCTATGGATTCAATTGCATGGGGGTTGGGAGAAATCTTTGGGGCCAATGCTATTTAAAGAAAATTTGAAAAGCTATGTATTTTATTAGTTTTGTGATAATAAAACGTTTTGTAAAGTCATCATGAAACACAACAAAAGTGTAATAATAAATAATGCAGACGAATAATATTCGTATTCGATTTGGAAAAGTAATATATCTCCATGTATCGCTTCATATAGAGTTACAAACATACATACACACATGAGTATATTAAATCGTTTTTCGATTAAATATTTTAACGATTGTAACAGATTGCTGGAGGGTATATGGCACTGACAGATGTGGCTGTGATTCTGCGAAGCAACACAAACAATTTGAAAGAAATCTTTGCAGTTCTTTTGTATGAAGGAATGACCCAGTACCTACTAAGCACTACTATGTGGTTTATTGTGCTTTCATTTTTCCGCATACGAAAGGCTAAATTTACTGCGTCAATTGCGTATCCTCTTCAAATTATGAATTTAAAAAGAGCCATAGTGTTATTGAACAAGACTCGTGCTTTACAGAAGAATTACCCGTCGTGTTATTCGAAAATGCAATACACCTCAGATATAGTGAAACCATTTCATATGCAATTTTATATATGCAGCGGCTTTACTTTACGTCGAAACCGAAAAAAGCCCTAATTCATCTCTTGTTGGATGTGTAGGTTAGGTTAGGTTAGGTTAGACTGGTTGTTAATGGTCTCACATAGAATGAGTGCGTCCATAATGACAAGAGCGGGGACCATTCTCTACCGTCTTCATGCAATATGCATCCCATGCATTCACTTTTACCAACTAATCCCATTTTGAATGAATGTGATGTTAAACGACAGTCCGCTGTGAGGATCCCCATGGAGAGTCTATATTCATCCCTTTACAGGGAATAGCAACAATTTAGTTAGCTTCGAATTGTAAGATTCTGGGCACCCTACAGCCCGTTATCAACGACCTATTGTTTCAACGACTCATTGGCCCTGTCCATCATATAGTAGTTATATATAGAGATAGTTATATATGAGAACGAAAAGAGACTGAAGATGGTGCATACTAGCCGAAACCGGTTCGTCTCCAAACCAAACTTGACAAGCGATGACGGAAAATCGTTCCACAATACATCATATTCCTACCCTGTCGGAAAAAAAGCAACCAAAAAGTATTTATTTATAGAACCTATGCCTAATTTCACTGAATGGCATTAGAGCGTTCATGGACTGCTCTTCTCCGAGACCTGCACTCTGCTTTCCCAGCTCATAAGCTTTCTTATTGCGGTCTATGCCCTTGTACCCTGGGACCCCGTATAAATGGGCATTACTATATCTGCATATTACACTGAAAGAAATTTGTATACTTGAATCAAGAAAAATTCCTTCTTGAACTCGATTTAGAAAATTTTTAGATAAATAAAAAGTATTTACTTAATTATTACAGCAGTTATTCGACCAATCCTAACTTACGGATCACTGGTGTGGTGGAGAGCAACCGAGGTGAACTACATGGCTGATATGCTACGGAAAGTTCAACGAGCTGCTTGCATTGCAATCACAGGGGCGATCAGATCGTGCCCCACGGAGGCTCTGAACGTGATTTGCAATATACTGCCCATTGATCTTTTTATCAAGGATGCGGCATGCCAGGGTGCTCTTAGGCTGCGGGAGTTGGGACTCTGGAAGGAACGTACATATGGGCATGGACGTATACTGCTCCAAGTTACTGACTCCTACATCAACACAAAGACAGACTATGTCTGTCCTACAACAGTCTTCGATACGAACTATGAGATTACCTTTCCATCTAGGAAAGACTGGGGAGGGGCAAACTTGCTCATAGTTTGGATGTTTCTGTTTTCACGGATGGGTCAAAGATGGGATGCGGGGTGGGAGCCGGTGTCTTCGCAACTCATCCGGACATTTCTATGTCAATTAGACTGCCGGACACGGCGAGCGTTTTTCAATCTGAAGTTTTCGCCATACTGGAGGCCTGCAAGGCTCTAATGGAAACGGAATTTACCGAGGTCGGAAACAGGATAGGATTTTTCTCTGATAGTCAGGCGGCTCTGAGGGCTCTGGGGTCTGCAAGGGTGTCATCAAGCCTGGTGGGTCAGTGCAGGGAAGTGCTCATTGGCTTGGCGGGTCGACATAGCGTGTCCCTGATCTGGGTACCGGGATATTCAGGGTAACGAAATGGCTGATTTGTTGGCCAGGCGGGGCTCGGCTCTTGATGTCGCTGAGGCGCGAGAGGTTCTTACGCCCCTGGGATTTGTCAAGGTTCGAATCTCTCGGCACTGGTTCGGGGAGGCAAAAACTAGATGGCAACGGTTGCGGACCTGCAGGGTCTGCAGAAGTCTGTGGCCTTCATATAATGAGATGCGATCCTCAGCCATCCTAAAGATGGATCGAAGAGACATATCCCGCATAACTGCGGTATTTACAGGGCATTGGGCCATTGGTACACATGCGGCCCGACTGGGATTGGACCACAATACCTTGTGCCGCAGCTGCAACCTTCCTGGAACGGAGGAGAGGGTGGAGCACCTGCTATGCGAGTGTCCTTCGCACTGCCAAGCCAGAATGAAGTTCCTGGGCAAACCTTTCTTCGGCAGTCTCTCGGAACTCAAGGATGTCAGGCCCGAGGGGCTGCTCAAATATTTAAATTCAACGGGATGGATATAGGTGCAGGGCCTGCCCCGGTTTCCGTACCGTTCATTATTCCCCCCTTTCAATGGTTTTAGTCACGAGTTGTGGTAACAAAACGGTGCACCGGCGCTACTTGGAGTCAATGGGACTCGCCACTCAAACCAACCAACCCAACCATTATTACTAGAATTAAGAAATTGAGTATTCCAAAAATGAGAAAGTTATACTTTTTTTATTTATATTATATTAAATGAAATGTTGTTATTTCCTAGGAAAATACTAGTTGACTAGTTATGCTTTTCTGATCCCGCATGATTAGTTTTAATTTTCCTTAGAAGTATAGAAAATATTATTCCGATTTTCTTGATATCAAGAAATTATTTTCTAAGCTCAAAATCAAGTCTAATTTTTCTTGTGTCAGCATTGATTCTAGTAAAAAATTCTTTCCGTGTACCCTTAAGGCTACCTTACAGTCCGCTACACACTTTGATGAGGTCCTATACGACGTCCTATATCGTAGGAGATTACAGACTAACAGCTCTGCTACCCTCCTTACAGTTAACATTTTCGTCTGAAAGATACCACAGTGATCCGGCAGCCTTATACTAGTGCTGATATTCAGTTCACTGCAATAAACGGCAGCTCCTACCACTGCTAATGTCTTAGACCCATTTTTGTATACATTAATTACATCTTCCTTTATATCTGCACCCCTTCGCCAGCCCCCCGATTCAATTGTGGTATCATGTTAATTATCGAAGCGCAGACACGGAACAATGTACCTAGTCGGTTATTATTATGTCCCTAAGATCAGTCACACGTGACGGCAGAAAACGCGCAGAACTTGGGCAGGCAGAAAACGCCGGTTTACAAAAACACCCGATATCCATGTATTTCGGGCAATGTGCACACATGTAGACAAGCGTTTTTATGGCTTTCTGTCCAAGTTTTGCGCGTTTTCTGCCGTCGTGTATGGCTAGCCTTATGATTGTACCCGAGCTGCTCAGTGGCCTGTTGTACTTCCACAAACATTTCGTATACCGTCGAAAGCTCAAAACTCTCTTATTATCCAGAAATAAATGTTATATTTTTCCTAGAAAATGGAACTGCTTTTAAAAAGACGATAGCAATTTACATTAGATACACTAAGGTAAAACGATATACTTACATATATGCAAATAACTATATAAGTACATGCATATGATTCTAAAAAGGGTTACTTTCAAAAATTTATGCTACACAAGTGCGATAAATTATGGTTATGGTTTACAGAAAGTGATAAGTTTCGTTAATCTAAATGTGTGTAATACATTAATATATAGACATCCACATATCGTATTGTTGAAGGATATCAATGTTTAGAAAATGGGGTAGGTAAATTAACAGCGCCTGCAAATCATCTTTTCATCAAAGCATTTCGTCACCTTCTGGTGATTATTCTTCAAGACAAACGTTGTGTTTTATTAGTTGGCGTTAATTTATGAGATGATATTGCTACTAAAGTCAGTTGGCAACATGTGTTGTTAAGTGAGCTTGTTTTTAATATAATAATGAAATTATTTCCAGCAAAAATATTAAAAAATACGAAATATTTAGAAAAAGAAATAAATAATAAAGAATGAATAAAGTGAGAAGAAATGTCAAATAAAAGGATATAGCGAGAAAAGCGTGAGTAATGCAATGATAGATTAAAATGCTTCAGCCTATTGCTTTCTTAATTGTGCGTAAACGGATCGAATGTGATGATGTGAAGGCAGTATAAGCAACCACCAGAAACGTCCAGAAATTAATTTGTCAAAGACATACATATTTCAAGCGCAAGCTATGCTACCTAGTGATGTTGTATCAGAAATATATGTATTATTAACTTCCTCTATACAAAATTTTTTAGAATTAGAATATGTTGCTTCTATTTGGAGACCAACTAGTCAGAAAGTTATACCTTTCTATCCTTGTCTTCTGATGTTATTTACTCTCAAGTCTTTAGAAACCCGTAGATCTATTCCATTCCCGACTTTTTCTAGTAATATTCTAACTGGTATTATTGATTGTCCTACCTGTTGAAAGGTAGATTTAATACATCCAAAAAGTTTACCCTCTAATAGAAGATTTCTAGTGTCACTTTCGATAACCAAAGCATTCAAAATGGAGTGGGATTCCCTTTGAAGTAGTGAAGTGAAGACTTCACAAAAACGAAAGGTTTCGTTCAAAAAAAAAAATAAAATTGTCAGCCTGCTACCGTTGCATGAGAAGTTTTTCGATAAGTGAAACGAAAGCGCCTAAAATTCTGGTGTGGAAATTCAGTAAAGAGATTATTTCGCTTATGCGTGAAATTTTGCCGATTGAAAAGGCCAAGAATAGATACATATGTATATACGTCCACCCTTCTCAAGGCATGTAAAATATATAACTCGACCGGTAGAATGGCACCAATCCAAATACACCGTATCATAGATTACCATCTGTTTTTTTTTGATGTGTAAACATCTTTGCTGTAGCTACGAGTAATTTCAAAAGTTTACGCGTAAACCGTAAATGACCTTTGTGTTAGTGCGCTGCTGTGTCCGTGTGAATCGCTTGGCATTGTCAGTGGTAGGTAGGTAGATAGACATGTACTTACAAATGCTTGCATGCATAGCCGTGCAAATGCAAATATCAACAACAAGAGCAACGAAGCGAAGCTCTATTCCTTATGGTTCCTAGGTCGGGTCCGGAGATATGGGTCAAAACGGGGACCCGGATATTCTTGCATGTTTCTGAGCAACATTGGTATCTAATGAAAGGTTTTGAGCAGGCCTCCTAAATGGAGCTCTATTCTTTATGATTCCTAGGTCGGGTTCGGAGATAAGGGTCAAAACGAGGACCCGGATTATCTTGCATGTTTCTGAGTAATACAAAACAAAAGAAAATAAAAAATCAAAATTTAAAAACCAAAAACCAAAACAAACAAAAACAACAAAATAGTAGCAGTCACAATGACAACAAAAATTACAAAAACCATAGTCGCATTTTAATCCATAGAAAACCAGGAAAAAAAGTAATAAGGAAAAAGGAATAAATATCCGATTTCGAAACTGTTTACACATCAATGTTCATGAATACTCGTTATTCACGCTTTAATTTTTTCAGGGATTGCAAATAATCGTTATTTTTTAACTTTGACTAAAAAAATCATACTGAAGAAGAAATGATAAACGCAAAAGAAGTACACAGATGTAATCATCGTAACGCAGACTACCTCTAGGTGCATTAACTTTTATTTTTTATCTACTTTACCTATTTATATGGCAAAATCTACAATTGCAGCCAAAATTAACTGAAAAACTTTTATTCTCTGAGCAAAAAAATAAAACTCAGAAAATAACTTTTATTTTCTGATCGCAAAATAAAACTCAAAAAATAACTTTTATTTTCTGATCGAAAAATAAAACTCAAAAGATAACTTTTATTTTCTGATCGAAAAATAAAACTCAAAAAATAACTTTTATTTTCTGATCGCAAAATAAAACTCAAAAAATAACTTTTATATTCTGATAGAAAAATAAAACTCAAAAAATAACTTATTTTCTGATCGAAAAATAAAACTCAAAAAATAACTTTTATTTTCTGAGGGAAAAATAAAACTCAAAAAATAACTTTTTTCTGATTGAAAAATAAAACTCAAAAAATAACTTTTATTTTCTGATCGAAAAATAAAACTCTAAAAATAACTTTTATTTTCTGATCGAAAATTAAAACTCAAAAAATAACTTTTATTTTCTGATCGAAAATTAAAACTCAAAAAATAACTTTTATTTCCTGATCGCAAAATAAAACTCAAAAAAATAACTTTTATTTTCTGATCGAAAATTAAAACTCAAAAAATAACTTTTATTTTCTGATCGCAAAATAAAACTCAAAAAATAACTTTTATTTTCTGATCGCAAATAAGACTCAAAAAATAACTTTTATTTTCTGATCGAAAAATAAAACTCAAAAAATAACTTTTATTTTCTGATCGCAAAATAAAACTCAAAAAATAACTTTTATTTTCTGATGGAAAAATAAAACTCAAGAAATAACTTTTATTTTCCGAGAGAAAAATAAAACTCAAGAAATAACTTTTATTTTTTGAGCAGAAAATAAAACTGAGCAAATAATGATTAAAAATCAACTTTTTGGATATAACTCATAACCGTTACAGTCCCTGGTTTTTTTGCTTCTCTACTTTCATGCACTTGTTATTTATTTTTTGTACACCCTTAAGTGTTTCAAATTCTTAAAACTAAAAAAAAATATGACCATTGAACTGCAACGAACTAATGATGTGGAAATTGATTTGTAGTGCCAATATGCAAAGCATTTTTCACTTTTCCTATCCGAGCTATGGATATGCAAATATGCAAAATGGAAAGAATAGGTTGTAAAAATAAAGCGAGAAAAAAAAATTTAAAAAATAAAATACTACCAATTCCGCCACGCCCACTTGCTGTAACAAAAATTTGCATTGCCTAAAGCAAGTGCAATTTTTATACTCAGCTGTACTAGTACACAGAGTATTATAGTTTTAATCACATAACGGTGGATTGTAACAGAATGAAATAATCGAGATAGATATAGACTTATATATATCAAAATGATCAGGGTGAAAAGAGAAATCGATTGAGCCATGTCCGTCCGTCTGCCCGTCCGTCCGTCCGCCTGTAAACACTCTAACTCGCGCAAAAATTGAGATATTTTGATGAAATTTGAAATGCAAGTTGGTATCAAGACTGGGACGGTTGGTATTGAAAATAGGCGAAATCGGACCATGACCACGCCCACTTTTCCTATATAGAAAAAATCGGAAATTTGGTATCTCAGTCACTAATATAGCTGGAGCGATGAAATTTTACCCACGTGTTGAGCTCAGGCCCCTAGGAAGAAATTTTGGAAAATGGGCGGTGCCACGCCCATTTATTAAGGGTCAAACCTTGAAAGTTTTATATGTCATAACTCAGAAACCATTGAAGATATATTGACAAAATTCGGTACGCGTGATTTACTTGCTTAGGCAAACGTTTGGACGGAAAATAGTTAAAATCGGTTGACGGCCACGCCCACTTTTATACATGTGTATTATAAAGTGACCTAATAAAAACATTTTAAGCCATATCTCTGTCAAATATAAAGATCTGTCATTGAAATTTTGTCGCAGGAGTCCAACTGCGGACATAAAACGAAAAACACAAAAATTTTGGCAAATGGGCGTGGCACCGCCTCTTTTTATAAACAGGAATATACGAGATTTCTGAGCCCATAACTCGACAAATAATTTATATATAATGACGAAACTTGGTGTGTACACTTTTATTACTTGTAGTAATGCATGTTCAAAATTTTAGCGAAATCGGTTTGACGACCACGCCCACTTTTATACATGGGAACTATAAAGTGGCCTAATAAAAACATTTTAAGCGATATCTTTGTCAAATATAGAGATAATTCATAGAAATTTTGTGGCATGAGTTCCACAATAGACCGGAAACAAGAAATAGAAAAATTTTGGAAAATGGGCGTGGCACCGCCTCTTTTTAGACAAAGGAATATACGAGATTTCTTACCCTATAACTCGGCAAATAATTTAGATATTATGACGAAAACTGGTTTATACACTTTCATAACTTGTGTTAATAGACATGCAAAAATGTATTCAAATCGGTTTGTGACCACGCCTACTTTTTAGCAAAGATATTTCTGGAACACCCTTTTGGAATTTGTAACGTGACATCTTTGTAACTAGAAGTCATAAAGGAATGAAATTTTGTACAAAGAATAATATTCATATGCTTAGTTGGATGACTGATAAAAATGTTGAAAATGGGCGTGGCTACGCCCACTTTATGCGGCACTCGCTTTATATAAAATACACCGTATTTCCATCAAACGCAAACAAACAATGAAAGCATACAGCTGAGTATCTAATGTTCGATTCCACTCGAACTTAGGCTTCCTTACTTGTTTTTTTTTTTGAGAACTTCTGTTCGTTTATCAGCAATTTGCATAATTTAGCAATTTCAGCATTAAATGAATCCTGGCTGACGCAAGCGCGAATATCCCTGATTATTGTTATTATTTTGGCAATCAAAGTGTGCATTTCAACTATTGTTGTTGTTTTTGTTTATTAGCTACTTATTATTGCTTTTGCGGATATTGTGATTTTGCAATTTAGTTCAATTTACGAGACAGCGAATGAGTAATTTTTTTTTTTGATATTGCAATATTTTCTTTTTTCTAGTTCTGCTATAGCGAAATTTTGCGAGCATATGAATTTACTTTTATTTTACACATATGTATGTACATACATATATCTATTTACCTGCTTAAAATTGCGAATGCGGTTTTTGTATTGTAGTTGTTAAAAGTTACCCCCGATATGTAAAAGAATAAAAGGCGCGCTTTTCCGATTTTGCATAGTGAGCGCATTTTTAAACGGTTTTATTTAGCTCACACCGTTTGTTTTATTCTTGGGTCAAATTTAGTAATTCAAATTTCACCCTCTTCCTGTCAACCGATTAATCTGAAATTTTGTACGCATGTATAACCCCGATGACAATGCAATATTATGAAAAAAAATTCCGATAGGTGGCGCGTGGGTCGCTATATTTACAAAAATCGCATTTATGGTCTGATTTGGCTGAAATTCGGAACATGTATTACTACCTTGAAAAGAAATATTTTCTTAAAAAAAAAATTCCGCTAGGTGGAGCTGAGATCGGGGTAATTAAAACTGAAAATCTTATTTGCAGGGACTACGTATAGAGGCGTTGGACTGCAATAAACTAACGGGCAAGAAACCTTGCAATAATGAAACACTAAATGAATTAAACAGAATGCGAAATAAAAACTAAAAACTAGAAAATAAAAATAGGAAAAAAAAACTTTTTAAGTTAAACGGTTTTATGTTATACATACATTGCAATGTTTAAGATAAATGTACTAAAAACCAAAAAATAATAAAATAGATACAGTCGTGGGAATTATAAACATTTGCATAGACTAGACTAAAATAAAACCGTGGGGCACGTCAATTGTCTACAATCGTTGATTAAAATGTTTGTTTTGTAATGTTACACTATAATTAGGCAGTTGTTCAACCGACAACGATGGACGTGTGATAAGTAGGGCTAGAATGTGGAAAAAAGCTAGCAAGCTCGATTATAAGCGAGTTTTAGGGTTTCATAGTGGTGAGCGAGTAGTACTTTTATCATATGTTTTGTCGATTAAAGACAAACTACGAGCAGTGAAACGATTCCTCGTGTGAATGTCCAACGATAAACTAGTTGAAACATCTCTTTTATTAACATGGAGTGTATAACTATTGGAATTTCCATGAGCAAGAAAATAGTAAGTAATTTCCTCACCGTCTGCGGGCCAACTGCTTAACGACGAATTAAACGATTCTTCTATCGCACATTAAGTCGATAATTTGTAGACAATTGACGTGCCCCCCGGTTTTATTTTAGTCTAGTCTATGCAAATGTTTATAATTCCCACGACTGTATCTATTTTATTATTTTTTGGTTTTTAGTACATTTATCTTAAACATTGCAATGTATGTATAACATAAAACCGTTTAACTTAAAAAGTTTTTTTACCTATTTTTATTTGTTTTGTTTTGTTGTTTCAGGGTGACTTTAAGGACTGCTGCTTCGTGATTACGGGACAAGCTACATATATAATTTTTTTTTTTTTTTTAATATTCGCAATTTAAAGCTAGCGCCCATCTCTTAGTATTTTAGTCTTAAAATTGTATTTTAAGCCTAAATAATAATAATAAAAAAAAAAAAAAAAAAAAAATATTCGCAATTTCTCCCGTATTGCAAAGATTTAACGGAGCGCACGAAAATTTGCAAATTAATTTTCTAATTCTTAATTGAGATTCGTATTGTGTTCAATTGTCATTTTCGATTTGTTTTATTATAATAATTATGATGAAAGGGCATTTGAATATTTGCACACAGGGCAGAGGAAGATGAAAGTCTCCTTTAACGAAAATTTAATCAAATTGGACGGAATTTTTTTCTCTCGTTGTGTAACTTCCTTTCAAATTTAACATTTTCTCAGCAAAGATTCGATCTTCTCAATCATCTATCCACTTAGTAAAAATCTTATAAATAATAAGTCTCAAAAATAAGACATGCCTGGATTTCCTCTATAAATGAATCGTCCATTTTCAAAACCGGCCATCTCCAAAATTTAAATTTTTTAAGCTAGGTAGGTATCAGATCCAATTCTAAAACTCACCTGTATTTTATATTAAAACAATTTCTTTACCAAAACCTGCCATATTCAAGTCAAATTACTCTATAATAATAATAAACACAAATCGTTTTAGTCATTGGTTTCTTAAGAGCAGTTTTTTGCATTTTTCTCACAAACGACTTGAGTGGAGATGGCCGGTTTTGAAAAAAAGATGATTCAAATAGGTAACTGAGGTCCATGACACAAACATATAAACACAGCTGTATCTATAACTTGCTTGAGATCAATATATCAAGAGAGTATGTACATATGTATATCTGTCTATAGAAACACAACAACTGTCATGAAGAAATACTGGAATCAGCGGACTAGTCGTTTAAACCTCTTCTCACATAACATTCTATGAAATTTTTTTATCATATTTCAGTCTTTTTTGACCCCTATACGCGTTTAGAATAATCATACAAAAGTCTTTTGTCGATAGAAAATGTTACCTTCCAGGTCCGACTGTTCTTGGGGAGTCGTTTTCAAGCCTTACTTTAGTCGTATTTTAATCATTTTCGAATACCTTTCGATTTTATTTTTTCGTTTCTGAATCTTATTTTGGTAATTTTTGAATCGTTTTCTTGCCTCTTTTTGGCCATTTTTCTTCGTTTTTCTGATAATTTTCGATTGGCTTTGCAATCTTTTTTGGTTCATTTTTTAATCGTTTTTCTGAACATTTTCGCATCTTTTTTTGGTCGTTTTTCAGCAACTTTCTGATCATTTTCTAATACTTTTCTACACATTTTCCTATCATTTTTGCGTAATTTTGCAACCGCATTTCTCTACCATCGTCTATCCTCTTACATACATATATGTATTCCCCTTAGCTTTAGCTTTACCAATATCGCAAAAAGAACTTCCATGGTCACCTTCAATCCACATTTTGGTTGAAACTTCTGAAACAGATTTTTGGCCTACAATAATATTCCGCAGATAAAGAAAAAATTCAATCCATAAATGAATTCCTTTAAAAATTCAAATGCTCATTTTGGTACTCAGATATACGGCAACACGGAAGACATACATCCATATGTTCCTGCTCTACAACATTCGCAACCATCAATACCGAAATTTACTTAATATAAAATTTTCTGATATTTTTTTTGGAAAATGATAACTTTATGTACCTACTAGGCTGTCTAAGAAATATTTTTTTCCAAATGCTATGTGGGTTATTGATTAAAGCTAAATTTTTCGTCAAATTTAAATACCACCAGTGTCATTGAATGACATATCGTACCGAAATAAGACTAATCGCACATACATATGTATACATACAAACGCATGATAAAGGAAGACAATAATATTTTTCATAATTTACCTCCCTAAAACCAGAGATGAATAGATATGTATGTATAAAATTCTGCCCTTCTACCCGCAAAGTCCAGTTTCTATAGGTACAGATATTAAATTCACATTAAATTCGACATGCATATTTATTTTATAATTGGCTTAAATAAAATTTGTATCCTCGCCCATCACCCCAAGGCATGCCAAAACACACGCGCCAAATGGAATTAATTAGCAACGAATTTTGCATCAGCAAAAAATGTGAAAGCAAAAAAAAACAAGCAAAAAATACGCGAACTTCTACTTAAATTCAAATATAACAGCTTTCGTATTTATGTATGTTAACAGCGGATGTAAAAGCTAGCATCCATATTTTCGTTAACAGCGGATACTAATGTTAACTTACATACTTATTTGCTGTCTCTATACATAAGAGCCGTGTTTCACATACGGTGATCCTAACCCAGATAAAAATTTTTGCATGTAAATGCAACAACAAAGATTTCAGCTCGATTAAACCAGATAAATTGCTGGTTCAATTTCTGATCCGCCCTGTTCGATTTGTTTTTTCCGTGCTGATTTGGCAGCACAGTGCTTTTTTGATTTGGCAGAACTCAAAAGTGACATTTGTGTATCTATACATATACCCTGCAGTAAATTTGTTTCACTGTTAAATGATCATTGATGATTCTTTGTTGAATATTCATCACTATCGTTTTGCGTTGGTGCAAGCGAGCAAGCTATATTGAAAAAAGCAAACAAAATACCATCTAGGCGGTTAAAAACCAACGGCCAGCTTGCATTTCGGTAGGTTTTTTGACATTCGGCAGCTTTTCTGACAAATTTTTCAATTTGACAACTATAAAATAAATTATATTTAAAATAAAAAATATATGGAAATACAAATTTTAAATTTGCCTCTTGTAAGCTTTTGCTTTGGCCGTAAGGGGAAAGAAGAAGTCCGGAAGAAAAATTGTACTGCACACTAGCTTCTCCTTATAACATGGAATACATAGCTCTCCCGCCATTTGAGTTTCATTATTTATTTCAGTGATTTAAATTCAAATTTCCAAAAAAAATAATTTTTGAAATACAGTAGACGCTCACAAATTAGAACCACTTTGTTTTTAGGGTGATTCTAATTTCTGAAAAATTCTAATTCCTGGACGTTTTTTTATTTCAATAAAACCTTAAAATTTAAGTCAATTTGCATTGAAAACCTACATTGAAATTTTATCTTATTCAATTTTATTCATAAAAACGAAAAAATATAAGGTAACAATCCAATATACATATATGTATTTATGCGCTAAGTCAGAAAAAGGTCCAAAGAACAAAAACTCCAATTATCGAATTCAAACAGAAACTAACAAAAACTGTACAGATAGCGACGAAAATCCAACGGCTACCGAGCGTAATATGAATGAATTGGAGATTCCCTTTTTTATATCTATTTTGCAACAAAAAAAAAAAAACAAAATCGAAAATTCTAATTTCAGAGCGTGCAATGTATTCAAAAAGTTGACTCTAATTTCTGGAAATTCTAATTACTGAGAGTTCTAATTTGTGAGCGTCTACTGTAGTTATTTTCATTTAGTTGGAAGTTTAATGTGAATCAAATTGTTTTGAGGGAGTATTTGTCGCTTTTCAACGTACAGAATAATTTTTTTTGTGCTATTATAACTCTGACGAGTTTTATGGCCGAGCTTCTCTCCCAATTCGAGGTGTGTTCCTTCTGTTTTCCTACCATTGGGCAGTTTTATGCCGGCTCCGAACGGTGTCATATAGGCATGAGGAGAGCAAACCATTTATTTGAAAAAAATTAGCAGCCTTTATATGAAAGTATTCACTGATGCCTCCTCATGATGAATTTCATCAGTGATTCATTTCAGATTTTTACTGCTGGGTATATGTTGTATATGTTTCTTCTTCTTTTTAGTTCTTTTCAAGTGCAGCCAAGTTTCATTATGAGCCGGATTGTTTCAGTAAAAATTTATCTTGACCCAGACCCAGATGTAATAACTGAAATGCCCCTATTGTTTTGGCCCAACGCACGCTTACTTTTCTTAATTTGTTTGCTTCAGTTTGCTTTGCTTTTCTTTGAAAGCCCAATGGTAGCTTTGAACGCTGTCATTTTGATCAGCTGAATCGGCAATCCAAAGAAATAAAACAAAAGGTTTGTTTCTTATTAGCTAACCATGAATAGTTATCCAAGTTTGTGCTAGCAAATCGTTTCTTGAATCAAAAAATTAGCAGAATGAGAGCCAAAACGTGAGAGTATCAATCATAGGGAGCTCCAAATTTCAGCTAGTAAAAGGTTTGTTTCTTATTAACTAGCAACTAGCTATCAAGTAAGAAAAACGGAAAGAATTGCGCTCATAAAGAGCGAAACGAACAGAAAATCAAGGAACGGAAAAATAGTAAACATTAACGATTAATAATTTGAATGCTATTTTTGACTGTGAATGGTTATTTTTTCTAAAAAAAAAAAAAACATTTAATTTTCATTATTTATGTTTCAAAAATTCAGAAAATTTGAAAAGTAATAAAATCAAAAGTATTAGTTTGTTTATTTTTCAACAGCTGTTTCTTACTTTGGCAGCAAATAATTTCAGCAAGTGAAAATTTTACTAGCTGAAATTTGGAGCTGTCTATGGCTCTCTTCTGCTATTATTTTTGACTCAAGAAACGATTTGCCAACCGAAACTTGGCTAACTATTCATAACTAGCTAATAATAAACGAACCTAAAAATAATTTGCTGCCAAATTTAGAACAGCTATTAAAAAATAAAAGAAACTAATATATATACATATCTGATTTTATTACTTTTGAATTTTGCTCAAAATAGAGATAATGAAAACGAAATGTTTTTTTTATAAAAAAAAATAACAGTTAAATGCCAGAAATAGCATTAAATTTATTTTTTGCTAATTTTTAGTATTTTTCGTTTCTTGATTTCCTGTCCGTTTTGCTCTTTGTGAGCGTAATTCTTTCCATCTTTCACTTGACAGCTAGCTGCTAGTTTCTTAAGAAACAAACCTAAAAAATATTGACTCCAAGTGCTAAACAAGTTTTGAGAGTTTTTTCCTCTTCTGCTAATTTTTTGCGTAAAATTGAAAAAAGCTGATATTACTCACAATTTTTTAATAATTTGTAATAATTTTCTGTCAGGAAATACACCTACTGCCTAATATCAGCAGCGATATTGGAAATTGAATTGTCGAAATTAATGCCAAAGCTTTCAAAGCGCTGTCAAATAGAGATTTCGGTTATTCGAAACTTTGAAGCGCTTAAAGCATTGAAGTAAAGCTGCCATTTGGCCAACTTTTGTACATTTTAGTAGGGCTAAAAAAAATTTTGACATTTCTCAAAGCCAAGTAAGCAAAGCTAGCGTATGTATATTGTGCCAAAACCACACAGAGCCAAAATACCACCTAAAATGCCCTATAAATTAGAACAAAGTTTAGCGGATTTCTCTATGCTTTCTCTCCAATAAGATGCCCTTCTTATTATTACTGGATATTTCATTTTAATAAAACTAAGTAGATAATCTGTAAAACTAATATGAAAACCTTTTCAATATAATTAAGAAGATGACCCGTGGATTTTAGATGAAATCATTTTCAGTAAAATTTAAGAGATAACCTATAAAACTAAGATGAAAACCTATTAAATAAAATTTAGAAGATGACTCCTAGAATAAATATGGAAACCTTTTCACATAAATTTAGCAGATAACCTGTAAAATTAAGAAGAAACCCTGTTTAATATTATTAAGAAGAGAATCTTGATTTTCATCGGAAAACATAATTAGTCAACTAGTATTTTCCTAGGACTTATTCAGACAAAGGGCAACATTTCATTTCATATAAGTGCAGATGGACATAATAAACTCTTTATACCAAGTGCTTCATTAATCGTTGGAGAATTGTAGAAATGTGCAAAGCCGTAGTGAAATTGACGAACGGAGGAAATACATAAGAGCTCTTTTAAAAATAAAAAGTTCTCCCTTTTAATTTCTTGAACATGTAATTGCACGCATAAAACGTGGCTGATGCAATAACTGTTATGCATACTTCTAGTATGTACGAGTATATATGTACATATGTATGTATGTACGTATGTTAAGACGTTTAAAGCAAAATTTGAATTAATAAGGGCTCTTTTAAAAATAAAAAGTTTTCCTTTTTAATAAATTCAAAAAGGTTCAAGTAAAAATTAGAGGATGTCCTTATTGATTTGCTTTATAAAAATTTTCTCCTAAAAACAAGCAGATTTCTTCTAACAATTTAATTTTTTTACAAAATGACATAAAAAATTAATAAACAAGAAGTTATCTCCTCGTTTTCAGACGATATCCTTTTAAATAAATTTAAGAAGAAATTCAAGCTAAAATTCAGAAGAATTTCTAGCAAAAATTTCTTCAATTTTGTCCCCTCTCCTCGGCCAAATAGCTTTTTTAGGTGGCAGTCTCTTTGATTGTAGGTGAACTTTTTGGCTCTGTGCAGAGATGTAGAATAATTCGTCCCCTGAATATAACAATAGCGTATGTGCTCATACGCCATTATTTTTTTATTGCATATTTAGAATCTCCATCATTGATTCTATGTCTGGTCAAAATTTCGTCAAATTCTACTTCCACAAAGTGGGTCAAAATGTCATTGGAAAAAATGGTGTATAATTTCTTGTTCAAAAATTTAATAGATATCTGATTTGACAAAAACTTTAAACTCGATTTTCTCAAAACCCAAAAAAAATTATACGCTATTGTTATATTTAATTTTCTTCAGAATCATAAAAGTCTTTTGACAATATTTTTTCCTGATCAAAATGATAAAAATCTTCTATAATTATTATTCAGAAACTTATATTTTAAAAATCTTTCCATAATAGTTATTTCAAATATATTTTTTTTAAGTCTTCAAAGACTTATATTGAGACAAATTTGATAAAAGTCTTTGCGTAAATATTATCAGTAACAAATTGTTTTTTATATCTTCAAAGACTTTTTCATTGAGACAAAGTTCAAACAAGTATCAGAAAATTTCCAATAACTTTCATATAAAGCTTAGTATCGACCTCTCAAGAAACGCTAAAGTTCCATATAAAATGACGTACAAGAAATGCTCAAGAAGTTTTTCTTGTGAAACTTTCTTGAGCTAGTATCGATCTCTCAAGAAATTTAATACACTTTTTTACCACTATTTTTCAACATAATGTGAACACAGCAACACAGTTTTGCCAAGAAATATATCATCGAGCATTTATTTCTTAAAGAAATTTTGACGTCTGTTGGCTTTTGTTACATGTTGATAAAAATGGTGGTGAAAATAGAAAAATTAATCGGAAAAAATATAGTGCACAATTTTTGTAATAATGCAAAGCGGAAGTTGACATCAATTTCTTACATCTACTTCCATTCCGGCCATCAATATACCACAGTTTAGCAGTAATATAAGGTCATCCTCGTCGCTTTCGATGATTTCCTAAAATAACAACAAAATAAAACTATTGAAAACAAATATTTAAAGCTTTTATTTAATGTTTTTTAAGAACTTATCAATTTCTCATATTTACAAAATGGTTTATTTTGTTTACGTTTTTGATGATCTTCTTCGTTTCACTTGGTATTCACGGTGGAATAATAAACGTCAAAATTTCTTGCCTACTACTATTTTTCACTCAAGAAATAAAGCTAAAAATTTCTTGAGCTGTTTCTTGAGAGGTCGATATCAGCCTTAGGGCCGATTTCATAATCAAATTCTTAAAGCTCTTTTTTGTTAAAGGAGCCTTTTAGTTAAAGAGCCATTTAAATGTTCTTTAAAGTGGGAGTGATTTCATAATCATATAAAATTAAAAGGCTCCTTTAACGTCAAATGATTGTCATAAATTTAAAAATATTGAAATTTGACATTTGGTTTTTTCTGAAAATAAATAAATAAATTTGATTGTGGCTTTATTTATTATTTTTTTTTTTGAAAAAAAAAAAAGAACAAAGAAGCATCATTTGGAAACCCAGTGCAGAAAAAATAGGTAGCGGTCATCCAACCTCAAGAAAGAGGAAGAAGATGGATATTGCATTATATGACTCAACAAACAAAACAACAAACAAAATAGGTCCAACAATTTTAATAAATTTCTGATATTTGATTTTGACAGACGGCAGAAAAGAAATTTTTCCTGGCAAAAGGAACCTTTAAATAACTTAAATGTCCGTTTTTGGGTATTTAACTTTAAAGGAAGTTTTATCTTCAAAAAGACTTTATGAAATCGATCAGAAAATTAAAGGCTCCTTTAGAATTTAAAGGAACTTTTAATTTGATTATGAAATCGGCCCTTAAGTATAAAAAAATAAGAATAACTTTCATATAAGTACTTCAAAATTCAAGCAAATTTCCAATTTGAAATTGTATGAAAAATTTTTATCGAAGATACATATAAAAAATAAATTTGTTACTCAAAATAATTACTTAAAGATATTTTTGTAATTCGTCTCAATGAAAAAGTGTTTGAAGACTTAAAAAACAATTTGTTACGGATAATAATTACTCAAAGACTTTCGCATTCATAATAATTACAAAAAGACTCTCAGAAATAACTATTATGTAAAGACTTTTAAAATATGTTTCTTGCAATAATAATTATTTTTTTATTTTTATTTTTTCTCTTATAATAACTACAACTCTGGCCAAACCCTATACACATATGTACATGAGTCATTCTTTTTACAAATCGGATGGATTTCGGAAAAAAAAAATATGTTACCTCTCCGATTTGCTCCGATTGAAACTCGGTTTATGGGTTCTCCACCTAAAATAAGCTTACACGTATCCGGGGATATAATCTTGAAATTTTTTTTTTCGGGGATTTTTGCATGAATTAGGTAAATCACGTACATATTGAAACCCCAATATCTCGGCTTGTAGTCATCGTAGAGACTTCTACTGTTTGAAAGCTGAAGAAACAGGCTATTATTTGTTTTATATAAGATTATTTTCATCGCCTTAAAGTTTTATTAATTGAAAGCAGGTATATTTTTTGGGTTCGATTTACTTCGTGAATACCAGTAAAAAAAGGATTTAATACCATCATAATCCTTGTTAAATTATCTATAAAACAATGTTTCAACAGAATGGGCGATTTACAAGAACTATTTTTAAAATAGTTTTTTGTATAAATATTTTTTTTTTTTTTTTTGAAATACATATGTATGTATGTAAGATGGAGCAGCTGGGTATGGTTGAAAGTGTATTTTAAACGGAATGAACTTTAAACGTCGTATCTTATGGCATTTCATACGTCGATCCTGAAAACGAGGTTCATTTTTCGGCCAAAATTTATTAACAATTTCAAAGCCAAATAAAATACACGGATCAAACGCATTTATACGAACTAACAAAATCAGAAATATATTTATCTTACGTGCATTGCGCGTTTTAGGTAAAACAAGAAATTTTATATTTTTTATATATTTTTTTATAACTTTTTGGTTGCTTGACAAGGGATGACGGAAAATCGTTCCACAATACATCATTTTTTTATACATACATATATATTTTATTCCATCACATTTATTTCTGTGGTACTTTCATATAAAGAAAAAGGCTTTTGCGGCTATTTTATTACATGACAGTGAAACTATACAGTGGAGATTTATTGTACCCTTAGCAGCTTTTGACTTTTTAAAACGAACTTTGAAAAGGTTAGCAGCTAGAGCTAGCCTACAGATTTATTTTCGTGGGCAAACAGTTTTTTGCTGTTGTTTGCATACCGGCATACCGGTATCAAGACTTTCTGAACATATATATGTATATGTATACAAACGCATAATAATGGAAGCCAATAATATTTTTCATTTACCTCACTAAAACCAGAGAATAATAGATCAGTTTGTCAATTAATTCTTTGCAAAATGAAAACAGTTCAGAAATTTGTTTTCATACTGGTATTTCGTCAATTAAGCTTAGCTTTTAATTTTTTTTTAAATGCTAATATTAAATTTAATATGTTTACAACATTTAGGACCAAAAAAATCCAAAACCTAAGGCATAGATACAACAGAAAAAACAAAAGTTCAAAAAATTATAAAAAACATTTTGTCAATTAATTCTTTGCAATTTTTTCATATGTGACAGAAATTGAAAAAAAAAACAGACCTCATCGTTGAAATTTTGGTATGACGGTCACTAGCCTCAACCACACATTGTAGACGAAGGGTTATGGAATGAATCAGGTCCTTCAGACCATAAATTTCGGGTATTTTATGCCATTCTTCCTGAATGGTATTAATTACAGCCTTTATCGCTAGTAGACCTTCGTTTTCTGTCTTGCTATTTCAAGAAAGGCCAGAAATTTTTGACTGGGTTTAAGCTAGGACTTTGGGCAGATGTATCCATGGCTTTGGTGCAATTATGCAGTACCCAAGTCCTGCACAGCAACGATTTGTTTTTAGGATCGTTGTTCGGGTACAACTTTTACTTGAATTTATTGGCGTTTTTTGGTTAAAAAATGCAAATTTTTATTGCGATTCTCGACTACTCGTGTCAAGCTAAAACTCCTTCGTCATCAGGTCATTAAAAATCCGCAGTCCGCCAACCATTCTTTGAGGATACACACCTCCACGTTATTTCAGACAATTTTCGGAACATCTGATTTGGTCTAATATTATTCAGTAGCAGAGCTACGTTGGTCGTTCTCGAAATTTTTTTGTGTCCATCGCGATGTATCGCGATACATCGTGCGTATTTTTGTTTCATCGCAAAAAGAACATCAACACAGCTCTGCTACTGAAGAATATTAGACCAAATCATATGTTTCGAAAATTGTCTGAAATAACGTGGAGGTGTGTATCCTCAAAGAATGGTTGGCGGACTGCGGATCTTTAATGACCTGATGACGAAGGAGTTTTAGCCTGACACGAGTAGTCGAGAATCGCAATAAAAATTTGCATTTTTTAACCAAAAAACGCCAATAAATTCAAGTAAAAGTTGTTCCCGAACAACGATCCTAAAAACAAATCGTTGCTATGCAGGACTTGGGTACTGCATAATTGCACCAAGGCCATGGATACATCTGCCCAAAGTCCTAGCTTAAACCCAGTCAAAAATTTCTGGCCTTTCTTGAAATAGCAAGACAGAAAACGAAGGTCTACTAGCGATAAAGGCTGTAATTAATACCATTCAGGAAGAATGGCATAAAATACCCGAAATTTATTGTCTGAAGGACCTGATTCATTCCATAACCCTTCGTCTACAATGTGTGGTTGAGGCTAGTGGCCGTCATACCAAAATTTCAACGATGAGGTCTGTTTTTTTTTTTCAATTTCTGTCACATATGAAAAAATTGCAAAGAATTAATTGACAAAATGTTTTTTATAATTTTTTGAACTTTTGTTTTTTCTGTTGTATCTATGCATTAAGTTTTGGATTTTTTTGGTCCTAAATGTTGTAAACATATTAAATTTAATATTAGCATTTAAAAAAAAATTAAAAGCTAAGTTTAATTGACGAAATACCAGTATGAAAACAAATTTCTGAACTGTTTTCATTTTGCAAAGAATTAATTGACAAACTGTATGTATGCATAACATTCTGCCCTTCTACCCGCAAAGTCCAGTTTCTATAGGTACAAATATTAAATTCACATTAAATTCGACATGCATATTTATTTTATAATTGGCTTAAATAAAATTTGTATCCTCGGCCATCACCTCAAGCCATGCCAAAACACACGCGCTAAATAGAATTAATTAGCAACGAATTGTGCATAAGCAAAAAATGTGAAAGCAAAAAAAAAAACAAGCAAAAAATACGCGAACTTAAATAAGTATTAAATTTCTAACACAACACAAACAATAAAATGCACAGACGATGTAAAATTTTAAACTATTTTTTAAAACAAAATTATAAATGAAATCGCCAAAGGGTTGCAAAGTACGCGAGTTAAATAAATTAGATCGTACTACGTCTTTTCTCGATGACGTCAACTTAAAACTAAAATCAGTATACCTAAATTAAAAGCTCATTGCCTTCTAATAAAATAATTTCACAGCGAGAGTATCATTCAATTTTAACTGAATACTTCCACTCACTTCCACTGCCATGATATTTTAAAAATAGATATTGAGCTTAAATTCAAATATTCCAATCATATATATAATAATAAAAGTATTATATATATGATTCCAATCGTTCTCATTAAAGCATTCAAATGTACTCTACTTGAATTCAAATGTAACAGCTTTCGTATTTATGTATATTAACAGCGGATGTAAAAGGTAGCATCCATATTTTCGTTAACAGCGGATACTAATGTTAACTTACATACATATTTGCTGTCTCTATACATAAGCAAAAAAAAAAACAAGCAAAAAATCAGGGCTGCACATTAGCGTTATTTTTTATCAATAACCGAAAAAATATTTTGTTTTCAATTCAACTTAGAAAAATTTTAACGTTAAGTGCTGAACAAAAAATACTGTGTTGATAATTATCAAAAAAAAATATTAAAAAAAATTTCGTTTTGTTGATTATCAAAAAAACAAATATTGAAAAAATTTTGTTTCGGTAGCCAACAAAAAAAATTATCAAAAAAAATAACGTTAATAAAAATTCAAAGTAAAATGAAGCCGTAAGCCCGAAAAAATTTTTTATTATTATTTTCTTTTTGATGATCAACGAAACAAAATAATTTTGATAATTTTTTTTTGATAATCAACGAAACAAAATAATTTCAATAATTTTTATTTGATATACCACAAAACAAAATTTTTTTGTTAATTTTTATTTGATATTCAACAAAACAAAATATTTCTGTTGATATCGTTGTGCAGCCTTGCAAAAAATACGCGAACTTAAAAAAGTATTAAATTTCTAACACAACACAAAGAATAAAAATCACAGACGATGTAAAATTTTAAACTATTTTTTAAAACCAAATTATAAAAATTAAAAATGGTTGCAAAATACGCGAGAGTTAAATAAATTAGATCGTACTACGTCTTTACTCGATGACGTCAACTTAAAACTAAAATCTAGGCATGGGTAACACTGCGCTGCGCGGCGCAATTGCGCTAACACCAACCCTGGCGTTATTGCGCTAACTCCGATTTGGGAAATGTGCCAACTCAATATAGCGACAACTCAATATTGCGCCAACTCAATTTTGTAATATAACACCGACTCAATTTCGTGCGCTAACACCAGCACCAATATAGCGCTAGTGTAAAATGGCACCACCACAAAGCCAACAACAGCACAGCGTATATGACACCGTCACAATTATGTATGCTTGATAGTGATCTAAGTGACTCTAATTTCCAGCATAGTTTCACAAATATACGGAATATGTTTCCAAATGATTAAGAAAATTTAAATTAATTGTGCCCTCGTAAATGTAAGCAGAATTGCGCCAAAAGAAATAAAACGGGGATGGTGATCAGTAACAAGCGAAAAAATGTTATTTATCGATTATTCCATGACAATTGCGCTAAAGGTGTTATTGCGCCAGTACCGTGAGTTGGCGCCAAGAGTGGCGCTGGAGTTATTGTATCAGCGCCAAAAAAAAATTGCGCCATTACCCATGGCTACTAAAATCAGTATACCTAAAATAAAAGCTTATTGCCTTCAAATAAAATAATTTCACAGTGAGAGTATCATTCAATTTTAACTGACTACTTCCACTGACTTTCACTGCCATGATATTTTAAAAATAGATATTGAGCTTAAATTCAAATATTCCAATCGTTCTCATTAAAGCATTCATATGTACTCTACTTAAATTCAAATATAACAGCTTTCGTATTTATGTATGTTAACAGCGGATGTAAAAGCTAGCATCCATATTTTCGTTAACAGCGGGTACTAATGTTAACTTACATATATATTTGCTGTCTCTATACATAAAGCTCCTGCCAGACGGTGCAATGAAAGTGCTTTCAGAAAGTGAAAAAGTAAAATTTTCTCGTGTAGCCACCAAAAAAGTACTTTCTGAAAGTGTTTTCCGAAATTTCAGCAATTACTTTCTTACGAAAAACTTTCTTCGTCTAGCTGCGAGAAAAATACTTTTCAGAAATACTTTTCACTTTCAATTGTTACATCTGAAAGTGTTTTACTTTCTGAAAGTTGCTAGCTGATACGAGTGTTGTCTAAATGATCGAACCGGCATGTAAATATGTTTTCTTTATAAAAATACATATGTATAAACAAAATACAATTATTAAAATAATTATCACGTTATATTTTTCATATGAACACAAAAAACACAAAAGTCTCCACCATCACCATTCCACGCACAGCTGTTTGCTCTCACACTGCGTGAGTCACACAACAAGCTGTTTGCTCTCCTACATCTGTCTTGCTCTCACAGCTGTTTGAATTTAATTTGACAGCTGCCAGAAAGTACTTTCAAAAAC
Source organism: Urophora cardui (assembly GCA_960531455.1). Classification (NCBI taxonomy): domain Eukaryota; kingdom Metazoa; phylum Arthropoda; class Insecta; order Diptera; family Tephritidae; genus Urophora; species Urophora cardui. Next base: position 120,034,336 of record OY482673.1, on the reverse strand, counting down.
TCATTTCCCTTTCACCGTGTGGACAAACGAAAAGTAATTCCTCAAAGTTTTCGGAAAGTGGAGGTAAAGAGTGCTTTCAGAAAGCACTTTCATTGCGTCGTGTGGATACTCATGAAAGTTCTTTCAATGATTTGACACTTTCGGAAAGCACTTTCATTGCATCGTTTGGCAGTACCTTAAGGTTTTGGCCCAACGCATGCTTACTTTTCTTAATTTGTTTGCTTCAGTTTGCTTTGCTTTTCTTTTAAAGCTTCTATAGCCCAATGGTAGCTTTCGTCGCTGTCATATTAATCAGTTAAATTGGCAATCCAAAGAAATAAAACAAAAGGTTTGTTTCTTATTAGCTAACTATGAATAGTTAGCCAAGTTTGTGCTAGCAAATCGTTTCTTGAATCAAAAAATTAGCAGAGCTAAAGCGTTAGAGTAATAATCATAGGGAGCTCCAAATTTCAGCCAGTAAAATTTTCACTAGCTGAAATTATTTGCTGCCAAAACCTATACACATACATAAAGTATATACACGTGCATAACTCGAGCGTGGAAATTCAACACGTTTCCCTTCAATACACCAACAAAATTTTTAAGTAAAAAAAAATTATAAATAAAATTGTTTAAGTGCAACTCAAATTACGCACTTGAGGCATTTTGCAGTTGCAGATTAATTGAGTTATTAAAAAAAAAAAAAGAAAAGAAACGAAGTGGTGTGGGTTAATGAAACGTGAAGATGCTTTTGTTATTGCTGTGAACTTCTTGTTAAATTATTGTATTTACGTTTATACTCAGTTGCGCTATGGTGACTGAGATATCCTTTAATTTAAATTGCTCAACTTGTGTTGCCTTAGACCGTGCGCAGCTGAGTATGAGGTTTCCAGCCGTATAAAGATTTCCTTTCTACATTATACTTTCTATTTTCTACTTTCCACTTTCTTTACTTTTCCTCACTTATTAATATTGCTACACCTGCTACTTATTTATTTTTGCTATTGTATTCACTTGTTTTTTGTTCATAAGCCTTTTTTTATAACTTCTCAATTCTACTTTATTATCTTAAGCAGCAATAAATGTATGTACTTATGTACATATTTAATCCTTTTAAATGGCCTACAACGCCTGTGCATATGCTACAATTATACATTTTTACTCACTTTCTCCCCAGTTGCTGATTGCTTGGTGAAAGTTTAACAGGCGTAAATTGCTACAAGTGTTTTTTTTTTACTTTGATGCAACATTTATAATAACACCCATTTTACCTGCTTAAGACGTAGAAAAGTAGGCAATTCTAAGGTATTAACAGCATAAAAATATGTTAAGCTGCAATTGCTATGCCCGAAAATAGGCCTCAGTGTAGCCATGAGCCTGATGCGCAAGCATTTGTTACTAAAGAAATTAAGTGGCAATTGTTTCTTTGTTTTTTTTGCATTTCTCTCTTTTTATTTAAGCAGCGCTTGAGGCAATAAAGTGCTTTCTAATCCGCATATTAACAATAAATTTGGCAAAACATACTTTTCGCTGTTGCTACATACATACAATATACATGGAGTTGTAATGTGGTAGGGGTGACAAATTAAAGCCAAAAAAAAATTTTTCCAAATACTAACACTTTCATAATTTCATTTAAGTCACTGCGCTTTCTGCTGTCAAGCCAATCTAGCAGTTGTCAATCGTATTGCCTCTCCCACCCCTTTTTGTTTACTTGCCTCATTTATCTATTTAAGCAACCCTCAAGCCTAAAAGTATGCACCTTAAAATACCCAACCGCCTTTCGTCATACCTTTTACTTGCGACTAAATTGACTAATAACAATATTTTTTTCCCTTGCACGATTTTATTTTACATTTGGCTTTTTGTCTGTCTATCTGTTCTCTTTGGTGTGCTGAAACATTTTTGTTTTTAAATATCCGCAATAAAAATTTCGCTGTCTACACCTGTGACCACAATTCTGGAAGTCGCTGTAAAGTCTAGCAAAATGCAAGCGGTCACACATATTCGTATCGATGTATTTTATACAAGGTGTAGCAAGTATTAGTATGCCAATACAGGAAGATGTCTGGCAGGTTAAATCCAGTAAAAGGTGGTCGGTATGGCACATGAGGCCGTCTTGCTTAGCATGAAGACCTTCCGCTTGCTTTGCGACTTTCTTCTGACGACATTAAACAATAGGGCAGCCTTTTTAAGTGCTTATTCCAACTCAGTTTGAAATGCCCTGATAAAATTGCCTCATGAATTGCCTTAATGCAAATACTGAAGTATTAAAATGTTATAGAAAAATGTTCATCGGAAATTCTCTTTTGGTATGCATATTTTCCCGTTTTTTGATTAAACTGGAATATCCTAGGAACACGTGCTTGGATATTGACAAGTTATGCTTCGTTGAAAAGAGAAATAAGTAGAGATCGTTTCAAAATAGTTTATATCTGTGGCAATTTGCAATAATCGCTTAAGTCGAAAAATATGATTTCGAGATAAATTGATTTTTATATTCGAAGGCGTTTTTTAACAAATCATAAAAGTCGATTAAAAACTATGGACGCAAAATCAGTGAGCCATCCACAATGTTACGATCAAATTTTGTAAATAAAACAAAATGTCATGAAGAAATTTGATTAAGTATATACGTCTACTTTGGCTGTTATAGCAAGTTTAATATACCTCTATTCTCAGTTAAGCCTAAATGTTTTTATTTATATCTTTTGATTGAATTAAGTTATAGGGATGGAACTTTCACAGAAATATAGAGTTTTAAAAGGAGAATAACGTGGTATATATAACTCGAAATCTTCTTAAGTCGACTTAAGCGGTTATTGCTTGTGGCCACAGATATATACACTACTTAACAAATTATTAGAGAAAAACGTAACTGAAAGTTAGAGTTTTTTATAAAAAAATTTTTTTTACATTATTTTGACAATATCTCGGAGCGGCGAAATCACATCTTTTCAACGACACCAACATCAAGTTGATAGGACAAACAGAAAAAAAGTTATTGACGAATATATGCCCCAACCTATGGAAAAGGAGTTTTTAAAAACTAGAGGACTTCCAGGAATTTATTGAATGCAGTCTTTATTTGGGTACCCCAAGGCATAAGAATTTGCAAAAATATCAAGGGGAACAAACTTTTTGTTTTTTTTCTAGAGCTGTATAATTTTTATATGCAAATGAACAAAAGCAAATAAAGAAAATTTCAATGGATTTCTTTTAAAAAAAATGCTGACTTTTTTAGCTTCTTTTTTTTTAATTTCAGGATTTTCTAACTTTTTTTTTGCCAATCTAGCCTCACTTTTTATCATCACATGGCCACACTGCTTATTTAACTAGCAAATTTCTCTTATTATTGTACCCAGAGTCAGTAGCTGAGAAATTCTAAGAGAGGTTTCAGACCAAATTTTTCGGCTAAAAATGCTTCTACCTAACTAATCAACTTGAACTTCTCAAAAAATCGTAGGTACATCGTAGAATGAAGCTTTTTTTCTCACCCAGTAGTAACAAATAAATATCTCCAAAAGCAAACAAATTTGTATTCTCTACACGAGAGTTATGAAAAAAAAAGTTGCTCCCAACTTCCGGATCGCTCAAAAAAAAGTTTAAATTGAGTTAAATGCATAAGCGCTCGCGACAAAAAGCAACTGCTGCTGGCAGAAGGAATAGGTAAATACGCTCATTCAAGCGTAAAGTCCCACCAAAAAAAAAAATGTTAATGCAAAAAGCTGTCCAATTATTTGTAGTTCAACATTTTCAAATCTACATGCTTTTGTCTTGTCTTTTTTCTTTCATTTCATTTTATTTTTTTTTGCTGCTTAATTTTACACTCTAACTTTGACACTTTTTTTTACACATTAATTAATTAAATGCTGCATTACGTGACGATGCTGTTAATTAAATTTTTAAGTCAGCGGCAATTTTCGTTTTGATTTTTTTATTCTCACTGCCAGAAAAAAGCTTACTTACCAGCTGTTCTCACACTTATGTATATATTTAGCTACTTGGCAGCCGCAAAATTGTCCATTAATTGTTTGGAAAACTTTTCAAATACACATAAATATACCTAATTAGATGGAAATGTACGAAGAAAAGCTCAGCTGCAAATTTAATGTTTAAATAACTAGGGTCAGCATTAATTGGGTATTGGGAAGAACGTTTTTTGAGTGGATTCATGATTTTTTCTTAACCAAAAAGAAGACATTTCAATTCACCTGGGACGATGCATCGCGATGGAAAGAAAATAATGTAGCTTTTGAAAAATGGTTTACAGTTCTTAAATTTTTGTAGTCAATTTTCTCTGCTATACTTTAGTGCTTTCGATGCGTATGGCTTTAACAATATTTCGTCGTAAAGATGGGATACCGTAAACTGTCAAAATGATATCGCCAAACGATTCGGAATTGTATCGGGCCAAGGACTCTCACACTGTCTATTAAGGTGGAGTGAAAATATATGGAGACTTTTTTTGTTCTTTTTTTGAACGTACCAGCAATGAAAAGTTGCCTTTATACGAGTTAATGAACCCCACAAAATTTTATGGCGATAGGACGTGTTTTTCTCATTTCTTTTTAAAATTTTTTTTTTTTATTTTGATATTATTGTGTTGTGCTGTTTATCGCAGCAACTGAAATAGATTCCTAGAATATCTCTATGAAGCTAACACTCAAGTAGAAATAGTATCTAAACGAAGGGTGTATGTTTAGGTGGAACAAGAGATCCTATGCATAATAGTGCCGAAACGTACAACAATAACATACACCCTTCGTTTAGATAGTACTATAAACTTTTAATGACTAAGTATTCTAATAGATTCAGACAACCCACAATAAATTGACTTAAACTAGATAAAATTAATTTTTTTATTTTTATTTATTTAGATTTAATATACAACTTTGCGCAGCTCATACTGCTGAAGTGTTTTCCCAGTTTGAAAAAAAATTTGCAAATTTGAAATTTTTTTTTTCAGTGTAATATAGAATTTTTACAGTGTATGTTTTCAAAAGATGATTTTAATACCTTTCTAACGGTATAAAAATTTTTGAAATCGGTTGATTAGTTTACGCGTGATATCAAAATATAAGAAAGCCAAGAAATGCATTTAGTTAAATAAATTTAAAAGAGAAATAAAGAAAAAGGCCATTTTAGTTTTCAGATATGTTATATATATGTATTAAATAGACCTTTCTAAAAAAATTCTTATTTTTCAAAATCGCTTGATCTTTGAAGTGTTTTTTCAGTTTCAAATTTTATTTTGAAAAACTTTTTTTTTTCAGTGTACTAAAACAAAAAAAAATTTTACAGTGTATTTTTTTGAAAGCTAATTTCAATACCTTTCTAATGGTATGAAGATCTTTGAAATCGATAAAGCCATTCCCTAGTAATCACACTTTAAAAGTACCTATTATCGTAATTTTTCGAGTATTTTCGAATATTTTCGAATATTTCGATACCTTGCCACGCCCACAATTTTTCGAAAATGCAATTTCTAAAAATAAGGTTGTGTTTGGGTAGGTAAAATGTACCTCAATGGAAAATTTCATCAAATTCTGAGGGGGTCGGATTCAACGCATATTGGGTTTGATATGATATTCATCCTTATGATCGGTCAGTTACCACTGTCCATTAGTAATGCCACTATCACCAACACCGTCGGCGGTACCGAAATGACGTTTTCGGCAAATCGGCATTATGACAACCGACGGCGCGCCGAATCTGTCGAAGTTCGGTAAATCGGCATTATGAACACCGAATGAACGAACATTTTAACAGTTTTTCGTGCCGAAATTTGCCGCAAGTATTTGGTTGCGGCGATATTAACAAAATACCAAAAAATTACAATAAAAGTTTAAGTAAATTGTGCAAATGCATGTACGAAGTTGGAGTAAGTGTTAATAAGTGTGAATATATGTAAATATATTAATCAACCGGTCGCGAGAAGCCACAAACATGGCGTGTGTCCATAGCATTTTCCACCGAGATTGAATTGCTGTTATATGCAAAGAAAAACTTCAGAGAAAAAATTGTGAAATAATGATAATAACAGTGATTTAAATACGTGTGTATGTAGGTTTTGGAAATTAAAATATATTTTCACCCAAGAATAATACCTGTGTTCAATAACAAAAAATTGTTACGAATTTTTCTTAAAAAGTGTCATTTTTATATGGAGATCTGTCATTTTTTACGAAAAATTCTTAAAAATTTTTTGTTATTGAACAGAGCTAATAATGCATTTTCTGAAGTTGATAATTATTGTTTGACTACTATAAAAAAGCAACTAACGAATTATGAATGTGTATTACCAACAATTTACTATTACAGTAAAAACTTTCGTCTCAATAAAGACGCATTCAAATAAATATTGCTGGTGGTGCAAGGTCGGCTTCAATGCATATTGGGTTTGATATGAAATTCATCCTTATGATCGGTCAGTTACCACTGTCCATTAGTAAATAACAGATGAGGGGATATATTTGTTCTGTCGTATCTTAGACCAAAGGGAATTATTTTTCTCCATTATCATGCCGCCCGATATCAAATACCAATAAGCATTCCTTTTCCTACAGTTTTAGTAATAGAGTTATTCTGGCAACTGTCTTTCAAAAGATAACTATCTTTCGAGAGTAAAAAAAATTGTTTTTCCTTTCGAATGATAGTTTTTTTTTGTAAAGAAAGTATCCAGAATACCCTAGTGAAGCTCTCTCCGGACTACACTATATTAATGTTTCATAGGCTTTACTAGATAAATACATATACCGGCAAAAACAGAACAACACTCCACCAATTCTACATGCCAATTGAACCTGGATGGATGACATAAACTCACACCAACATTTTTCACAAGTAAATTAAGCCTCTTCACTTTAGCAAAGCATAACCAATTTATGTAAAATGAAATAATCGCACGCGATCACATAATAATATTTTGTTTCAAATCCGCTATATAATAAAGCGCCCTAAACATAAGCGTTAACCCTTTCAAAACAAAAAAAAAACCAATTGAAATAAATACTTACATATTTTCTCTTCCATATAGTCCTCTAGAGACCTTTAAAGCGACACGCGCTCCCATTCACCATCGTCACTCACTCATATTGAAATTGATGAGCAACTGTCAAAAAATTGTCTGTCTATCTGTCAGTGGTGCGCGGCGCGTTATGGCGACGGCGCTTTAATATGACTTACGGATTTGCTTTAAAATGCACAAGCCAGCGCTTATCGTAAAAAAATAGAAGAAAAAACATACCTTTTTAAAAAAATTTGTTTGTATGTTTGCGCTTCAACCCTTTGACGTGACGTGTGCTCGTTATTTGCTATGCGTTACGTTCATTGCAGGCGTTGAAAATTCTATTTAACCAAAAAAAACATACTTCCTTTACTTTCTTCCTCACGCGCTCTCACTTCTAGCACTTCACGTGAAAAATGCATAAATTATACAATTTTATGTTGCATGTTGTGGTATTTTTCTTTGCACACAAATTTACACCACAACCCAACCCAAAAAAATAATAATTTGCTTGTTTTTCATTTAAATATGTATATACTTTTTCGTTAAACGCCCTCTACTTTATATACCCAGCGGTTGCGAGCTGGAGACTTTTTTATTTAATGAACCATTGTAAGGAAGGCTTGCATTCAGATTTTGTCTAAGGAGAGCCATAGTGAAATTTTATGGCTAATAATTTTCTAGAACATTTAACTCTCTAGTGACCATCAAAATACAAGTTTTTTTCGAAGTTTCTTAAAAATGGGTCAAAACTACCTCTTCGTTATGGTGTTACGAAATTAAAACTCGTGCAATGTTACTAGCCGGTAGGACTGAGGATCATCGTGTTATTAATCCCAAAGTACTCCCTTGCGAGTACTGGATTACTCCCTATACTTCTGTGTATTTTCTTAGAAATTTCTGTACTCGCTTTTAATATTGTATGTCATAGGAAGGATAGTAATAGATAAATCTCCCTTTCTCCTCCCAAAATAACAATAAGGGTGTTTTTGTTAATACTTCAATATACCTCTTTATTGAGCAACATGGGAGTCTTGGAGAGTCTTCTGATAACCTCCTAATAAGCAATGAGGGAGTAATTTTTAAACATTCCCCGTTTCTACCAAGCGAGCAATGCAGTAGTAGGTACTCATTTGAAACCAACTAAGCGAGTAATAAAGAGGATAAAATGCATTTTTGTCAAATTAACTTATTTATTCGCATATATGTATGTACATATATTTTCTTTTAATTTTACATTCAAATGTATTAAATTTTTACAAGGCCATTTGTTAATAATAATACGCTATAATACGCTATTATAAATCTGACGAGTTTTATGACTGAGCTTCTCTCCCAATTCGAGGTGTGCTCCTTTTTTTCCTACTAATTGGGTGGACCTATAGTGAGAAGCTTTTTCATGGCAGAAATACACTCAGAGGGTATGCCGCCCACAGCCGAGAGGTGACCACTGCTCTTAAAACTCCAATAATTGGATTTTTACTAATTACAAAAATTTGTTTGGTGTTTGCTCGGACCGGGGTTTGAACCCCTCTCTCCTCTGGAATAGCAGGCGAGCACTCTACCCACTGCACAACAGCGGCCACGTTTCAATTAATATAAATGGAGCACCAAAATGAACTGCCAGAGCCATTTGTTCTTTGCAATTATCCCGAACAAATTGATACGGGCTACCACTTTTGCCACAGAAATTTAATTGTCCCTCAAGGTCACACACGCCATCCGGTAAATATTTTTTTGACAAAATTTATCATTTGTGATTGGGCTAAAATTTTTCCAAATAAAAGCATTTTACCAATTGAAAAAAAAAAATATACATATGTATATATTACAGGAAAAATTGTTAGATTGCTCCAAAAGTATGCCAAAAGGAGTCTTTTTTATACTCAGCTGTACTGGTACACAGAGTATTATAGTTTTGATTTCCTAACGGTGGATTGTAACAGAATGAAATAATCGAGATAGATATAGACTTATATATATCAAAATGATCAGGGTGAAAAGAGAAATCGATTGAGCCATGTCCGTCCGTCTGTCCGTCTGTTCGCACGATAACTCGCGCAAAAATTGAGATATTTTGATGAAATTTGAAATGTAAGTTGGTATCAAGACAGGAACGGATGGTATTGAAAATGGGCGAAATCGGACCATGACCACGCCCACCTCCCCTATATAGTAAAAATCGGAAATTTTGTATCTCAGTCACTAATAGAGCTAGAGTGATAAAATTTCACACACGTATTGAGCTCAGGCCCTTATGAAGAAATATGATGAAATTTTGGAAAATGGGCGGTGCGACGCCCACTTATTAAGGGGCAAACATTGAAAGTTTTATGAGTCATAACTCAGAAACCGTTGAAGATATATCGATGAATTTTGGTAGGCGTGATATACTTACTTAGGCAAATGTTTTGACGAAAAATTGCCAAAATCGGTTGACGACCACGCCCACTTTTATATATGGGTCTTATAAAGTGACCTAATAAAAACATTTTAAGCGATATCTCTGTCAAATATAAAGATATATCATTGAAATTTTATGGAAGGTGTCCAACTATGGACATATAACAAAAAATACAAAAATTTTGGAAAATGGGCGTGGCACCGCCTCCTCTTAGAAGCAGGAATATACGAGATTTCTGAGCCCATAACTCGACAAATAATCGATATATTATGACGAAACTTGGTGTATACACTTTCACTACTTGTAGTAATACATGTTCAAAATTTTAGCGAAATGGGTTGACGACCACGCCCACTTATATATATGGGTATCATAAAGTGGCCTAATAAAAACATTTTAAGCGATATCTTTGTCAAATATAAAGATAATTCATTGAAATTTTGTGGCATGAGTTCTACAATAGATGGGAAACAAAAAATAGAAAAATTTCGGAAAATGGGCGTGGCACCGCCTCTTTTCAGACAAAGGAATCAACGAGATTTCGGAGCTCATAACTCGACAAATAATTGAGATATTATGACGAAACTTGGTTTATACACTTTTATAACTTGTGTTAATGGACACGCAAAAATTTATTGAAATCGGTTTATGACCACGCCTACTTTTTAACAAAGATACTTCTGGAACACCCTTTGGGAATTTGTAACGTGACATCTTTGTAACTCATAAAGGGATGAAATTTTGCACAAAGAATAATATTCATAAGCTTAGTTGGATGACTGATAAAAATTTAGAAAATGGGCGTGGCTACGCCCACTTTATGCAGCACTCGATTTATATAAAGTACCTACACCGTGTTTCCATCAAACGCAAACAAACAATGAAAGCATACAGCTGAGTATCTAATGTTCGATTCCACTCGAACTTAGGCTTCCTTACTTGTTTATTTATGGTTTGGTGAGATCTCCTCTTTTGCTCCGCAAGGAGTAACATAGGAGCAATAAATTGGAGACATCTCTACTATTGCTCCGAAAGGATGAAAAATGGAGTATTCCTTTGTTTATCTTTAGAGAGATCTCCGATATTGCTCAAAAAGGAATAAGCTGGCAGAACAAAGATGTAGAAATCGCTTGTATGGCTCCAAAAGCATCTAAAAACGAGTACACTTTTATTACTCGCTTGGGCAGATCTCTCTTCAAGTTCAACTGGGTATCTATAACTTTCCTAACAACATATAAAAAAAAAGCAAAAAAAAAGTGAACTTAAAAAAATTTTTAATTTCCAATACAACACAAATCGCACGTTTTATGCAATAGGGATTTAACTCAAAAAAAAATTTTTTTTGGGAAAACGCAAATAAAGTTTTATAATTTCAAATAGCTTCCTTCTACGGCTAACTACAAAATCACTTCTATTTCCGCCATTTTTATCTTTTTGAGTATTTTATAAGACTAGACTCAAAGGCACTAACCAGTTATTGAAATATATGGCAAAATCCCAGAAATCGAAAATTTCGAGTTAAATCCCTATTGCATAAAACGGACGAAATAATAAAAAGCACAAACGATGTAAAATTTTTGTATCTATAATTTTCCTAACAACATATAAAAAAAAAAACAAGCAAAAAATAAGCGAACTTGAAAAATGTTTAATTTCCAACACAACACTTACAATAAAAAGCACAGACGATTTAAAATTTTAAACTTATTTTAAAACAAAATAAAAAAGCAAATTGCCAAAGGGTTGCAAAATACGCGAAAGATAAATAAATTAGATTGTTCTACGTCTTTATTCGATGACGTCAACTTAAAACTAAAATCAGTATACTTAAAATAAAAGCTTATTGCCTTCAAATAAAATAATTTCACAGCGTATCATTCAATTTTAAAAGCATTCCAATGTACTCTACTTAAATTCAAATATAACAGCTTTCGTATTTATATACATATGTTAACAGCGGAAGTAAAAGCTAGCATCCATATTTTCATGAACAGCGGATACTAATGTTAACTTACATACATACATATGTGCTGTCTCTATACATATGTGTTTGGCCCAATGTGCGCTTGCTTTTCTTGCTTTGTTTGCTTCAGTTTGCTTTGCTTTTCTTTGAAAGCTTTCTATAGCGCAATGGTAGCTTTGAACGCTGTCATATTGATCAGCTGAATCGGCAATCCAATGAAATAAAACAAAAGGTTTGTTTCTTATTAGCTATCTATGAATAGTTATCCAAGTTTGTGCTTGCAAATCGTTTCCTGAAACAAAAAATTAGCAGAATGAGAGCCAAATTGAAATTTTTTTTTTGTTAATTTTTCTTAATGAAAAACTGGCCAATACCTCATATAAAATACACATAAAATACTTATTAGAATTAAAACGGCCATGTAAAATAGAAATTTTTGAAGTAAAAATGCATTTTGGATTTGAAAAAGAAACATATGGCTAGCGTAGAACTAAACTGGTCTATCTAACATTTTTTCAGAAATCGAGTTATGCACATTTTTGAACTTGAAAATCATAAATTTATCCGTGCAAAATTGATGTAGGTCTTATTTCTTCACCAAAGTGTCCAAACGATAAAAATGTCACTTTAGAATTCACGTCCTTTTGTCATTTCAAGAAATTCTAAAGTGGTCCAACTAGCATAGACTACCATAGACTACATATTATGTACTTAAATTAAAACTGAAAATGAATGTTGATTCAAAAACTCGCTCACTTTTAAACATTTTTTGGTGAGAAAATATTTTTTTGTGAGAAATCCAACAAAAACAATAATGGGAATACATTTTTTTTAATTTTTTTTTTAGAATGATTCATTTAATTCATAGATTCTCTTTTAGGAAAAGGGAAGTATAAATAGATTACTACAATTCAATATAATGTTTAATGATGCCGTTCGATTGAATTTCAGTTTGATGTCATGGTTCGTATACGGAGGAGAATATAAAATAAAGACGAAAAAGGAGAATAAAAAATAAAGATAGCAAACTGTTAACGCCAAGCAAAAAGAAGAGGAGAACAAGCGGAGGCCACATTTTTTTTAGTTGGGACCAGTGATGCCGTTTTGATACAATCGTATCAAATGTGACTAGTAAACCCGGCCATGCGATTCTGTGGCTTTCAATTACACTGTGCGACAATTTGAGGGTGGAAGACCACTTATTGCCACATTTGAAAATTTTTTGATATACCTTCATAGCTACTGGTTATTTTTATTTTCTGTGGACCTAGATTTTGTATACATAGATTTTGACCAAGGAGCCCCATAGTGAAGTTTTGTGCGGAATATTTTCCCTTTATTTGCGCTTTATTTTCCCTTTATCCATTTTATTTTTCATATTTCCTCTTTCGCTTCCTGTCCTTCGCCATATCCGTCCCTTTCATTTTCCTCTTCCCTTTCCTTTTATTACCCATCTTCAGTGCTAGGCCTTGCATGACACTTCAAATTTAAAAATGAGATAAACTATAGCATAAAACTGAATTTTTGAACAGGTGGCAACCCTTTTTGTAAATTTTTTATTAAATTTCTTAATATGAGGTCAAGCCCTTTCATATGGTGCCAAAAATTTTAAAATCAAACAAACTATACAGTAAAATTAAATTTTCAAACATCTGGCAACCCTTTTCAAAAAAATTAAACCGTCCTGCACATCTACAGGTCAGGCCCTTTCATCTGACACCACATTTTCGAAAATCGGTATAACGGTGTAAAAGTTATGGTGCTTACAAAAAATCGCTTAGCGTAATATATATACTTTTTTAAGCCGAAGATACGTAGATACTTTTTATTTTGCCGTAGAACAAATTTGATACATTTTTAATCCGTATCAAATAATTTTGATACAATTTAATCAAAATCAAAGAATATTAACCGATTCTTTTTCATTTTTAAGATTTTCTTAAAAATTTTAACAACCTGTGAATGCCACGTATTGTGAAGGTCTTTGAAAATACAAAAAAGAGCAATATTTTATCAAACTTTATAGTAGGCATCTCTGCCCATGGAAGGAATGAGCACGACTCACTAAAGCTAGCCACACATGACGGCAGAAAACGCGCGTCTTCATGTATGCACATTGCCCGAAATACAAGGAAATCGAGGGTTTTTGTAAACATTTTTTTGGTGATACGATAAAAAAAAAATGGACGTATCAAATTGTTATACGGGTTAAAAGCTCGAAAATAGCTTTCTTGATTAATTGAAGTGTCTTTTCCAAAAAAATTTCGGTGATACGAAAAAAACCATGAAGGTATCAATTTTTGATACCAAATTTTTTGAGGCTGCGGCAACACTGGTTGGGACTCGGATTGAGGGAAGAATAAGAGAATACCGTTTGAATCAATTTCGAATCCGGAAGAGAATATGAAATGGAGAACACTGCAGTGAAACAGAGTTTTTTTTCTCATAGTGCTTAAAATAAAAATAAACATTTTTAAGTTTAAAATGTTATTTCTTGATTTAAAAATTTTGCAATGAACATTTTTAAAATAAAAATATTGGTATTTACATCACTTTTAAATACGTCTTTGCCCATTTTAAGCACGTTTTCATATGTTTTTATAATTTTTTTTTCCTGAGTGTAACAACATACATATTTCTATACGATATTTATTTTAACCTTTTTTTCATTTATTTAAAAATCGCCCAGACAAAATTTGGCAAATTTAAAATTGCAATAAAAAGAATTGACCAAATGAAGCAAAACGGTTTAAGGATTTTACTATATGGATAGCGCTCCCTCACCATGTGTGGGAATTATTCCGTACCCAGCCAAAAACCGTCAATTTGTGTCGCAGTGAGTGTTATGAGCAAAAATAAGTAAATTATTTTTGGCAGTAGTGAACGAATTTTTTACCACATTTCCAGCAATGGGGTATAAAACATTCATTACGCGTGAATCTTTGACTTCTTTTCAGATTTTTTTTTTATAAAATTTTTTAATAAACATAAGCCACTTTTTTTCTTTCCATAGTTTTCATTGCTCGCGTTTGGTGCTGCTTTCACTTAATTCCATTAAACGTACGTCCGGCAGCGTGTTGCCATATTTAATCCTTTTTTTTTTGCGCTTCTCTCTTCAACTGACTCAAATTACAAAAGGGTTAAGCTGCTGGCTATGCTTAATTTATATTTTTTATTACTAAAGTACATATGTACATAAAATCTTCCATAATATGAATATTCCTTGTTGTTATTGGAGGTGGCGCGGCGTGGCGTAGAAAAGCGCATCAGCGCGCCAAGCTTATTTTTAGCCATTTACTAATTTGTTCTTTGTTTGTTGTTCTTGTTGTTGTTGTTGTTACTGGCTCTGCTGCTCTATAAAACAACAAGAAAAAAAAACACTTTTGACACAAAAGGCTCAACAACTCATCACCATCAACATCAATATCACTCCCACTTCCTATCAACTTCTATCCTCTGCGTTTCGTACATTATGGCCGACGCCATCAAAATCGCTCGTAAATTCATCAAGGCAATCTGTTTTGAGGGCGTGTGGTCACGTGACTCTCTAAACATTGATGTGTAACGCGACTTTAGCATACGTGCATCTTAGTGTTGGCTATTAATTGTGGCATGCAGATTAAAGTTGTAAAGTATTATCTATGCGTTATATTTGAGCGTATTGAAGTGTGAGAAATCCACGCATTCATTACTGCGCGTGATGCAAGAAAGGGTTGTTTAATTTAACAGTTAATTTTAATAGGTTCGAATTTGCATGTAGCGCATATTAAATTTTAAAATTTTAGCTTGAGTTTAAGTTCTGCGTTAACTTTCAATCTTCCTTTGTTTTTCTTGCAGCTTTTCTACATCCAGCAACTAGCTAATGCATGTAAAGACTCATATGTGTAGGCTCAACTTCCTTATTTATTTCCAATACAATTCGTAAAACCACAAGAAGTAGCCATCAGTTGGATGACATAGCATCCGTGTCCTGTTAGGCATCTACTTCCTCTAGATTCTGACACGATTATAACCCTTACACATCTTGCGCCGAGCATCATCTCGTCCAATTGGCCATATGCCTAGAGGCATTTGCTTTCATGTCAGAAATATACTCGTAGGGTGTGCGAAACACTACCGACCAAGTGATCGAGCCATGAGATAATTTTTGGATATTACACTCAGGGAAAAAACATTATAAAAACATACACTGAGAGAAAAAAAATATATGGAGGGGTCAAATAAATTGTTTACCTATTTTGAACACTACTTTCTTTGTTTTGAGTAAATTTTCCTTAAAACACGTTAAAAGGTTTATAAAATATTGTTGTTACATGCGTTACCATGGTTTCATATACTTGTTTTGAAAAAATTCATACATTAAAATAATGAAAAATTCTTTAAGCGCCATTCCATTCCCAACTTTCCTTGTTTTGAAGACTTGATTTCTTTAATTTTGAGAAATTAAATTCCCATACAAATCCCCATGGCAACGAATTTGTTTGAATGTTTTTTTATGTTTTTTCCACATTTTTGAGAAAATTTACACAAAACAAAGAAAATTTTGTATTGGGACGCGTGTTCAAAATAAGGAAAATTATGTCTTTGATCGAGAGAAATTTTTTTTTTGAGTGTATGAAAACGTGCTTAAAATGGGCAAAAACGTATTTAAAAGTGATGTAAATACCAACATTTTTATTTTAAAAATGTTCATTGTAAAATTTGTAAATTAAAAAAAAAAACATTTTAAATTTAAAAATGTTTATTTTTATTTTAAGCACTATGAGAAAAAACCGCTGCCGTGTTCTCTATATCATTTACTCTTCCGGATTCGAAATTGTATCCAACGGCTTTCTCTTCATCTTCTCTCAATCCGAGTCCCAACTACAAAAATATAGCCTCCGCTTGTTCTCCTCATCTTTTCTATTTCGCCTTAACTGTTTGCTATCTTTATTTCTTATTCTCCTTTTTCTTCTTTATTTTATATTGTAGTAACCTATTTATACTTCCCTTTTCCTAAAAAAGAATCCATGAATTATATGAATCATTTTAAAAACAAAATTAAAAAAAAAAATCATTTCTCATTATTGTTTTTGTTTGATTTCTGACAAAAAAATATTTTCTCTTAAAAAAAGATTTTCTCACAAAAAATTTTGAACAAAAAGCGAATTTGCATCAACATTCATGTAATTGAAGTATGTTTATTTTTAAATCCAAAATGCATTTTTACTTCAAAAATTTCATTCTTAATTCAAAAATTTCATTTTTAATTTAAAAACTTTCATTGTTAAAATAAATATGGTTTGGTTTAAAACGTGCATTATGAAAACAAAAGTTTTATTTTTGATTTTAAAATGCTGTTTTTCCCTGAGTGTAGGCGTTGAATTACATATATACCTATTTTGAGTATCATTTCCACGAATGGTCTATTACGTTCTTTCTATAAATATTTTGTGCATTAGTCTCGAAAGCCAAATCGTTTTTCAACTGATCTTCCCAACCAACCTCCGCTGTGGTCTCACGTTTCTGTTGGGCAAAGCTCCACAAATTTTCCTAAGAACTTTTCTCTCGAATACTCCAAGTGTCATCTCATCTGTGTTTGACATCGTCCATGTAATTTTAACTATAGTTCCATGAAAATACATATGTCAAGAGAACTGTGTTGTGCGAGAGATAGTTGCAAAGTAATGCTGGCCAGAATAGCTTTTTCAAATGTGAAAGCAAGGAGATTTAGGGAGTTTACTATATGGATCTAGGCCTTTTGTCCTAGGTTAGATTAGGTTAGTTTGGCCGGATACAGTGATCCTTCACATAGATCACATATGGTCCATAGTGTTACCAACATCGTATTGTATGCGTTATATAAAACTTGGAATGCAAAACTTCGCAAGTTTTAGTATTTTGTGTATTTTCCGAAGAGGGTTTTGTGTATTTCTGAAGAGTATTTATTGACCACTGGATTCCACAACAGGGCTGAGAATAGATATTCCGCCTTATGGAGTGCCCCTATGTGCCCTCATTGGCATCGTCGAAAGGCCCCAGCCACCCGTCACCGTCCGACAACTCTAAAGGTCCTTGATCCAGCGCCGAATGATTGGGGGTATTCCGATTCATTCGAGCCCCTCCAACAGCGCCGCAGCAAAGACATTTCTAAACGCGCCCGAAATATCAAGAAAGATACCTATCGTACTCCCTGTACTCAAGAGCCCTTTCGATATGTTGTTGTTGTTGTCGTTGTGATTCTTTATTATTTTTAACCTCCATCAAAAAAAGATAAATGCATTTTATGCCTTCCGCCAGGCACCTAGATCCATGGATGATGCCATCTCGCATTCTGCCCCACCTGCTAGCGCCTTGAGGGGACATACACTCAAATAAATTTTGGTATAAATTTTAAACTTTTTTGGTCGGTATATAGGACACGACCGAAAAATTATTAAAATTTAAACTTTGAAAAGTTTAAAAGATTTTTAAGCTTTTAAGGTTTAGATTTTATTCCAAATTAAAATTTATTTTAAGAGTTTCCTCTTTTTCTCCTTTTCTTCCTTCTTCATTTTATCTGTTTTCATAATTATTTTGTGCTTGTTTGTTTCTCCATTCAAACAACGCCACACAGTCATTCATTCTAATAACTATAAATGAGCTTTTTATATTGTTCATTTCTCGAAAAAGCATGTTGGAATTTCAAACCAAAAATAATTTTTTTTTTTTTTTGAAACCAAATTTAACGACCAATGAAAGTTTAAAATTTAAACCTTAAAAGTTTAAATGAGAAAAAATGTAAGATTTAAACCAAAAAAGTATGAAATTTATTGCAAAAAGTACTTTGAAATATTTGAACTTTTGTAAGTTTGAATTTTAAACCAAAAAGGAATAAGAAGCTTTTAAACTTTCGAGGGTTCAAAATTTAACCCAAAAAAAGTTTTAAATCGCTTTCAAACCAAATCAAAGTTTAAGAAATATTCCAATATTTATAACAGTGTACTCGACCGGGCAACAGCCTTTGCTAGCCCTCCGTGGTCTCACCCCCCGCAGTCTGCCCTGGTGAAAGTACCAGAACCAGGCATCGTGGAGCAGAGACTGAGGTCTATTGCCCAGGCAGCAACCTCATGGAGATTTCAGCCGTGGATTTTTGCCGCCCGCCTTTTGTGCTAAGATGAAAGCATTCCGCCCCAGTAGAATGAGCTTGAAATCGTTGAGAATTTCAATAAAAAAGGTTAAGTAGTTATTTTAATGATCATACTTCCGCAATATTTTCATACATTTGATCTAAAGCACAATGGACCAAGTATCAAAGTATCAAAGTATATTCGCCCAAAATTACATACATTTACATTTTTTTTTTAATCATATTTAAGCTAATAAGTGTTATCCTAACATACCTTAGTATTTATCTAGGAGTTTAAAAATTTCTATATTATTTTTGTATACAATACAAAATATATTAAACTATACACATTAATACATTGGGTTGTGAAAATTTATAGTTTCATTGTTGGGGTAAGTGGAAAAAAATTCAACAACTATTTACAGCGAAGGTTGAGTGTATAGCTATTTCACGAAAAACCATTTTCGATCATCAGCACTCTTTTCGGAAGTGGATGCACCGGGGATTGAACCCGAGTCCATTCCAACTTCAGCCGCAATGACCCAACGGATAAACACACTCGGCCATTGAGACTCTGTGCAAGCTGTTGGATTTTCCCCACTTTTGCCTTTTTCATTTTCAACATTAACGTTAGTGTGTATATGCTTTTGCATATATTCTCCACAAACGTGCTGAATTTTTTGTTGTAGGCAGTTCGCAATGAACATTGTTGTTGGTATTTTATTTTATGTATATACCAAACAACGTTAACAATTTTACTTGAAAGAGTTTTTAGTGCTTAGCACGAAATTTTTATTTTTATTCAATTTTTAATTGTTGGGGTAAGTGGAAAAAAATTCAACAACTATTTACAGCGAAGGTTGAGTGTATAGCTATTTCACGAAAAACCATTTTCGATCATCAGCACTCTTTTCGGAAGTGGATGCACCGGGGATTGAACCCGAGTCCATTCCAACTTCAGCCGCAATGACCCAACGGATAAACACACTCGGCCATTGAGACTCTGTGCAAGCTGTTGGATTTTCCCCACTTTTGCCTTTTTCATTTTCAACATTAACGTTAGTGTGTATATGCTTTTGCATATATTCTCCACAAACGTGCTGAATTTTTGTTGTAGGCAGTTCGCAATGAACATTGTTGTTGGTATTTATTTTATGTATATACCAAACAACGTTAACAATTTTACTTGAAAAGGGTTTTTAGTGCTTAGCACGAAATTTTTATTTTTATTCAATTTTTAATTGTTGGGGTAAGTGGAAAAAAATTCAACAACTATTTACAGCGAAGGTTGAGTGTATAGCTATTTCACGAAAAACCATTTTCGATCATCAGCACTCTTTTCGGAAGTGGATGCACCGGGGATTGAACCCGAGTCCATTCCAACTTCAGCCGCAATGACCCAACGGATAAACACACTCGGCCATTGAGACTCTGTGCAAGCTGTTGGATTTTCCCCACTTTTGCCTTTTTCATTTTCAACATTAACGTTAGTGTGTATATGCTTTTGCATATATTCTCCACAAACGTGCTGAATTTTTTGTTGTAGGCAGTTCGCAATGAACATTGTTGTTGGTATTTTATTTTATGTATATACCAAACAACGTTAACAATTTTACTTGAAAGAGTTTTTAGTGCTTAGCACGAAATTTTTATTTTTATTCAATTTTTAATTGTTGGGGTAAGTGGAAAACCCCAACAATTAAAAATTTTTTTTTTTTTTGAGATTTGATGAAATGGCTGAGTCAATTCCTCATATTGCCAGGGTTGTAACGAAATGACGATATGTCATTGTGATTGTTGATTGATGTGCAAAGTTGTGACCAGTATTGTTACTGGTTGTTATGAAATCGATCGCCTGTTCAAGGCAATGTTTAATTGAGAGAAATTCCAATTAATGATAAAGTTGGCTGCAATGGCAGCATTTGCTTAATTAATTAGTTGATCGTCAAAGATTCAAAAAATATGACGTAGTTCATTAATAGTTTGCTATACAAGATATTGTCGATTGGCTGGCAAAAATTGTTTTTTTTTTTTTTTTTTTTTTTTTTTTAAACGATAACCTTATTAGGTATTTGATGATTGTGAAAATTGAAGTAACACAATGTAGTCCATTTAGGTGGTTGTTAGTATGATAATTTGTTGATCCCTCGATGATCGATGAGGATTGCACGAGTTCACGGGTAATGTATTGCTTGATAGTTGGTGTGTAACGAGCGCTGTATCTGATTATAACATTTGATAGGATGTATTTTGCAATTTTGAGTAAATTGGTGGATGAGTTGTCATGATGGTAACTGATGATTTGTGTATCAGGCAATCTTGAAAGCTGTCAGCACTGAGAAGTGCTCAGAGCATTGAAAAATGCTATTTTGGCACTGAAAAGTGCCTAAGAGCATTGAAAAATGCTGTTTTGGCACTGAAAAGTGCCCAAGAGCATTGAAAAATGCTGATTTAGCACTGAAAAGCGATTGAGAGCGTTAGAAATGTTGTTCTGGGACTGAGAAGTATCAGAAAGCATTTGAAACGCTAATAAAAAGCTTAAAAGTGCTAGACTTCTTATTCTGTTTAAACGTCGTGTGATTTTTTATTTTTTGTGAGTGTTAAATGATATGTATTTATACATATGTGTTAAATTTAGCTTCTCAAATAAGTTTGCATAATTTTATAGGTGTCTTGGTGTAGAGTTTGAGAATGATAAATTAGGTTATCAAATTCCCCAAATAAATTATACTTTTCCTTTATGGAGTTGTGCTTATTACATTCTAAAATTACGTAGGAGTAGTTGGCAGTTACCTGGCAGTTCTGCAATGTGTCGTTTTTGAGAATTGTGTTTAATCTGAGAGTTTTACTTAAGCATAAAATGTCTATATGGTAGTTGTTAACATAGTATTTAATGTGATTATGTTTTTATGTTTATTGACAATTATGTTGTAGAATCTTCATCATGGACAAGATTTTCAAAAGGATTATTTGTAATGAATTTGTGGTCCAAATCTAGAACAAACTTTTTTAGTCTCTGATCAAAGTGGTTAAAAGCATAAACTCCCGGCTGGAAGTCACACTTTTTAAAGGCGTCGTTAGCAAAACTAATCATTTCTGAAAAGAGTTTCTCTATTTCAGAGACGATATGTATATTTTCTTGTCTTAGTGCTACACCGTGAGCCTCAACTGTTTGTTTAATTTTTTGAACTTTAAGACTTTTTTCTTCATTAGTTTTAATTTTATTAGTGGCTGGTTGGGTTCTGTTCTGTCGCTTTTTGACAATAGCTGAAAAATTCTTAGGCGTTAGTATTTTACTTATAATGGCATCTCTGTCTTTCATTGGGTCTAGATGTTGACCTAGAGCAGGGAATTCTTCCTCATCAAGTAGATTAAATCTATTTGAAGAAAAGGGTGTGAAAGATTTTATTACCTCTCTTCTGCTTAATTTTTTGACTGTCATAATTTTGTTAATTCCAATTTCTTTTTCCCACATAGAACATTTGTTCTTTTCGTTCGAAAGATGATTAGTTGCGCCGCATAGAATGCACTTGTTGTTGTTGCATGCTTGCATACAAATACCTTGATTGCCACATTTTAGACATCTTTTGCTGGACTTACAGGCTTTACCAGTATGGCCCAGTCTGCCACAGTTGAAACATTGGCGAACTCGGGGATAAAAGTATTCAACATCAACAGGTGAATGATTTAAAATAATTTGTTTCGGAAGTTTATTTGAGGCAAAGCCAATTTTTACTGTATAGGTCGGGGTCAGCACCGCGCTTTCACTATCAGCACGTCTCATGAATCTTTGAGCGAAAGTTATTTTGTTATCAGAAATTGCTTCAGATTTTATTTCTTCGTCCGTGATATATAATGGTATGTCTCTAATTACTCCGTAGGTCTCAATGAAGGATCTGGGAATAAAAACACGCAATTTTCTTTCTTTTAATATTTCGTTTTTTATCAAGTCATTTGCTGATTTTATATTCTTAACGCGAATTTTATAAAGAGTCACACCTATTGCATTTATGGTGTCAATGTCGTTTAAGTTTAAGTCTTTGATTTTGTCCCATAGGTAGAGTCCGTTTCTCACTTTGGAGTTTCTGACTATTTCAGATTTGGAAGTGTCAATTAGAACAAAAACTTCACCCTTATGGTCGGGTGGGTAAAAAAGAGTTGTGTTAACTGCATTTTGGCGCATTTCGCTATTTTCTTTGTTAGAGCTATTCTCCATTTTCCCGCTATTTGCGTTTACCACTATTTGATTTTTTTTCACCGCACCTGTTTGCATGTTCATTACCGTTTCACCTTGAGCGTCAAGGTTGTTTGTTCCATGTAAATCACATAAGTCGTGCACATGGGCGTCATTTTTTGTTTTTGTAATTTGGTTAATGTTATTGGCAGAACTGCCAGGTCCCGCCATACCACTCATATCAATTGATGTTCCACTCGCGTGGTCATCAAATTCGTCCATGAAAGCCCAGTTTTGCGTTTCAGCATCACCAGCTATTAAGTTTGTGTTTGTAGATAAATTGTTGATTTCTGCCTCAAACTCCATTTGCATTGGAGGTGGCATTCTTTCATCCTTCTTTTTCTTTTTTCTTGAACCGGAGTTTGATCTGGAGGATCGCCCCCGATCAGACCCTGGCTTTGACATAGTAGCCGGTGATGCTACCACGCCACGCCACGCAACAGTTCTCAGATTTCACAAGGGAAAAAGCACAAATCACTAAGAAAAGTATAAAATACTTACAGACTTTATAGATATTTAGTTAACGCACAAAAGTACAGCAAGGCACAAAAACCATGCAAATATATAGTAACTATTAAACTCACAAGTCTGGAAAATTCACCTTTTCACACCAACGCTTGAATAAGAAGTGCAATTAAAAATTGAATAAAAATAAAAATTTCGTGCTAAGCACTAAAAACTCTTTCAAGTAAAATTGTTAACGTTGTTTGGTATATACATAAAATAAAATACCAACAACAATGTTCATTGCGAACTGCCTACAACAAAAAATTCAGCACGTTTGTGGAGAATATATGCAAAAGCATATACACACTAACGTTAATGTTGAAAATGAAAAAGGCAAAAGTGGGGAAAATCCAACAGCTTGCACAGAGTCTCAATGGCCGAGTGTGTTTATCCGTTGGGTCATTGCGGCTGAAGTTGGAATGGACTCGGGTTCAATCCCCGGTGCATCCACTTCCGAAAAGAGTGCTGATGATCGAAAATGGTTTTTCGTGAAATAGCTATACACTCAACCTTCGCTGTAAATAGTTGTTGAATTTTTTTCCACTTACCCCAACAATTAAAAATTGAATAAAAATAAAAATTTCGTGCTAAGCACTAAAAACTCTTTCAAGTAAAATTGTTAACGTTGTTTGGTATATACATAAAATAAAATACCAACAACAATGTTCATTGCGAACTGCCTACAACAAAAAATTCAGCACGTTTGTGGAGAATATATGCAAAAGCATATACACACTAACGTTAATGTTGAAAATGAAAAAGGCAAAAGTGGGGAAAATCCAACAGCTTGCACAGAGTCTCAATGGCCGAGTGTGTTTATCCGTTGGGTCATTGCGGCTGAAGTTGGAATGGACTCGGGTTCAATCCCCGGTGCATCCACTTCCGAAAAGAGTGCTGATGATCGAAAATGGTTTTTCGTGAAATAGCTATACACTCAACCTTCGCTGTAAATAGTTGTTGAATTTTTTTCCACTTACCCCAACAATTAAAAATTGAATAAAAATAAAAATTTCGTGCTAAGCACTAAAAACTCTTTATAGTTTCATGTTTCCAAAAAAAGGGCTAAAAAAGGAATAATCTTTTCTAAGTAAAAGTGAAAAAAAATTACGAAATACATTTATTAATGGTTTTTAATGGTTGCCGATTAATTCCACTACAAAGTATCAATATATATCTTTCAAATATTCGTAGCCTCTCCATAGGATGAGCATAAGATATGATAGGCCTAATTATTTGTTTATATATATTTAGTTTTATATTAGATTTTAGTCCGTGCGATCTCCTTATCAAGTTTGCATAACTACAGAACATCTTTTTTGCTTTTACCAAAGCATAGTCTAAATGTTTTTTAAAAGTGAATCTTTCATCTAAAATAACTCCAAGGTATTTTATTTGGTTCTGAGCTCTTATTACGATATCGTCGATTTTGATTTGTGGTACAAATTTTCTCGCATTCGGAAATACATTTTTCCGTATGCCTTTGATAACCGTACACAATGGACCAATAGGTCTATAGGTCTATAGCGGCCTACTAACAATCTAATCTACAACGTGCCTCTACTTCCGATCCAAAGGTATCGCTTCTCTGCCAGCCAATCTTACTTAACCCTAGCCTGTGCATAACATGTGCGTTTCTGTGTTTTATAACCGATATTTTCTGCAGAAAATTTCCACATTGTGTAGCGAATTACAAAATGAAAGGATATTAGCAAAGCATCAGCAACATTTTTTGACGATTTCCTGCCCACCATTTTTATTAGTTTTGTACTAAAAAAAAAACTCTTTTTTTATTGAATTTTCAACGCCCACCTATATGGTACATCTACAAAGAATTTGTATACATATACATATACATACATAAGAACATACATACAAGGCCGTATTTAGGGGGGGGGGGTGTTTGAACCCCCCACGAAATACTGGTAGATAAATTTTACTTCTATCATATTCAAAGCTATATGTTGAAAACACTAGTTTACAAATAATTAATTTGAGAAAATACCAAGTATTTCAGCTATAGGGGAGGGCTGGCATGAACCTGCTGAGGTCAAAACTATTTTTTTATAGTTAGGGTTTTGAGATAACGGTAATTTTATGTTTTTTTGGTTACAACTTCCATCAAAAATTCCTTTCGCGGAAGTTACAAATACACGCAAACCGTATCTACTCCGTTCGAAAGATAATTAACGACATACCACTTATAAATTAAATTATGTTACCACTCCGGAATAAGGCAGTCAATCATCGCACTTTTACTAAAATTTTTGCATATTTCCTTATAACTTCATAAAGTCATTGCATGGCTGAAAATTCATTACTCGGGTTATATTAGTGTCTATAAGATTTTGTGTGTTTTTCGAAAGATACCATATGTATATGGGATGTGTGAGTTGTTATAGTCCGATTAAACATATTTTCAATACTAACTTTTCAAAGTCAACATTTTATTGATTTTTTGCGATTATTGAAAAAATTTAGTTTTTATTGGGGTTTTTATAAGAAGTTGTAAAAATCAGGAAGGTTTTATTCTTTTTAAAAATTATTCTGTTTTATTGCAAACATTTTAAGCGTAATATTAAAAAGATTCGATGAATACTTTATTTTTGGCGATTTTTTCCAAGTGAAACAAAATGGATGTTTTATGTTCGAAAAACTCGGCTAGGTGACCCAACTATATGAAAACGACTTCACAGATCAAAGGACATTAGAGGGAAATATATAGCTTCCCAAGCAGTGTTTGCCAGCATAACACCAACAGTCTCAAAAAATAAGCTGTTGCTATTTTGCGAAAGTTGTCATAATTTTTTGAGAACTTTTGAATTTCGATTTCCTTTGAAAATATCTGTAGTCGAAGCACAGAACAGTCGAATATATTTGTTTGTTTATTTGTGCTGTTGCTTTACTGTGTAATTTCAGTAGAACTTTTTATTTTTTATACTGCTGTTTATTTTTTTAATTTTCAAATGAAAATGAAATTCAATGGAAATGAAAAAAAAAGTTGAAAATAATTTCAAACTCTGCTCAAAAGACTACAATAATGACATATCTATCAATTTTAAAAATCGGATGTCAGATAAAAAAGTTGCAAAAAAAAAAAAAGTTAGTGTCCAACATAAGCTAAAAATCTTGGGGCGGACTTTTACAGCTGAAAACAGCTGGGTAATCTAACCGAGTTTTTAGTCCATAAAATATAATTTTTTTTCACTTGGATAAAATCACCAACAGAAAAGTCTAATTTTAAAATGAATAAAAGTTTCCTGATTTTTAAAACTTCTTATAAAAACACTAATTTGAAAATCAAAAGTTTTGTAAAAAAATTTTTGTTCTAAATAGCACTTTAGAAACCAGAATTTTTTAAATTATTTTTATTTAGTGCACGAAATAGGTTATATATTTTTATCAAAAAAAAAAAAAATTCCCAACGACAAAACCCCCCACGAAAAAAATTCCTGGCTACGGCCCTGCATACATACATACTACTGTGCCTATAAGGATTCCCTTGTTAGTGCAACTGACAGCCAAAATGCTTATTTGCAAGGCAAACGCTCCAAGCGGCTGAGTTTGTCGTTGCTGTCACATAAATCGTACATTTTATCACCGATTAGAGAGATGAGACGAGTTGAGATGCGAGCGTGACAAGAAGGGTTTAACATGCCACAACGTAGCTAAGCCGTGCAGGCCGGCCTTTCTAAAACCAAAAACAAAAAAAAAATTCATTTTCAAAATCAAATCAAAAGGGTTGCTTATTGACGCTGCCACTGCTGCTGCAGAAGCGAATTACTGCCAAAATCTAGGCACAGTTCATGCCACACTAATGAGTTTCAATTACAAGGCGAATTGCTTGTTGCTTGTTTGTTGTTGCTGTTGTTGTTTTTGTTTTTTCTACATTCATGTCAATGCAATTTGCTGTTGAAAGGGCAAACTTTGATTGAAACTAACTGCCGGCTGCTACAGACAAAAAAAAACTCAAAAATACCGATTGGAGGAGGCGCAACAGTTCAGCTTGGCACAACGGGAAGAGCTTAGAGTATCAGAGGCTACGGAAAAAAGGAGATGTAGAATATTGGGGTGTTGTTTGGTATTCTGTGAAAGTGCAGTGAAAAGATTTTTAGCTGCTCTGCAACACGCATTTAATTAAATTTTTGCCACAAAATGCGGCATAAGCAGCTGAGTTCAGGCAGTAAATGAAGTTGAAGCGACCGGCGACTGAGCAACTAAGTAGAAAGTAGACGGCAGGCAGGCAGGCAGGCACGCAGACAGACAGAGAAAGAGACAAATTGCAGCGAAACAACAACAAAACAGGAAGCGCAAAAAACAACAAAACAGCAAGCGCTAAAAGGCAGGATTTCGACTGGGTAATAGCGAGCAGAAATGGTAAATGTTTAATGAAAGCGCGAATAATAAAAGTCGTAAAGTTTTATGATGACACAAACACTGCCAACGCAGCACACAGCAGGGTTGGGCATGATTCAACTAATTTTGAGTGCACTCAGCCTGCAACTACCACTCAAACCTGAGTGGTAGTTAAATATCTGATTTTAACTACCACTCTATTTGAGTGGTAGTTAAATCTTGAATTTAACTATCACTAAATTTGAGTGGTAGTTAGATCTTGAATTTAACTACCACTAAATTTGAGTGGTAGTTAAATCTTGAGTGGTAGTTAAATCTTCAACTACCACTCAACTTTAGTGTTGATAGCAAAAGTGCAAAGAAGTCAGTCAAACCCCAAAAAAGCTTATGGAAAAACTTACATACATACATATGTATATGTATGCGTATAACTTATGCATATGTATGTATGTACATTAAATATACAAAATTCAAGGGAAGGACATGTGCATTGCAATAGTATTTGTAGATATTCAAGTTCATCTACTAGTTCGTTTTAGTTAAATTTCTAGTTCACTTCCTAGTTCACCCCTAATTCAATTTCTGGTTCAACTCTAGTTCACTTCTAGCTCACCTCTAGTTCACTTCTAGCTCACCTCTAGTTCACTTCTAGCTCACCTCTAGTTCACTTCTAGCTTACCTCTAGTTCACTTCTAGTTGACTTATAGTTCACCACTAGTTCAATTTCTAGTTCATTTTCTAGTTCACCTCTAGTTCACCTCTAGTTCACCGCTACTTCACTTCAAGTTCAATATTTTTTAATCAGTAAAAACGCAAACCCTTCAATATCTCGACACACCTAAAAATGGACTTATGCCTATTTCAAAACTAACGACTCACATATACTCACATACATATGTATGTATGTACATTTCACCACAAGCTGATGTGTTGATTAACTTCTCAATGATTTCACAGCCTAAATAGGCTTCGAGCACCAAATTTGAGTGGTAGTTAATTCAAAATTCAACTGTGCACTCAGCCTGCAACTACCACTCAAACCTGAGTGGTAGTTAAATCCTGATTTTACCACTAAATTTGAGTGGTAGTTGAATTTGAATCAACTACCACTCAATTTTAGTGGTAAAATCAGGATTTAACTACCACTCAAATGAGTGGTAGTTGAAAAATGCCCATCCCTGGCACACAGAAATGCTGAAGTGCCTGCCACTCGCTCTGCTAGCGAAAAATGTTAAGCCGAATTTCAACTTGTACATTAAAGTTTGTTATTTTTTTTTCTTTCTGACATTGCTCCTATTTGAAATTAGCGCACAAAGTGTAAACATAACAACTCTGGTCGCTCGATTGTGGCTTGTGTGTGATGGTTGTCACATGTGGCATGTGGCATGTAACTACTCGCAGTAGCATGTGGCATGTTGCGGTAAAGTAGATATTAGCGCGCAATAATGTTGAGTTGTGACCGAATGACTGAATGACTAAATGACTGCGTCGAGTTGCGTTGAGTTGAGTTGAGTATTTTACGATTATTAGTTGGGGGATTATGTCGTATTACATGCAGGCCAACAGCCAAAATTGATGCAAGTG
Organism: Urophora cardui; assembly: GCA_960531455.1. Taxonomy (NCBI): domain Eukaryota; kingdom Metazoa; phylum Arthropoda; class Insecta; order Diptera; family Tephritidae; genus Urophora; species Urophora cardui. The sequence continues at coordinate 120,005,216 of OY482673.1, read as the reverse complement.
TTTAAATGCGAAAGCGTACACGTTGGAAGCGGTTGGGGTTGGTGAAAGTGTTGTGGCTAAAGCCAGTTACGAGCGCTTACTGCCGCTAAAGTTATGACCGAGAGGAATTACACGTGAGGCATCAGTTGTTTGCGGAAATTTTTTATGTAGGATTACGAGCAGCGATAATTTTTATAGAAATTTTAAATGATGGTTTAGGCCCAAATATAACTATGAAAGGGCACATGATTTTCGAAGGCAACAATCGCTAAAGTTTTTCATTAGCTTTAATATAATAATGTATAATTACACTGTCCAACAGTGATTTCTCAACACGAACAAAAGCTATTAATTATGAAAGAGGATGTCTCTCGGACCAACTTTGCCGACCAGAGTACTAGTCCAGAGGGTCTGAGCTTTTTTTTTTAGAGGGGGTTAAAGTTTTATGGTTTTAGCTGGAGGTGCAATTACTTTATCGAAAATATCATATAAAAATGACCTCAAATGAAGTTTTTGAGCTCGGACTTCTTTTATGAATTTAATAAGGAATTTCTTTGCAGTAGACCTTAACCCTCTAACGCCCACGCAAATGGCTTTTTTTAACCCTTGTTTGGGAACATATGTAGAAAATATCAATTAACAATGCAGATAGAGGGTTAAAATGTTCTAGAAAATTATTCGCCATAAAATTTCACTAGGGGTCCCCTCAGACAAAATCTTTGTACAAATAACGCAAAAGACCACAGGATATAATAATCACAAATTACGCCATGAAATATGCAACAAATTTTATATGTATACTAGAGTGGGGCGATTTACTAACCTATATCGCGCTATCGAAATTCGGATTTCTCTCATTTTTCTGAGTATAAAACTCCTCCACGACATTTGTCTAAAATTAATTTTGATGTTCCGGAATTTGGTTTTTATGAACCAAGATGAATTTTTGAAAATAAAAATTGGGCAAAAATCGACAAAAAATATCCAGGCCAATATGCACATCGATTTGAAGCAAAATTTTATGCTGAATCCAGATATGAAATCCGAATTAAAATCGGATGATCCGTTTTCGAGATATAGTCTGATTTCCGGTTATGGAGGCCGAATGCCCAAAATCGCATATTTTCGCGATTATCTCTTGTTGTGTACAGTCATTGTGCGAGGTGTCTGGAGGAAGGCATAAAATGCATTTATCTTGTAGTAATGGAGAATAAACAGATAAAGAATCACAACAACAACAACAACATATCGAAACGGCCCTTCACTACAGGGAGTGCGATAAGTGTCTTTCTTCATATTTCGTGTACCTTTAGCAACCTCTCTGCTGAGGCGCTGTTTGGAGGCGCTCGAATGGATCGGAATACCCCCAATTATTCAGCGCTGCATCGAGGACGTTTTGAGTTGACGGACTGTGACGGGTGGCCTTTCGAAGATGTCGAGGAGGGCACCCAATAAGGGGAGAACTCTCACCTCTGTTGTGGAATCTAGTGGTCAACAAAATACTCTTCAGAAACACACAAAATTCTCATGGAAAAATGGGAATGATTCGGCGCTAAAGACATATTTCCATATTTTGATGTACAATTTTCTTTAAAACGTGGTTTTTATTCCTTGATTTGAAGAAAATCGTACATCAAAATATGGAAATATGTCTTTAGCGCCGAACCATTCCCACTTTTCCATAATCTGAGTAAGTTGTTTTTTCAGTGTGTACATACATCTTTTCGTGCAACTTTTCATTGCAAAGCCTATGCGGCAGTTAGCTTTTCGTCGTAGGTTGATTGGTATAATCGGATAAATACTAAATACTCAAAATCTTAACTTTTAGTCGATAACACAAAAAGTATGTATGTATGTATGTATTTCTAATTAATCTTCTTTTGAACTTATTTGGCATTTTTTAAGCAAAAAGAAAACACAGAAACTTTGACTCAGGAAACTTGAAACATATTTGATTACAGAGCAGGAAAACTTAATACATGAGTTGAATTTTCTGAAGTGGGCCACTTTTTTTCGAAGTTGTACTATCTTTCTGAAACTTTTTTGTATAGTTCACAACAACAAAAAAAATACGTTTGGCCCAGTTTTTCGAAATTCGAATTATTTTCAAAGTTATGGCTATCAACACTTTTCGAAGTTCCTCAGTTTTTGCCGATTTTCTCACGATTGGTCAAACCGATTTTGCTAAATTTTGACATATATATAAAAGATGATATCTTCTGCCAAACTGCATTTCTTATTTTTGCAAATAATTTTTTTTGCAAACATTATTGCAGTTTTTATGTTTTGGACCACGGTCGGATGGCGCCTTTAAAGTGCCCCAAAATTTTTTTTTTACTAATAGTTACTAATGGAATGCCCAACAACATCATATAAAAGCGCCATCTGACCGCGGTCCAGAATATAAAAGTTGCGAATAATGTTTGCAAAAAAAAATTATTTGCAAAAATAAGAAATGCAGTTTGCTAGAAGATATCATCTCTTATATATATCAAAATTTAGCAAAATCGGTTTGACCAATCGTGAGAAAATGGGCAAAAACTGAGGAGCTTCGAAAAGTGTTGATAGCTATAACTTTGAAAATAATTCGAATTTCGAAAACGTATTTTTGTTTAAGAGTTGTGAGCCATACTACCCACTTTCATTAAAATACATGACCGTCGAAAAAATTTTAGGTGGCTCACTTCAAAAAATTCAACTCACATATAATTTTGCCTGCAGAAAATTTAACCCATTCGCATCTCCTTCATATTAAAAATTTCTCAAAAACTTGAACCATTATTTCAATTTAAATATGTACATACATATGTATGCATACATACTTCTGTAGTATTTACGCATATTAAAACTGACGTTTTTGTTAACTCTATGTGCCACATCCAGTACCGCTGCTGCTACTGCTGTTGCGCTCAACTGACTCTGTCATTTCATTAAATAAATAATTACAAAATATCAATAATATTATTAATTTTCAACTTTACATAACCTGCGGCTATAATTAATTTTGATTAAAGAGGAGCAAAAAATCGGATTGCTGAAAAAAAAAATTAATGCGCACTCGAAATTGCAGCAAATGACATGCAGCATGCAAAATGCAGCCTGAAAAAAAAAAACAGAAAAAAATTGAAATGCAACAGATTTTGAAATAATAACTCTGAAATGAAATGAAAAAATGGTAGAGTTAAATATATGCACAGCAGTTGTATTAAATTATAGAAATGCAAATACATAAATGCCGCAAGCAAAATAGAGGGTGGCTGGGAGCGCGCTGTTGCATTATATATGTATGTGACACACATGCAACGACACGCAACAACATGCAATCAAATTATTATTACACATTTGTAGCAGCGGCAAAAAACCGCAAAAGATAACCAGCGGCTAAAAAGCAATGATTGTTTGCCTAAAAGTAGACTATCCAACGCGCACGCAACACACAACACATGACATGCCATGCCACCATGCGATGCTTAAGCAAACAGGAAATCGAAATGGCAATTGCAAATATCCGTCATATACGCATTCGTAAATCAACCAATGATATTGCTAAGGGCATTAATTACACTTAAATGTTAACCACATGCCAGCATTTGAATGCAACGTGGCCGCGGATGTAAAGGCAACCGAAAAAATCAAAGTAATCGCCTAAAAGTAGGCAAAGCTTGCGAACGTGCAAAATGACAAACAAACAGACAAGCAAAAAAGAAGAGTCGCCCAGCACGATTGTAAAAGTTGCAGCAAAAGATTGGCGATTTTATTTGCATTGCATTAATGCAAGAAATCAGTAGCGCGCGTTTGCTTTTGTTGTTGCTGTTGTCTTCGCGCGTAGGCGTGGCGGCTAGCTGCTGGCGCTCCCTTGGGACATGCAGCAGGTCGTCGCTATCATCAACCCTTTGATTTTGTTAGCTTTTGTCGCCCAGCGCGCAGATAATAAATAAAGACGCGATTTTGTCAGCTGCATTGGCAACAATGGCGACAACTCACTCCCGGCGCTCTTGTCAACACACTGCATATGTAGATGTTTTTGTAATTTTTCGTCATTTTGTCTCGTTGTACTGTTGTTTGTTGTTGTTTGCTTGCTTTGTTGCAACATGTGTGTGCATGCAATGGCAATCGCCTTTTGTGATTAAATCATTAAATTCATACGGCTGAACGGATTGCCTTGTATCGCATTATGCATATGTCGCGCTGTGCTATTTGCAGTTTTATTTTTTATATACCCAGAAGTGCTTTTGATGATTTTTATCGTTTTCGTATTTTCCAAAATAACGCTTAAATATATTGGATAAGTAAAAAAGAAAACCAAGGACTTAAGCAGCTCCACTCTTTTCTTACAATTCTTCTTCTCTTAATTGGCGCATAACCGTCTAGACGATTTTGGTCGTGTACAAAAGAGCGCGACAGACTTTTCTGTTTCGTGCCGCCTGTGCGCCAATTTCAAGTACTTTCAACTACTTACAAATCGATTCAAGTACATATTTCAATTTTTTTCAAGTACTTTCAATTCTTTTCAAATACTTTGAAGTATTTGCTAAAACTTCAATTATTTTGCAATTACTTGTACATGTACTTGAAAATTTTGGGAATGCTAATACCAGTACCAGTACAATTCCTTTAAAATGTAAGTACCTGTCACAAGTCGTACAGGTACTAAGTACCTGGTACTTGATATTACCCAGGTCTGGTTGGATGATTAATACAAATTTTGAAATAGCTACACCCACGAACCAGTGTTGCCAGGTCATGAAGAAAAATGAGGCTAGATTGGCAAAAAAAAAAAGTTAGAAAAGGCTGAAACTAAAAAAAAAAGAAGCTAAAAAGAAGTCAGCATTTTTTTTAAGAAATTCATTCAAATTTTATTTATTTAAGTTTTGTTCATTTGCATATAAAAACTATAAACATTACTTAAAGGAACTATTCATGTTTGAACACATGTGGGAGTGAAGGGTTAATAACTACAAGCAACATTTTTCTAAATCAACAAAGCAACATTTTTCTAAATCAACAAACAACATTTTTAAAGAACCAACGAGAAAACTACAAACAACATTTTTATAGAACCAACGAGAAAACTACAAACAACATTTATATAGAACAAACGAGAAAACTACAAACAACATTTTTGATATATGAAAAAACTTTAAGCAAACGAAAACGGAGTTAGTTGAGAAGCAACGCGGTTAGAATAAAGACGTAACGACGTGAAATAATAAATTACATTTTGTTCAATTTTTAACTAAATATCATAATTCAAATTTGATACATTTTAAATAAATAAAAAAAAAAAAAACGCTTACTAAATATTTTAAAACAGAAAATATAATCGAAAATATCTATTCGAAGACAAATTTAACATCGGTAAGCCAAAATCCCACATAAATTGGGGGCTCAACCTAAAAAAAAAAAGCCAAACGTTAAAAGTGCCGTGAAAGTGCCGCGTATAAATTGATTTGTGACGACGCATATATAAATTAAAAAACCAATTTCGTGTTGAGTGGAATCATATTGTCCACAATATCAAATTTTACATTCGAAAAAGTTAGAATTTCGTGCATAAATTTGGTGAACAATTTACAAAATGGCGTGCTTGAACGATTTTATAAAAAACGCTTTGAAAAATAGTAGCAAAGCTAAAATCGTTGCGCTACATAAATACATTTTTGAGAGTGAAGGAGACAGAAACAATCGAAAACGACTGCGAGAATTTTGTGGCTTTGCCTATGACGAAGGCAGCGCAGAATTTGAGCAAAAGTTTGAGTATGTAAGAGCAAATTTGAATGAGCGCGACCTGGTAACCATTTGTAATTTGCTTGAAATCGAATACAATGTCGCGGACGTTAAACTTTACATATTTAAAAATTTACGACGAAATCACTTGTTCGAACTACGAGCTATTGAAGAAGCTGATCAAAACAACGATGACGACGAAGAAGAAAATGAAAACGACGAAAATAATGAAGTTGAAAATGAAAACGACGTAAATAAAGAAGCTGAAAATGAAAACGACGAAAATAAAGAAGCTGAGAATGACTACAGAATAAGCAGGAATAGAAACAGTAGCATAGTGAGTGTAAATGGTGGTGAAATTTCTACCTATTATAGTTTCCCTCATGTTGATAATGAGAGAAACAACGAAGCTATGAGAAGAAATAGAAGAAGTGAAATACAAAATGACATACGTACAAACACTGATATACACCGCACAACAAAATTTACAATGACATTGCGTGATGTTGAGGACTCAATTAGAATTTTTGATGGTTCAAATAAGATGCCAATAGAAGTATGGGTGCAAGAATTCGAAGAACAAGCAATTTTGATGCAATGGGATAATTTGCAAAAATTAGTGTTTGCAAAAAAATCACTACGCGGTGTAGCAAAATTATTTGTGTTGAGTGAAAGAGGCCTAAATTCGTGGCAAGCATTAAAAGACGCGTTAATAAGTGAATTTAAATCGGTTACAAATAGCGCATTATTGCACAAGCGTTTATGTGAAAGAAAAATGAAAGAAACCGAAACATTTCAAGAATATTTTTACGGTATGAAAGAAATCGCTTCACAAGGTCAAATCGAAAATGACGCTTTAATGCAATATATAATTGATGGAATTAATGATTTAAGTGTTAATAAAGCTATGTTGTATGGTGCAAAAAATTTGATTGATTTTAAAGAACGATTGAAGTGTTACGAAACAATGCATAAGCGCGCTACAAATAGAGATACCAAAACAAGAGACGAGAAAACAAAAAACACAAAGAGCTATGTGCAAAAGAATGAGAAGAAAGAAATTAGTTGTTTTAACTGTGGTGAGAAAGGACATCTGTCAAAAGATTGCCAAAATAAAGAAAGAGGAAGAAAGTGCTTTAAGTGTAATCGCTTTGGTCACATTTCGGCGAATTGCGATGAAAACAAAAAAGAAACAAACGCAAATGCACGTCAAATAATAGTTAAACGCGAAATAAACAACAAAAGTGTGAAAATCGGCAATAAAATTTATACAGCATTGTTTGACACCGGTAGCAAATTTAATATTGTAACAGAAGATGTGTATAAAAATTTAAATATGCCTAAACTGAGTAAGTGCAATATTACTTTGATCGGATTTGGCGGCAATACAAATGAAAACAAAATTAAACCAAAAGGGTATTTTGAGTGCGATGTACAAATAGATGAACAAACATTCTATTTACGATTTTATGTTGTTCCGTCAAAATGTATGGATATAGCAATGGTTCTTGGTGAAGAGTTGTGTACAGTGGCAGAAATAACAATAAATCGCGACGGTTTAACAATTAAAAAGATCCAGTTGGACAACAAAGAAGTGGACGAACAAATTGCTTTTATGAAAATAGATGCAATAGCTAATGAGAATGAGATAGATATTGATGAAAGTGCAAGTGAAGTGGCAAAGCAAAAAGTTCGCAAACTAATAGCAGAATACAAACAAAACAAAATTGCAACAACAAATGTGGAAATGCGCATAATTTTAAACGACGATACACCAATTTTTTCAAGACCACGAAGATTACCTTTCTCACAAGCAACTATTGTAGATGCACAAGTTGACGAATGGCTAAAGGGTGGTATAATTGAACCATCAAACTCCGAATTTACCAGCCCAGTAGTTTTAGCAAAGAAGCGGGACGGATCACACAGGCTTTGCGTAGATTTTCGACGAATCAATAAGGTAATTGTTAAAGACCATTTTCCACTTCCACTTATAGACGATCTACTTGATCGCCTGCAAGATGCCACAGTTTTTAGTACCATTGACCTCAAAAATGGCTTCTTTCACGTGCCTGTGGAAGAGTCTAGTAGAAAATACACCTCATTCGTAACTCATAATGGCCAGTACCAATTTTGTAAAGTTCCATTTGGTCTGTCCAATTCGCCTGGAGTTTTTCAAAGGCATATCAACGCCATATTTAGAAATTTAACGCGTGAAGGCATTGCACTACCTTATATCGACGACGTCATTATCCCAGCAAAAGACGAAATACAAGCGTTAGAAAATATTGAAAGAGTAATAAATACGTGCCGTGATTACGGCTTAGAGCTCAATATCAAAAAATGTCATTTCTTGAAGCGTAGAGTAACATTTTTGGGATATGTTATTGAAAATCACAAGCTTCACGCATCGCCGGAAAAAGTTCAAGCGGTATTAAATTATAAAATACCACAAACACCAAAACAGCTTCTTAGTTTTTTGGGTTTAGCGGGGCATTTTAGAAAGTTCATACCTAACTACTCAATTATCGCAAAACCTCTAACAGATATGACGAAGCAAAATTGTTCTTTCAAAATCGGAGACGAGGAAGAAAAGGCATTTAATTCTCTTAAGAAAGCACTAATTGAAAATCCAGTGCTTGGTATTTATAATCAAAAATACGAAACAGAGCTACACACTGACGCATCCATAGACGGGTTTGGAGCTGTTTTAATGCAAAAGTCGCCAGAAGATGGACAGCTCCACCCAATATATTATATGAGCAAGAAGACCACAGCCGCACAAAGAAAGTTCACAAGCTATGAATTGGAAATACTTGCCGTCGTAGAAGCGTTAAACAAGTTCAGAGTTTATCTTCTAGGCAGTAGATTCAAATTAGTCACAGACTGTAATGCGTTCACAAAAACATTAGAAAAGAAAGATTTATGTACAAGAGTAGCGAGATGGATTTTACTTTTGCAAGAGTTTGACTACATTGTTGAACATAGAAGCGGCGTTCGTATGAAACATGTCGATGCCTTAAGCCGATATGCCGTCATGAGGATACGAGAAGACGATTTAACTGTTAGAATAGGCAATGCACAGCTACAAGACGAAAAACTAAAGGCTATTCGCGAAATCCTAAGTAATAACAATAGCTCCTATTATAATTATTTTCTTAAATCCAACGTTTTATACAAAGTCTACAATGATGACGAACTGATAGTAATTCCAGAAGATATGCAAAATAAAATTATTAGTGACGCTCATGACAGAGGTCATTTTTCTGTCAAAAAAACAAAAGAGCTTATTATAAAAAATTTTTTCATACCAAACGTCGAGGAAAAAATTAAGAAACATATTTCGTGCTGTGTGCCGTGTATACTAAGTAATCGCAAACTGGGAAAACAAGAGGGTTTTCTCCAAACGTTACATAAAGAGGAGACGCCATTACATACATTCCATGTAGATTTTCTGGGTCCATTAGAATCGACAAACAAAAACTATAAACACATCTTAGCGGTAATCGACTCATTTACGAAGTTTTGCTGGCTGTATCCAACAAAATCAACCACTACACATGAAGTTATAGCGAAGCTACGAAGCCAGAGTACAGTTTTTGGTAATCCAGCGTTCATTATATGCGATAGAGGCGCAGCTTTTACCTCAAATGATTTCCAAACATATTGTGATGATGAAAATATAAAGAAAGTACACATAACAACAGGTTTACCACGCGTTAACGGCCAAGTAGAGAGACTAAATTCGACAATTATTTCGGTTTTAACTAAACTCAGCATCGATGATCCTACAAAATGGTTTAAGTACGTCGACAGGGTTCAACAGTCAATCAATTCTACGTTTTCAAGAAGCATTAATACGACACCTTTTGAATTATTAATTGGAACAAAAATGAGAAACAAAGATGACCACAAAATAAACGACCTAATTCAACAAGAAATCACAAATTTATTCAGCGAAGAACGAATGCAACGACGTAAGAAGGCGAAATCACAAATTCTCAAAGTTCAACAAGAAAACAGAAAAACATATAATATGAAACGCAAACCGGCACAACAATATAACATCGGCGATTTAGTCGCGATCAAACGTACACAATTCGGAAGTGGTCTCAAGTTGAAACCAAAATTTTTGGGGCCTTACCAAATAACGAAAATAAAAGGTAACAATTCATATGATGTACAAAAACTCACACATAATGAAGGTCCGAATAATACAACAACGTGCGCCGAGTATATTAAACCATGGGCAAAAGACTATAACACAACATTCGGGTCGAATGCTTAGCAGGATGGCCGAATGTGGGAGTGAAGGGTTAATAACTACAAGCAACATTTTTCTAAATCAACAAAGCAACATTTTTCTAAATCAACAAACAACATTTTTAAAGAACCAACGAGAAAACTACAAACAACATTTTTATAGAACCAACGAGAAAACTACAAACAACATTTATATAGAACAAACGAGAAAACTACAAACAACATTTTTGATATATGAAAAAACTTTAAGCAAACGAAAACGGAGTTAGTTGAGAAGCAACGCGGTTAGAATAAAGACGTAACGACGTGAAATAATAAATTACATTTTGTTCAATTTTTAACTAAATATCATAATTCAAATTTGATACATTTTAAATAAATAAAAAAAAAAAAAACGCTTACTAAATATTTTAAAACAGAAAATATAATCGAAAATATCTATTCGAAGACAAATTTAACATCGGTAAGCCAAAATCCCACACACATATCAGGCACATTTTCTTGACTAGTACATGACTTTGTTTTTTAAATAAATACTTATACATAGAACAAAAAATCACTCCAAACTAGTTAATTAAATAATATCATCTTCGTCTGATGAACCAGAAGAGCTTGAGGTTTCGTATAAATTTCGCGCATTTACCATAGAGGTGAGATCATCAGAAATTTCAAAATCATCACAGCATTTGGATACGCGTTTTAATGAACATCTAATATTAAGCAGCGAATGAAGCATTTTGGTTTTTAATCTGTTCCTTAGCTTAGTTTTTAAAATGTTCATGGCACTAAAAATTCGTTCAACCTCTGCATTACTGAGTGGTAATACCAAAAAACTAAATACAAATTCGACAAGTTCCAAAAAAGGGGTTTCGTTTAATGCGTTTTTATATTCGCGGAATTCCGCCCAAAATTCAATGGTAGAGACACTTGTCCACTGTACGGTTATTAGCTTTCGCCACTGTAGCTCTATTAATGTCTCTGATAGCACACAGTAACACTTTTTGGTTGACAATAGCACGAAAGTAATATGTGCTGTAGCACAATCGTGCTGTAACACAAACGTGTTGTAGCACAATCGTGCCAACTCAGTGAGTCGACTCTTTTTAGTGAGTCAGTGCTTATGTGTCAACTCCCAAAAAATCGTGTCATTACTCACTCCTACAACTCGAAATAAAAGAACATATGTATGCATGTATATATTTCGGGGAAAACCAGGCCTACTATATTTTGACAACAATGTAACAAGGTTGCTATAAAAACCTTACGATCAGAACACATTCATGGCGTCGCATCCGTACAACGGCGTTCACATGAATTACTGCAAGTTCTTGTTATACAAATTAGTACAAGTAACATTTTGAGTAAAAAAGGCTAGAAAAAAGCCACGAAGCTAAACCGAAAATTATGAGGCTAAAGGACAAAAAAAAAGGCTAAATCTAGCCTCGAAAAGGCTAACCTGGCAACACTGCCACGAACAATGAATGCACAGAGTTGAGTACCTAATGTTCGATTCCACTCGAACTTATGTTATGTTCAGACACAACCTTAATTGAACATTAAGAGCCTTCATTCAATTTTCAAGCCCAATGATTCTCAATTTACCATAAAAAAATTGACCAAGTTAATGCTTCATTAGAAATTAATGAGTTGTTAACGAAGAACAATTCTGCATGCAACCCTGTTAAAAGGCTTGTTTCATAAGTAAAATGAAATGTCATGAAAAGAGAAATGTGATTAGCGTCAGTGTCCACTAAACAGGTTGGTTCGTCAGATCAGCTGCATTCTTGTTCTTCTTCATCACCTATCAAATTTGTTTTTATTTCTGCTTATTTTATACATGCATTCGTGTTTACGATTGGTAAAAATTGTGAGATGAATGTCAAATTATTTCGTCCTCCTTGCAATTTTGACATTTAGGTCACGAGAGTTTGATATTCAGCTCACGGCGTGTATGTGTGTATGTATCTTGAGCCGACCTGTTAAATGCAAGGCTGCTCAACGAAATGAACAAAATAATTTTGTTTCAAAAAATATCAATAAAAAATATCCAAAAATTATTTTGTTTTGCTAATTAACAGAAACAAAATTTTTTCGTTTCAAAAATTATCAATAAATCTTTAATCAGAATAATTTTGTTTCGTTGATATCAAAAAAATTAACAAAAATTGTATTTGTTTTTATTTATGTACGTATGTACATACATACAAACATATGTAAAATTTATTTTCTTCATAGAAAACGAAATTATTGAAAAGTCAATTTTTTCGTTTAAATTTGAAACTATATTTTTTTGAAATAATTGTTTTGATAATTATCAAAACAAAAAAAATTTTGTTAATTTTTTTTGATAACAGTTGAAACAAAATAGATTTTGTTATGCTTTTTACGTTTATAAAATCGAATATTTCAACAGAAACAAAATTTTTTTTTGTTTATTGTTAAAAATAACGTTATTTTGCAGCCTTGGTTAAATGGGCCAAGTAAATTAAATATGTCTGAACACCAAATCTAAAGATGTTCAATCAACCCCAATTGACTTAATTAATTTTTATGTCTGAACATGATATTAGGCTTCCTTACTTGTTATATATATAGATTAGTTTTTTTTTATTTTTAACAGCTTTTTCTTAATTTGGCAGCAAATAATTTCAGCTAGTGAAAATTTTACTAGCTGAAATTTGGAGCTCCCTATGATTGTTACTCTCACTCTTTGGCTCTCATTCTGCTAATTTTTTGATTCAAGAAACGATTTGCTAGCACAGACTTGGATAACTATTCATAGTTAGCTAATAAGAAACAAACCTTTTGTTTTATTTCTTTGGATTGCCGATTAAGCTGATTAATATGACAGCGTTCAAAGCTTCCATTGGGCTATAGAAGCTTTCAACGAAAAGCAAAGCAAACTGAAGCAAAGAATGCAAGAATAGCAAGCGTACATTGACTGGGACAAAACCTTATGTATAGAGACAGCAAATAAGTATGTAAGTTAACATTAGTATCCGCTGTTAACGAAAATATGGATGCTAGCTTTTACATCCGCTGTTAACATACATAAATACGAAAGCTGTTATATTTGAATTTATGTAAGTAGAGAAGATTTGAATGCTTTAATGAGAACGATTGGAATATTTGAATTTAAGCTCAACGTCTATTTTTAAAATATCATGGCAGTGGAAGTGAGTGGAAGTATTCAGTTAAAATTGAATGATACTCTCGCTGTGAAATTATTTTATTTAAAGACAATAAGCTTTTATTTTAGGTATACTGATTTTAGTTTTAAGTTGACGTCATCGAGTAAAGACGTAGTACGATCTAATTTATTTATCTCTCGCGTATTTTGCAACCCTTTGGCGATTTCATTTTTTTTTATTTTGTTTTAAAAAAGTGATTTTTAGTGTTTGTGTTGTGTTGGAAATTTAATACTTTTTAAGTTGGTGTATTTTTTGTTTGTTTGCTTTCACATTTTTCGCTTACGCATAATTCGTCGCTAATTAATTTCATTTGGCGCGTGTGTTTGCATGTCGAATTTAATGCGAATTTAATATGTGTACCTATAGGAACTGGACTTTGCGATATATATCTACTTATTGTTCTCTGGTTTTAGTGAGGTAAGTGTATGAAAAATATTATTGGCTTCCATTATTATGCGCTTGTATGTATGTAAATGCCCAGCAAGTTTTGGTACCGATTACGGTTATTTCGGTACGATATGTCATTCAATGACAAACTGGTGGTACATATTTAAATTTGACGAAAAAGTTAGCTTTAATCAATAACCCACATAGCATTGCGATGCCTTACTTTCTCAACCTCGTATCTTAAAAAAATGCGATTTTGAGATTTTCATATCAAACGATTCCTATTTTTCTGCTCTATAACTGCAACAAATTCCTATCTCAATAGATTGTGTCTATAGCAAAAAAAAATAGGAATAAATATCTTGGTATCTCAATCAATGCTTTTTTCATAACTGCGTCAAACTCTTATCTTAATATACATGTATATTTAAAGGCGTATTAATCGTTTTGTCATCCCCCGTCCGTTCGTCTGTAAACACTCTAACTCGCGCAAAAATTTAGATATTTTGATGAAATTTGGAATGCAAGTTGGTATCGAGACTGGGACGGTTGGTATTGAAAATGGGCGAAATTGGACCATGACCACGCCCACTTTTCCTATATAGAAAAGTCGGAAATTTGGTATCTCAGTCACTAATATAGCTGGAGCGATGACATTTTACCCACGTGTTGAGCTCAGGCCCCTATGAAGAAATTTGATAAAATTTTGGAAAATGGGCGGTGCCACGCCCACTTATTAAGTGGCAAACATTGAAAGTTTTATGACTCATAACTCAGAAACCGTTGAAGATATATCGATGAAATTTGGTACGTGTGATATACTTACTTAGGAAAATGTTTGGACGAAAAATTTCCAAAATCAGTTGACGACCACGCCCACTTTTATATATGTATATTATAAAGTGGCCTAATAAAAACATTTTAAGCCATATCTCTGTAAAATATAAAGATATATCATTTAAATTTTATGGCAGAAGTCCAACCGAAGGCACAAACCGAAAAACACAAAAATTTTGTAAAATGGGCGTGGCACCGCCGCAGGAATGTACGAGATTTCTGAGCCCATAACTCGACAAATAATTGAGATATTATGACGAAACTTGGTTTATATACTTTTATAACTTGTGTTAATAGCAGAGCTGGGCGATAAGGATTACGATTACATGAGGATTACGATTACAGTAATTGTAATCTTAGAAATTTTGAAATTACGATTACTGTAATCGTAATCGTCGTTACAAAAATAAGGATTACTGTAATCGTAATCGTCAAAAACTTGAAATTACGATTACTGTAATCGTAATCGTCGTTACAAAAATAAGAATTACTGTAATCGTAATCGTAAGAAACTTGAAATTACGATTACTATTATCGTTGTTTGGGAGTACAATGTGTACAAAACAATGATATACTTACCCAACATCGTTTTCCAAGAAATAATATTAATTTTTACATACATATGTATGTGTTTTGCCACACATTAAGTAAAAAATTAAAACTGGGATATGTATAAAGCAGAGAGAAAATTAGCGCAAATAATACCGATACAAAATTAAGACAGCTGTTTTCATTATTTACATTAAATAATATTTTTTTATGTGTAAAGGGTAGACCCGGATGACACGGAATATTTTCAAGCAACGATGGCATCAAATGAGAACTGGTATAAGGTGTCTGTTATGCTAAAGCCGGTTCCCTAGGGAATGGAAAAGGGGAAGGGTTATGAGAATGGGAAAGGCAAAGACAAAGGGGCGGAAAAGGATAGGGAGGGTATAATGAAAATGGAATGAAGAGGATGGGCAGGGAGATAGTAAGACAGAGAATTAGAGAAGGAATAAGAGGGGGAATAAAAGGGAGAAAGACAGAAAAGGAAAGCTAAGAGAGAGGGGTAGAGAAAAGGAAAGGGAAGCGGAAATGTGACGGGAAAGGAAAAAGAAAACGGAAGCGGAAATGAAAGGAAGGATAAATGGAAAAGGAAGGAGAAAGCAAATAGTAGAGGGAAAGGGAGTTGAAGACTAATACGAAGAAAAAATTGATAAGAACACGAAGAGGGCAAACTTTTGAAAATATAAATTTTTTCCTTCACTTTTTTAAACTGACCTTTGCTGAGCTCTGCAGCTCGAGGTAAGTTCGGTTTCTAGATACTTCCAACTTATTTTAAAGTGTGCCGTTTTTCGCTTCATATTCCTATAATTGGAAGTGGGCCAAAGCAAAGCTTGACCAGGTACAGCTAGTATTTTATACCAACGCATGTTCACCTCCGGCATAAGGACTGCAGCAGTTATAGCGTCGTTTATTTCCGGGCTTAATGTGAAATATTTAAAAACTCTATCGCACAATGAGATAAACCTAATTTCTTTAGTAAAATCTACCAATTTCAATGATTTTTATATACGCAAAATCCACATTTTATGCATTAGGCCCATTGTCTTCAGCCCACTAAAAGTTGCTATCTCAACCGCAAATAATTGAAAATGTATAGATAATGTGTGAAATTGAAATCTTTACATATTTTTTATAGTTTTTTGCACTTCTTTCAGTGTAAATCATATTTTCCTCCCTACACCGTTTAGTATCAAAAAGCAATTTTAATAATTTTTTACATGTAATTCTTAAATTTTGTAATTTAAGATTACAGAAAATAAGGATTACTGTAATCGTAATCGTGAAAAACTTGCAATTACGATTACTGTAATCGTAATCCTATGTGTAATCGATTGCACATGTAATCCTTATCGCCCAGCTCTGGTTAATAGACATGCAGAAATTTATTGAAATCGGGTTATAACCACGCCTACTTTTTAACAAAGATATTTCTGGAAGACCATTTGGGAATTTGTAACGTGACATTTTTGTAACTAGAAGTCATAAAGGAATG
The DNA here is from genome assembly GCA_960531455.1 of Urophora cardui. NCBI lineage: Eukaryota > Metazoa > Arthropoda > Insecta > Diptera > Tephritidae > Urophora > Urophora cardui. The sequence goes on along the minus strand of OY482673.1, from coordinate 119,988,791 downwards.
AAATTTTGCACAAAGAATAATATTCATATGCTTAGTTTGATAACTGATAAAAAATTTGAAAATGGGCGTGGCTACGCCCACTTTATGCGGCACTCGCTTATATAAAATACACCGTGATTCCATCAATCGCAAACAAACAATGAAAGCATACAGCTGAGTATCTAATGTTCGATTCCACTCGAACTTAGGCTTCCTTGCTTGTTAATCATTATTTTCTGAGTTTTATTTTTCGCTCAGCAAATGAAGGTTTTTTTCTGAATTTTTATTTTTCGATCAGAAAATAAAAGTTATTTTTTGAGTTTTATTTTTCTCTCAGAAAATAAAAGTTTTTTTCTGAGTTTTATTTTTCGATCAGAAAATAAGTTATTTTTTGAGTTTTATTTTTCCCTCAGAAAATAAGTTATTTTTTGAGTTTTATTTTTCCCTCAGAAAATAAAAGTTATTTTTTGAGTTTTATTTTTCGATCAGAAAATAAAAGTTATTTTTTGAGTTTTATTTTTCCCTCAGAAAGCAAAAGTTACTTTTTGTTTTAAGTTTTTAAGTTTCTTCAGTCTAATTTCAGCTGCAGCGGTCGATTTTGCCACATTAATTCCTAGGTAAAGTTTATAAATAAAAAAAATAAAAATTTATTTATATACTTTACCTATTTATATGGCGAAATCTACAATTTCAGCCAAAATTAAACTGTAAAACTTTTATTCTCTGAGCAGAAAAATAAAACTCAGAAAATAACTTTTATTTTCTGATGGAAAAATAAAACTCAAAAAATAACTTTCATTTTCTGAGGGAAAAACAAAACTCAAAAAATAACTTTTATTTTCTGATCGAAAAATAAAACTCCAAAAATTAATTTTATTCTCTGAGGGAAAAATAAAACCCAAAAAATAACTTTTATTTTCTGATCGAAAAATAAAACTCAAAAAATAACTTTTATTTTCTGAGGGAATTAAATATCAACTTTTTGGATATCACTCATAACCGTTACGGTCCCTGCTTTGAAGTATTTGCTAAAACTTCAATTATTTTGCAATTATTTGTACTTGTACTTGTGCTTGAAAATTTTGGGAATGCCAGTACCAGTACCTGTACAATTCCTTTAAAATGTACTCGTCACAAGTCGTACTGGTACTTGATATTACCCAGGTCTGCTTTTAAGTCACAATAGCCCAATTCAGGGTATATAACATATACATGCATATGTACATCGATCTCCGACTTATTTATTTATTTTTTGTTGCATGACATGTTGCTGCAGCTAGAGGGGCACTCCATTTATAGCCATTAACTTCAAACAAGTACAATTTTTTTTTTTTTTTTGAAATTATTTAAAATATTTCGATTATTATTGTCACCGACCCCCAACATCCAACCCACACTCCACCCTCAAACAACTATCGACCGCTACCACCAGCGCCAGCGCTGCATTTGTGAAACATATCAACAGTAGACGCGCTATTTTTTAATTAAAAATGGTCACGTGCAACATAGTATGTTCATATAACCCAACTTGTATGCAAATTATTTGCATACTTTTAGGCCGCTGACAACTTATTCGTTGCATGCTTCTTTTGTGTGTGCATTAATTCACATCTAACTCACTTTTTCCACCAGCTGCATTTTGTTGTACATAATTCAAAAGCTAAAATTGTGACGAAAAAAAAACAGAACAGAATTCCGGTTTATTAATAACGCAAATCCCCACCAAAATTGCATCCACAAATTCGCACTTAACTTAATTTGTATGCATGCTGCATAATTAATTTCGTCCACTCGCACTCAAACACACATAGACACATACTCATATACAAACATATATGCCCTAAGGCTACACATGTCCTTTCATCTAAAAATAATCCAACACCCATAAATTGCAAACTCTTTTCTCGTATTTGTTAAACCGAACTGGACTTTGTCCAGGCAAACTGTACAAATGCAATTTGCCGCCACGCAAAATTCAATAAAGTGTTTTTCTATTCAACTCTGCTGGCTTTTACCATGGCAAGGCATGTTGATGTAATGCTTTTTATTCATTTTTGCAATGTGCCCACATTGTTGTTGTGCATTAGATAGTAGCGATAGAGAATGCATTAAATTCAATCAAATTGCAAATCTCGTCGTCATCGATAGATGTGGTTTGCTAGCTGAATAGCTAAATACATTTAGTTTGACATTCACTGTATTAAAAAGCACCTAAAAGTATGCAGTAAAAGTACATTATGCGCAAATAATGGAGATGAAGCACAGTGGAATTCAGGCTCTGAAAAATAGATTTTACTTTTCAGTAGGTCCATTTAGATTTTCATTAAAATCGGTTGGAATAAGCGTGCACAATCGCCGTTGGAAAATTTCTGTGTAATTGTTGTTGTTGCAGAAAATTCCTATGTTATTGTTATTTCAAAACACAATAATTGCCATCACTTTACCTATAATAAATTTTATAAAATTTTTTGTTGCCTGCTTTTAGGCGTAATAAATGGGCTGTGTCCAAACTAAAACAGAAAAAACCAGTGCCATCCAAAATTAATTAATCAAAAATGGAAAAGGTGGTGCTTGGACTACAAATGCACAGTAAAAATTTTAGTTTAATTTTAATATCATTTTGGTATTTATATATAACAATGCCAAAAAGTATAAAATTAAAACCATTCTGGTTTAAAAAAAAGGAAGAGAATCTGAGAGACAAAAATTATTCTTGGTGTCAAATTGATATTTTTTTGGAATTAAATCAAAACGAAATTTTGATTATTTTTAGAATATTTTTGGTATTAAAAATAGTTGAAATGGTATAAGATCAATCGGAAAATTGGAATAAATTTTATACTTTTTTGGATTTAAAAATAAATCCCCATAAAATTTTCAGTGGATATACCGCAAATAACCCTTTATGCCAAAGATTAATGAGAAATTGAATAACGTTAACATTGTTTATTTATGTACATAAAAATCCAAAACAAAAATTTTCCCCTAAGTTTCCATGAGCAGCAAACACTAAAGTACCATATACATATATCGAGCATTGGGGCTCCCCATAAATGTGTATCCAACAAAAACTAATTTTACGGGACTCAGTTTTTTTTAATTTGTTTTGCATACAGTTTGTATGTTTGTAGCCTTGAAACTTACATATTTAGTCTCTTACTTCGAAACTGCATAATTCACAGCTATGAAATTTTTGGGATTTGATGCATGTTATACTAAATTGTTGATTTCCATAAAAAAGCTGAAATCGATAACTTTGTTGGATACACTTGTATGGTAGTTAGGACCAGACCTGTTAAATTCCGATTAGGACTAGTAATCAATTAAATTGTTTTGTTTTTTAATTGGTAATCATTATTTTAATTCTTCTGCAGAAAAAAAGTAATTTTAATGATTACGATTAAAAAAAATCAAAAAAAAAAATCAAAAAAAAATCAAAAAGAATCATAAAAAATCAAAAATCATCAAAAACAAATCAAAATAATTTTTTTTTGATTGTTTTTGATTATTTTTGATTTTTTATGATTATTTTTGATTTTTTTTGATTTTTTATGATTTTTTTTGATTTTTTTTATTTTGTTTGATTTTTTTTTCAATATTGTTGTAAGGAAATTTGGATACGCATGCACATAAGTATTCAGGTAGGCATGCATGTTTGGTCAGAGAGGCATAAAGTTTGTTTGTAAAAATGTATGTGAACGCATATTAAAGTACGCAACCCTGCAGTAAATATGGGGACAGGTGTATCCAAGTCATTGTGTATTCTACAGCGACAACTGCACTAATTAAAACGTCGACAGAGTACAAAATTTGTATAGACTTTAGCTCGATGGAAGTTTTTCGTACTAGATACGGATACAAAACCTTCCTACACCTGGGGAAGATTCATTTCTAGGTCCAGGAAAAGGACAGGGAAGAGCGAATAAATAATTCTGATTCTGACAGAGATTATCTTTACGCAAATCTATTTGCAGCATAGCAAATCGTCTACTCTGAAAAAAAAACGTTGTAAATCTAAAGACTTTCGCTGTTAAACCAACTACTTTCCGCAGTTGAAATGTGCCCAACAACGCTCCGTTGTTGTTTCAAAGGTGCGAACGTTGTTGATTTAGGTCAATAATGGAGATTGTTGGAAAAAATTTTCACCTAAATATAAATTTTTGTTTGCATTTTACTCTTCATCTTCTCTCCGCCCGGGTCCCAACTGCAAATATGCTTGTTCTCCTATTCTTCTCTCCTCCTTCTTATCATTCACTGGTTGCTATCTTTATTTCTTATTCTGATTTTTCTTCTTTATTTTATATTCTCCTCCGGATTCGAACCATGACATCAACCTGAAATTCTATCCAATCATCACATAGTGGAACATTCAACATTATATTGAATTGTAGTAACCTATTTATACTTCCATTTCCTAAAAAGGAATCCATGAATTATTTGAATCATTGTAAAAACAAAATTTAAAAAAATTTGTTCTCATTAGTTTTGTTTACAACGGAAACTGTTGGATCAAATAATTTTGCCTTTAAATCAACAACGGGGAGAAAATTGTTGCTAAAAATAAACTTTTTTTTGCATTTTTCTCTTCATCTTCTCTCCATCATTATCTTTTTTGTTGGTTTTCTCACAAAAAAATATTTTCTCACAAAAAATTTTTTAAAGGCAAGCAAGTTTTTGAATCAACAACGCCCGTTTTTGAATAAATTCTTGGATCAAAAACTTTGCTATAAAACCAAATACTTTTGCTGTTGAATCAAAGACGGAGATTCAACAGCCGAAAGTTGTTGGTTTAACTACGGGTATTTTTTTCAGAGTACTGCTTTATTATGTAGTGGGCATGCGAAGCGGCATACAAATTCCCAAATAATCCTATTTGAGGAAAAATGGGTATGTCGTGAACGCATCTGTGGCCTTGGAGGGATTTCTTGAGGCAACGTCCTTCACTTTATAGGGAAAGGAAGATCGCGTGCTTGTATCATTGTTCCGCGATCAGCAGAATGCACGATGCTTAGAGAATTTGTTTACAGGAAATTAAATGTTTATCCAGATGTGATTAATCCGAGATAATTCACTCAGTTTCTACTAAACATTAATGTTATATATTCCTTAATATTATAAAAATTAGCTAATACAAGAAATATACATTTCTTTATTTATTGATGTATCTAAATGTTTAAATTGCAATAAATTTTTATTAGAAAACAGCACGATGGTATAGAGAATCTATGATTCCATTGTCTTCGTATGGCCCCAAAAAAGCTAGGTACTATGGTTTTGGCATATAAATGTAGGGAGTGTGAGCTTAGAATGTAAAAGGGAAGAGGATGTATGAGAAAACTCAGATGTGAAAACGACACTTTGGTAAATGTCAAAAGTGACCACAATAATGTTGCCATATGTTATAACCCAAGGAGGTTGCCATATTTAATAAGAAAGTGATTTCTCAACACAAACTATTGTACAAAAATGTGTATGCCTCTCTGAACAAATATACATACGTAAGTAGCACATACCCATTTTTTGTTTTTTTTTTTTTCACGAGGAGGAAGTATCTAAAGCATTTACCCTGTCAGTGTGGGACTTTATCCGCACTAAACCTGCTGTCGTCGTACCGAACCCCCTCTCCCCCACGGTACTATCATCAAATTACCTTCGGGAGGTTGGTTGAGCACCAGTCCGTAATAGTTGCGTTATTGCCCTCTGTAAGTATGCCTTAAAAGGCTACATACATACCTGCATACGTACAAATGTGCATCTTTCTTTACAACGATGTTGATAAAAATTAAAAAAAATCAAAAAGAAATCAAAAAAAAATCAAAAATAATCATAAATAATCAAAAATAATCAAAAACAATCAAAATAATTTTTTTTGATTATTTTTGATTATTTTTGATTTTTTATGATTATTTTTAATTTTTTTTGATTTTTTATGATTTTTTTTTTGATTTTTTTTAATGGTAATTGCAAAACAATCATTAAAATTTGAAAACAATGGGTAATCAATCATTAAATAGATACCTGAAAAAATAATCAATCAAACCGGTAATCATTACGATTAATAATCATTATTTAACAGGTCTGGTTAGGACTCGATATATGTATATACATATTGTCAAATTTTACACCAATATTTTGGAGATGTCCAGGAAAATTTCAGCACCGTCGCGGTTCTTGCGGTGATACTGCAAGAGAGACCTTCAACTGCCTTATGTCTGTAAAAATAAAGCAAAATCTACCCTCATGCTATTTTATTAATTTCCTTAATTACTTACTTGATACAATTATTTGATCAGGCGTAAAAAATTCGATTCGGCCATTTAATTACTCCTTCGCATTGTACTTTTAGAAAAATTTTGTTTAATTATTTTGACTTTTTTTCTGAAAATTTGTTCTTAATATTTTTTTGGTTTTGATTTCAAACCAAAAAAGCTTTGATAGTAATATCCATTGAGAAAGAGAAAGTTTTTTTATACTTTTCAGGATTTGTTTTTAAACCATAAATGATTAAACTTCTTTAGAGAGAATTTTAATACTTTTCAAGGCTTTATTTTGAAACTACTTTGGAATAAATAAAATTGTAAAACTTCTCATAGTTTGAAAATAAGACTTTTTGGTATTAAAATTCAAATTTAATTCCAAAAATGATTAAACTAAGTACCAAATGATATTAGAAATAAACTATCATTTTTTACTGTGTGGGTTTTGGATCAAATAAAGATACATTTTAATAAAAACAAGTAAGAGCGCGGCTGTCTTCGGCCGTACCGAAGACTTCATACCTTTCATGAATGGGGAAATGAAAAGTTGCATAGTCGGAAATTGCTTAATTTATACAAATAAAAAAAAATTAATTAATTATTAAGGTCAATATGAGTACAAATACTACAAAGTTTCATGTCCTTAGCTCTTTAAATGGAGAAATTATACCCCGAAGTGTCTATATCTGAAAAATCGGTTGTATGGCAGCTATATGTTATAGTGGTCCGATTCGGCCGATTCCGACAAATGATCAGCTTCTCCTAAATATACATTCACATTCCGAATTACAAGCAGATATCTCCAAAACTGAGGGACTAGTTTGCGATCAAACAGACAGACAGACAGACGGACATGGCTTAATCGACCCAGCTCATGATTCTGATCATATTGGTATATATTTTGGTAGGTCTGCCACGCCTCCTTCTGGTACTTTCACCATTCGTGTTTCGGCACAAAGTTATAATACCATTTCATTCCCATGAAAGGTATAAATATCATAAAGTTAAAAATATTTTAAAATATTATATATGTATATTAAAAATATTTTTGCATTCTGGAGTAGCTAAACTACAAGAAAACTGTCGATTTTCGACAGTAGCGGGAACCCCTAGTATATATATATTCGACTACATATCAGCTGACCATTAAATTTATTAAAATAAAAACAGCCTTACTACGAGTATATACTTATTCTCAACTGAATTAAATTTAACAAACAACCATAACCTCATTTTTTCCATAATATTTACACTACAAAACCACTGCACGTCAACCAACTCGCAATGTTTGTTCAAAATTTATGTGAAAGCAAATATAAAGTCAATTTTAATTAACCGCATTCGCTACGTATGTATATACATACACACATACATACACACATAAATTCACAGTGAAATATCAGAATGACATGTAAACATGCAAATACAGTTACTTACACACCATACAACAACCATGAGCGGAAGTTTGCATGATGTTTGTATGGTGAGCTCTTCGGCTGATTGCGAATTCAACACGTTAATGCAATGTTAAACATTGTTGACTGCAACTTTCCAGGATATGTATAAGTATATGCATATTTATATGTACTATACATATATAAGAGGGGGAGAATGAGAAAATAGAAAGCAAAGGCCTCCGCTGACCTTTTACTTATACACACGCTAACCACCTTATACCGCTTATACTCCTGCCAACTACAGCTAACTCACCACACCACGCTCTGCTAATGGCGCTTCTTCTCTCAAATATATAGGTACAATGTGGTTTATCCATTTAAGCGCTTGCTGTTGTGGATGCACACGGTAGGCAGGAAGCGACGATAGGTTGCATGAAAATGTCGAGAAAAAAGGAAAGTGGGGTTGTGTTATGTGATGTTTATAGATGAAACATCCGTTGAAATTAAAATCCGAGCTGCTCCTTTTTCAAGGATATCCACATTTTTTGTTTTTTTTGAAAGGATCAAATATTGAGGAAATCGAATATTCGCCACCGTCCAAATTTTTCCGATTTCAATACATTATTTGGTCGGTAAGGGATACAAAAAAAGGTATTAAAAAGAAAACAGGACACCTGTAGTGGAAAAATCCAATGTGAACAGGACCTAAAGGATAACCACTGAAATATAAAATAACACAAAAAGTACCCACTTTAATTTGCGTATAACTCCTAAAATGTTAACTCTACGTGAAAATTTCTTATTATATGTTTCATTCAGAATAAATAAAGAAATATTTCTTTAATATACAATTTTGATGTACCTGCAGTGCTTAATGTACTTTTGTGCATCTAAAGTGAAAATTTCAAAAAAAGAACGTTTTTTTATGGTGCTATTTTAAGTTCAAATATTTTTCTAGTTTATGTAAATATTTTAATCTAATGATCCAACTCTCATTCCTACATATCTCTACGTTAATACTAAAAAAGAGTTAGAGCTGAGATACGCGCTAGCTGTGCACGGTGGGCGGGAAGCAACAATAGGTTGCATGGGAATATCGTAAAAACGATGGCCCAACGAATATGTGCCTAGCTGTGTGCTGGTACTAATTTTCGTTTAAAAAAAATGTTGGAGATTTTATTCACGCTTGCTGTGTGTTTATGAAGTATATTAGAATATCATTTTACGTAAGTGTTTAGCCGGCGATCGTTTTTTCGATATTTTCATGCAACCTATTTTTGCTTACCGCCCACCGTGCACAGCTAGCGCGTATTTCAGCTCTAATTCTTTTTAATATTAACGTATAGATATGTAAGAATGAGAATTGGATCATTAGATTAAAATATTTACATAAACTAGAAAAATATTTGAACTTAAAATAGCACCATAAAAAAAACGTACTTTTTTTGAAATTTTCACTTTAGATGGACCAAAGTGCATTAACCACTGCAGGTACATCAAAATTGTATATCAAAGAAATATTCCTTTATTTATTCTGAATGAAACATATTATAAGGAATTTTCACGTAGAGTTAACATGTTAGGAGTTATACGCAAATTAAAGTGGGTACTTTTTGTGTTATTTTATATTTCAGTGGTTATCCTTTAGGTCCTGTTCACATTGGATTTTTCCACTACAGGTGTCCATTTTTCTTTTTAATACCTTTTTTTGTATCCCTTAGCGACCAAATAATGTATTGAAATCGGAAAAATTTGGACGGTGGCGAATTTTCGATTTTCTCAATATTTGATCCTTTCAAAAAAAACAAAAAATGTGGATATCCTTGAAAAAGGAGCAGCTCGGATTTTAATTTCAACGGATGTTCCATCTATAAACATCACATAACACAACCCCACTTTCCTTTTTTCTCGACATTTTCATGCAACCTATCGTCGCTTCCTGCCTACCGTGTGCAGTTATTGTTGTAATTATTGTTGTTGCTTTGCATTACATATTACAATTACAATTGCGGGTGGTGTCAGTGTCAGCTAAATAACCTTGTTAGCGATATTAATTAAAGGTGTAAATATTGATATTCACTGCGACGCGTCGGTGCTGGGGCGCGTCATTGATGTCCAAATCAAATGCAGCATTTCACTTTAGCAGCGCTAGTCAAATTTATGACTTAGCAAATATGAATGTATAATGCTTTGAAAACAGTGTTGCCACATTGATTAAATTAGTGATTAATTTGGTGGATTGGATTATTTTAGCTTTGAAAAGCACCTAATTCTTCAGAAATAAAGACGAAGAGCGAAATATAAGACATATGTAAGTACTTACCAAATAAAATCATGCGAATTTGTCGTAAGCACAGTTGGGCCAAACGTATTTGAATAATGCCCAAGTATGATTGAAAGCCAGTCTTTTTTTGAAACAAAACCAAAAATCTTCCTCCGCAGCTTCAGGATTTCGTAACCATTTCATAAGTAGAAATCTGACTTTTCTGAACAAAGTCGACAGTCTATTGCTCCAATTTAAAGATGTCGAAACGGTTAAATGATTTCATAAGAGCATCCGTAACAATTTGGTATTTCTTTAACCATTAAGAACAATTTTGCGACGATTGAGAATTTTTTTGCGAGCTTCTGAAATTGTGAAGAAACTGAAAAATTAGTATTTGGGCTTTCTAGGTAGTAATATTTGTGACTACGCATTTCGCAGCCGTTTATAAAACACTAACTGTACCCTGCCAAGCTTGGCTTTGGCTTCGAGCTTTCCTCGTACTGCAGGCCTCAGCAGAACTCAAAGAAGTTAAGAATAAAATAAGGGAAAATTTTATCTTTGCAAAAATTTGCCCGTCTTCATGTGCTGATCACCTTCTTCGTATTAGTCTCACACTTCCACTCCCTTTCACTGTACTATTTACTTTTTCTTTCACATATTTCATTTCCGTTTTTCTTTTCCTTTACCGTCACAATTCCCTTTTCCTCCTTTTTCCTTTCTCTACCGCTTCCCCTTACCTCTCCTTTTCTTTCCTTTTCCGTTTCATTCCCCTCTTATTCCTTCTCCCCTACCTGTCCTACCCTCTTTCTGTCCCCATTCTCTCAATCCCATTTTCGTTTCCTTTTTCCTCCATTTTTCCGTCCCTTTTCCCAGGGAAGCGTGTTGAGCGTAACATCTAGGGAACCGACTTCCCGATTAAAAAAAAATATGCATATAAACCATCTAGGCTAGTCCACGTATAAAGATTATTCATAAAAATCTACCTTCTATGGATACGAGTACACTCCTTCGTTGTAATAAAGATTTGTAATCTATACTAAGAATGTCTAAATTACTCGGTCAAGTAATTTAGTAATCAACCAAAACTGTGCTGATTTGCAAAAAAACTCAAATGGCAACATTTCGCTGCACAATTGTTTACTCAAACAAATTTGCATGCTTTTATAACCAAAGATATAACGCTAATACCAGCAACTACAATCAATAAACCGCACGCATAGCCGTCCATACTAAAATCAAGTCTAGTATAAATTAAATGTGCATTAGGAGGCAACCGAAAGTGTGATGAAAATATTGCATTTGCAACGAAAAGCCATCGCCCATCACATTGCATATAAAAACCATTTGCAACACAACAAAATTGAGTTAACTGCGCAACCAATGGCGACCAGAGTGACCATAAGTGGCTATCTAGTTTAGGTGGCAATACATTATACTTTCAGCAATACCATCAGGCATAAGGCATGTATGTACTCGTAGTATTTGCATGTGTGGCTGACATTATTGGCTTAACTGTTGAATGGAATTTTCAAAAATTTTAATTATGCCGGCTATCAGTTGCATTTACTGATGATAACGTATACATATACATACATACATATATGTGAACGCAAATTCAAGGTAGAAGAGGTGAACGGTATGTAGAGAGAAGAGCTAATAACTAGACTATGTTGCACTCGTATCGCAATTTTGTGGCATACGAGTACAAAGTGCATTTTTGCTGCATAGATGCCATCTGTTATGAGTAGGGCAACCAAAAAATTGCTCTAAAAAATGCTTTTTTGGCCGTTAAACTTAAAGAATTGGCACTTTTTAGCTTTAAAAATTTTTTATTTCAATTCATTTTCTTTAAACGTAAAAACTATAATATTAAAATGTATGTAAACCTTAGGTACATGTTTTAAAACAAATTAATTCAAATTGTCGTTAAACTTAAAGAATTTGCCTTAACAATTATTTTATTTCAGTTCATTTTCTTAAAACATAAAACAACGTAAAGTAAACTAAACTAAAATAAAATAAAATAACAAAATGAAAACTCTTATACCATGTCATAACGTGTTTCGCTCTTTTTTTCTGCACTCGCTCTCTCAATCTTGTTTCGACCTCAAAACGAATGCCGAAACTCGCTAATTTCCATACAAATTTCTGAGAGCGAGTGAAGATTGAAACACTTGTTTCGTTCTCAATCCTCTTGCCAAACGCGATGATATCGATGCCTTCTCTAATTTTGTATCGAAAATCTATCGAAATCTCACACAGACCAAAACAAAAACGCAAAAATAAGCAAACATACAAACATTTAGGAAGAACAGCAAAGAAAAATGTTAAACTGAATCACGATCAGCCACGTGGAGACGGGTTATTTAGCGAGATTTTTAGCTAGATGTTTTACTGGCGAATCAAGTTATGTGGATACGGGCTTTTAGGTACATGTTTCAAAAGAGAAAGACAATATGCCGGAATCGTAATTTGGCGTTAGGTCGGTCGCGCGTTGATCGTACCTCAAAACCGCTTCACTGACATTCGATATTAGATGTTGGATTGTAAACGTGTTCACTGCCACTAATATATTTTGTTGAATTTTTTCATAAATTTCATAATTTTTTATCGAAAAAAAACTATTTTAATTTACTTAATGTCAAACACCCGAGTTAGTAGAGAAATTTTCAACTCAGGTGTTATACAGGGCTGCAATGAGCATACGATATTACAAAAAAATTTACGATCAAACGCTTGAGGTCACAATCAAGGCTGCAAAATAACGTTATTTTTAACAATAAACAAAAAAATTTTGTTTCTGTTGAAATTTTCGATTTTATAAACGTAAAAAGCATAACAAAATCTATTTCGTTTCAACTGTTATCAAAAAAAAATATCAAATTTTTTTTGTTTGGATAATTATCAAAACAATTATTTAAAAAAAATATTGTTTCAATTTTAAACGAAAAAATTAAATTTCAATAATTTTGTTTTCTGTGAAGTAAAAAAATTTTACATACTATGTATGTACGTACATGAACAAAAACAATTTTGTTAATTTTTTTGATATCAACGAAACAAAATTTATATTGATAAAAGTTTATTGATAATTTTTTAAACGAAAAAATTTTGTTTTTGATAATCAACAAAACAAAATAATTTTTGGATAATTTTTATTGATATTTTTTGAAACAAAATTATTTTGTTCATTTCGTTAAGCAGCCTTGGTCACAATGCGATTTGCTTCATATATTTCCATACATTTCTACTCACCTGTTAAAAGCGCGGCCGACAGACCGTGAAATTAGCATAAATTAGCATTTACTATGAATTTGGCAATTTTTAGCTCTATCAAATGTAGGTCAGAATGTATAATTTTTCTTAAAAACTATCCTAAATTAAGTATTATGTGATACCTACCACAGAAAAAAACTTGCTTGTGCCAATTTTTGGTTGCCCTAGTTATGAGTAATATCATGTTCAGACATAAAAATTAATTAAGTCAATTGGGGTTGATTGAACATCTTTAGATTTGGTGTTCATACATATCTAATTTACTTTGCCCATTTAACAGGTCGGCTCAAGATACATACACACATACACGCCGTGAGCTGAATATCAAACTCTCGTGACCTAAATGTCAAAATTGCAAGGAGGACGAAATAATTTGACATTCATCTCACAATTTTTACCAATCGTAAACTCGAATGCATGTATAAAATAAGCAGAAATAAAAACAAATTTGGTAGGTGATGAAGAAGAACAAGAATGCAGCTGATCTGACGAACCAACCTGTTTAGTGGACACTGACGCTAATCACATTTCTCTTTTCATGACATTTCATTTTACTTATGAAACAAGCCTTTTAACAGGGTTGCATGCAGAATTGTTCTTCATTAACAACTCATTAATTTCTAATGAAGCATTAACTTGGTCAATTTTTGTATGGTAAATTAAGAATCATTGGGCTTGAAAATTGAATGAAGGTTCTTAATGTTCAATTAAGGTTGTGTCTGAACATAACATTAGGTTGACTTTTACAAAATTATAATACGTAATAATACACTGGCACGAATATATGTAGATCCAAAGAGTTTTAGGCCAAAATTCTATACCAATTCCAGTCGTGCTTCCCACCAGTTAGGTGGAGCCACAGTTTTATGCCGCCTCCAAGCGGCGAATGCTATTTTTATGAGAAGCCTTTTCATGACACTTGGAGCGTATGCCGCCCACTACTGGGAATGCCCGCTGTTCTTTAAAGATCCCAACAATTGGTTTTAACTTACTTAGAAAATTAATTCATTTAAATTTTTGTGTTGTGGTACGGGCTCGATTTGGAACCGCGACTTCAAACATGGAAGACTAGCACTTTACGTGACTTTTTAATGTGTATATACATACATACGTGTATATATTTTCTATAAGTTAGCAAGCACAAGGTCCGAAATTGGTAAACGACACGTTCAACTCTACTTCGGCATTTTATGTTAAGATTTCAGATTTCGTCTTTTATACACGAAAGATAATAAAATTTGACACATGGTCTGTGCAAATAGTAGAAGTTTCTAAAACCGTCCCAACCCCGAAAACAATTTTACCAGGCAATTTCTGATTCAGGAAATTCTTAAAAAAAATCTGAGTACAAAGTTGAATATGTGAACGTATATTATGAATTCTTTACAGATTTATATCAGAAATGTCTGACACTCAGGGTGTTAGCATCCTATGCCATTGACAACAATAAGAAACGCTTCCAAGTGATTTGCACCTCCATAAAAGCAAATTGAGAATCCTGACTGGACTTCTAACCAGTCACTGCAGACTCAGAAGCCATCGACTTGGCATCTATTCTAGTAGCTTGTGCCGATTCTGTAATATGGGAGATGAGACTGCTGCGCACATTCTCCTCGAATGCACGACCATATCTAGAAGGAGACAGAGGACACTTGGGCAATATTTGTATGTTATTTATTTCGCAGTTTTTTGCCGAAAAACTGATAGATATCTAACAAATTTCGGATAAATTAATTAGTTTTGAATAGATACACCAAGAGAACTTTTCTGATATTCTTTAACAAAAATTAGGTCCTCATTTCTTTTATTTCTTCATACTTATTTGTAAATGTTTTGTCCGCATTTCTGCTGGACCTGAACTGCTAAACTATTTCAAAATTTATTTAGAGCTCTCCCCTTTTCTGCATAGCTCCGTAGCATTAGAACAAGACATTTATGACCATGTGAGCGACCGTCATCCAGGATCTATGTGCCTTGAAAAAACCCGTCCTTTTATTTGCAAGCAAGTTCATGTATCCAGTTAGTGGCCCATTCAAGATTATCTCTTTCAGCTGTTCCATGCAGTGAAATCCGTAGTCCAAAGAACGCAGTATATGTGCAGAGAACATGTTAGGCGGTACATTTCCTCTGCTTCTATGATCACCACACAGACTCAATTTCGAGGCATAAGATGCTAGGGCAGAGAAAGCCTACCATCAGGGGCGGATTTGCCTCTAGAAGCGCCCTGGGCAAACAAATCAAGCCGCGCCCCAATATTTCCAAAAAAAAAAACCGTACTTGCCTTCGTGTGGTGAAATTTCATTACTGATATATTTTACGGATTGAAAAAATTTGATTCGATTCTTATATAGGTACCACACTTTTTTCCATTTTCTAACCTTCAAAATGATCTGATCTAAAACCCTCATTATTAGGTGGCACAGATTTCGCAATATCATTAAATTGCAGTTCATCATACGAATCTGAAAAACAATTTAAATAGTGAAAATGTTTCGTCCTGAAACTAAACTCACAATTTTTGACAGTAGGGTGCCTCCCAGGTAGCGAAATCTGGCTTTCTGGCCCAGAATCTACCTGGGATAACCTAGCTGTCGATCAATTGACTTATGCATTTTTACCTTTTTGGTTATGATCAACAACGGAGTCATTTGGTTTTCGAGGAGTTTAGGGATTTTCGAGAGTAAATCTTTGTCTTTCTGCACTTTCTCGGCTTTTGTTTGCTGGGCCGCTTAACTTTTTCATATTTGCACTCATTCTTCTATTTTTCACAAAAACATTAATTCACTGACACTTTTTTGATGTTTTTAACTCGGAACGACTTTTAAGATTACATAAAATGTACGCAGCGCATTGTATAGAGGCGCAAACTATTCAAATTAACCAGAAACAGAATATATTCAGATCTTAGTTTCCTTTGAAAAAGTGAGCTCGCGCATTTCGAAAAAATACTTCAATGCCTACTTGATTTTTAAATTTGAAATTTCAATTAAATTTGAATCTTTCACGTCATTTGCTGCACACAAGCTACTAAAACTTAGTGCTTACATATCGCTCATTTGCTGCAAGACCGGCATGAATCAAAAAACGTGATTTTTGAGTTAATGCTGCAGAATAGTTAGTTCCATCATACTTCATGTTGAGTAAAAAATTCTTTATGATTTTTTGAAAACTAAGCGCTTCAGATACAAACCAAATGTTGCATTTACTTGCGCACCATATGGCGGTTGAATCTCAAAATTGCCCTTCCTGAAAAGTTGTGTATTTTGAAAAGTTCAAATGCAGCAAATGAGCGATATATAAGTCCTACCGGGGCGAAGGTTAAGAACTGTACCAATGTTCTGAAATGTACTTTGATTAATTTTTCCTCTGTAAAAAATTGAAAAATATTTCATTCTTGTTGTACTCGTAATATTCAAAAAAACTTTTTTTGATAAATAAAAAAATTTTTTTTTCCTTGTCCCTATGTAAATCCGCTCCTGCCTACCATAATTCATTTTCAGGGACTTTAGTCATTTTAATGTCATACAATTTTAAACTTGGCGCTCATTATCGCTAGCATGACAGGCGCGAGGTTCCATTCCTTATTTTATTTATCAGTCATGTGCAGATATCTTCCATGTTTAATTAGACTGAGTAGGATTGGGATATCTATCAAATGCCGTTCCTCGAAAGCTTTGCCTTTCTTCGCCAATTCATTGGATGGTTTTGTTGAAAATTTTCAATAGCAAATGGCGACAAACAGATTGAGAAATCAAAACAAAAACCATTATAAGAATATATAAGATTGGAGTCCATTACTTGCTTCGTTCTACATGAGCAGCCTTATGCGGCCTTTACAGTGTCGCCTTTTGTCGACTGGGAAATCGATTGATTGAATGCAAGTCTACTATGAGCTAGTCGATTTTTGCCGACTGAGCCGGTCGAGCCGTGAAAAGGCCTAATTACGAATCCAATTGCCTTTAAATTACTTTCTGGTTTGATAATCTTCAAAATAGCCTTATGTTATGTTCAGACACAACCTTAATTGAACATTAAGAGCCTTCATTCAATTTTCAAGCCCAATGATTCTCAATTTACCATACAAAAATTGACCAAGTTAATGCTTCATTAGAAATTAATGAGTTGTTAATGAAGAACAATTCTGCATGCAACCCTGTTAAAAGGCTTGTTTCATAAGTAAAATGAAATGTCATGAAAAGAGAAATGTGATTAGCGTCAGTGTCCACTAAACAGGTTGGTTCGTCAGATCAGCTGCATTCTTGTTCTTCTTCATCACCTATCAACTTTGTTTTTATTTCTGCTTATTTTATACATGCATTCGTGTTTACGATTGGTAAAAATTGTGAGATGAATGTCAAATTATTTCGTCCTCCTTGCAATCTTGACATTTAGGTCACGAGAGTTTGATATTCAGCTCACGGCGTGTATGTGTGTATGTATCTTGAGCCGACCTGTTAAATGGGCCAAGTAAATTAAATATGTCTGAACACCAAATCTAAAGATGTTCAATCAACCCCAATTAACTTAATTAATTTTTATGTCTGAACATGATATTAGAGTGTTCCTGAGCCTTAAGCTATCTATACTAATTATATAAAATTGATTGTATGGAAAATGTATGTAACGCGATTACTCAAAAAGTACTGGACCGATTTTAATAATTCTTTTTTTAAAATGTCACAAATGGTAAATTCTCGACAACCATGTACCTTTTTTTTTTGCATTTCTAAGACTTTAATACCTTTTTTCCGGTTTTAAATTTCGGAAAACTCAAAAAAGTGCAAGCATAGACAGATTCGTTTGGTCATTTGCCGTGTTCAGTGGAGGCGTCGCAGTCGTGCCAGGCAGCGCAGCGTAGACGACTCATATGTTTGTTTTTGCACGGTTTGTTGTTTGTCGCAGTGGCAATCAAAAACCTGTTTGCACATGCATACATACTATGCTATAACTCAAGAACGCCTGCACCTACACGTGCGATATGGTGTTGAAAGGTGTTGAGCAGGACTTCAACATAGAGTTACATATTTTCACTGTGATGCCAAGACATCCTCCCCAGTCTGGGTAAGAATGTGGACCCAGATGACTCCGGAATGTTTTTGAACGATATTGGTATAAAATTAAACGTATTGAGCAGGGCTTAAACACAGACCTATTTTCATTGTGATTCCATGCCGGGTCTCCTGATATGGGTCAGAAGGTGGATCTTTATGACGTCGGAATGTGTCTGAGCGATATTGGTATCGAATGAAAGGTCTTGATCTGGACTTCAATATAAAGGTATTTTAATAGTGATGCCTAGGCCGAGTCTCCAGATAAGGGTCAACAGGTGGACCAGATGACCCTCGAATATTTCTGAGCGATATTGCTACCAAATGGAAGGTCTTGGTGAGGACTTCGACGTAGAATTATGTTATTTGTGATGCCTGGGCCGGGTCCCCAAATATGGGTCAAAATGTGACCCCGGATTAACCCGGAATGTTTCGGAGCAATATGAAATAAAAGGTTTTGAACAAGGCTTTTACATGGAGTTCTATTCATAATGATTCCCAAACCGGGTCCCCAAATATCCGTCAAAATGCGGACCCGGATATTTTTGAGCGATATTGTTATCAAATGAAAAGTGTTGGGAATGGCTTCAACATAGAGCTGTAGTGATGGCTGTGGTCGCTGTGGTGCAGTGGGTAGAGTGCTCGCTTGCTATGCCAGAGGTCTCGGGTTCAAACCACGGTCCGAGCCAAACAAATTTTTCTAATTAGTAAAAATCCAATTATTGGGTTTTTTAAGAGCGGGGGTCACCTCTCGGCAGTGGGCGGCATACCCTCCGAGAGTATTTCTGCCATGAAAAAGCTTCTCACAAAAAATGCATTCGCCGTTCGGAGCCGGCATAAAACTGTAGCCCCACCCAATTAGTAGGAAAAACAAAAAGAAGCACACCTCGAATTGGGAGAGAAGCTCGGCCATAAAACTCGTCAGAGTTATAATAGCGCCATTGTATTATATTATATTATAGTGATGGCTAGACAAGGTCATCAAGTGGCCCCAGATAACCCCGGAATAACTTAACTTAACTTAACTAAACTTAACTTAAATTAACTTGGCTTGAATTGGCTTGACTTGACTTGATTTGACTTGACTTGATTTGACTTGACTTGACTTGACTTGACTTGACTTGACTTGACTTGACTTGACTTGACTTGACTTGACTTGACTTGAATTTACTTGACTTGACTTGACTTGACTTGAATTGACTTGACTTGACTTGACTTGACTTGAATTTACTTGACTTGACTTGATTTGACTTAAATTTACTTGAATTTACTTGATTTGACTTGACTTGACTTGACTTGACTTGACTTGAATTGACTTGACTTGACTTGACTTGACTTGACTTGAATTTACTTGACTTGACTTGATTTGACTTGACTTGACTTGACTTGAATTTACTTGATTTGACTTGACTTGACTTGACTTGACTTGAATTTACTTGACTTGACTTGACTTGAATTTACTTGACTTGACTTGATTTGACTTGACTTGACTTGAATTGAGTTGAGTTGACTTGATTTGACTTGATTTGACTTGACTTGACTTGACTTGACTTGACTTGACTTGAATTTACTTGACTTGACTTGAATTGACTTGAGTTGATTTGACTTGACTTGATTTGAGGTGAGTTGAGTTGACTTGACTTGACTTTGGTTAACTATTATTCCTCATTGCGAAGCAACGGGTATTTGCTAGTATTTCATAAAGGTAAAGCCATTTTTTGATGCTTTTGATTGACCCTGTAATACAAGGGTGCTCAACGCTCTCGTATTGAATGGGGAAACTCCAATACATCTACAAAAATTTATTAGTGCACTCAGAAAAAAATGTGTGCTAGATTTAAAAAAAAAGTTACAAACTACAAGTAAATTTTTATTGTAGGATTGGAAAATTTTACACACAACACAAATACATACCTACATATGTACAATAAATACAATATATTTTATTTATATTAAATTAAGATATGAACTCGTACATATAAAAAAAAGTATCTACATTTTACATAATAATAATAAGTGATAAGTTTATTCAAGGCTGTTTAATAAATTGTCAATATTTATTGTCGAATCAGAGATGGATAATTGCAGAATTGCTTCCAAATGCTTTTGTGATAAAAGGTTTCTTTGGTTTGTTTTGATTAACTAAGTCTCGAAAAGGCTTTTTCGCAAATATAAGTGCTGCCGAACATGGATAAGTATTTTAAAATTTCATTTCTTATGAGTGGATACTTGTCATATTTTATTTCTGTCATATATGTAACTTACCTTAATTATTAATTTATATACGTACCTATAATTAATTAGCATAGACTGTGACTCGCAATAATATTTCAGCAAAAAAAGCTCTAATTCCTATTTTTCTTATTAAAATCTACTTTTATTTTCTTCAAATAACTTGAAATACACTTTTGCCACACATTTTTCAATATTTAATAGAAATTTTGTTCAGTATTTACGTTTGCCTACAAATCGCACCCTAAATCAAAAAATTGCACAACTCAAAATTTTTTGAATCCATGAATAACGTATTTAGGGACTGCTAAATGTTAGTCTCCTCCCAGCAAAAGTCTTCTTCCTTACCCAAGGTTTTGCTTCAAAGCTTCGTTTGTAAAGAAAAAGGTTTTCTTGCATTTCTTCCATTTATTTTATATTTATTTGGGTTTGAGTTATGTCGCTTTTCAATTCAAGAATTCAATTTTTTCAAAAAAATTTTATTTTCAATTTGTTAGTGTAATTTTCAGTAGCTTCGCCCTTCCCTTATGAAGCTCAATCACATTCATTTGAAATTTTTTATACCTGGGGGCATATGGCAGGGGAAGAAAATTTTATTTTTATATTCAAAGGGCGAATTTGTATCCGTGCCCATGGTAGAAAAATAGAGGTAAAATCACTTATTGACGTAGGCAGCCATCTTAGCCATTTGACTTTTATTGAATTTATGACATTTCATTGAAATCATGCTACCAGAGTAAACAGCAGCAAATGTTTTTTGAGCCGAAATCTGAAGTTTGTGAAAATATCTACGCATGGATGTACATATAATATTTACACATTTGATGATAAAACATGTAAAAATGTTATTACAACAGAACTTATTTGTGGTTTCCGTTGCTGTTGTTGTTTCTGCCATGCATGCACTTTTCGTCGTTAATTCAGCTTTTAATGCCACTTCACATTCATTCGGGTAATATAGACGCGAAAATCACAGCCGCTTTTTGCAAAATTATGTTGCAAATTATTGTGGCATGCAACATAGCATTAACTGCACCCACTACACTGCTGCATTAACTGCATTATAAAACGATGAGGACAAGGCTTGCACGACAAATTATGTAGGCGCTTTTTGGTTGTTATTGTTATTATTGCAAGCGCTGCGCACTAAAGTGTTGCACTTTTTGTGTGGTTTTTCAGTTCATAGAGAGGTGGCATGCAACATAGTAGCTGTGGCGATGGTTTGTCAGCTATTATCGCACTATTTGTCAACCAAACATTTCAGTGCAAGAAAGTGAAGGAAGTACTTAAAATGGCCACGCCACACTGCATGTGTCGGCGTGTTGCATATTTGTTGTTTTTTTTTTGTACTTACACTGCATACGGCCAACTGTTGCACAGTACCGCAATTTGTTGCACGTTAATTGTATTTATATTTTGCCTCGTTTCTGATGCATTTCAACGCCAAACAACGTTGCCAAAATGACTTTTCATACGCGCATACACACACACACATTGCACAAGTATCTACCTACTGCGCTTTGTTGCATGCCACAACAGTAAAGGCGCAACAAGCCACTTATCGTGCCTGTCGCATGCGTTAATGAACTGGCCAAAAGTGACAAGCATATTAAAAACTCATAAATTTTCATTGTCAGCACACGATGTGGCAGGCCAGGATGCACATGCACACATGCAAACACACACACAGAACGAATGCACTTGTCACTTACTAGTACTTGTGGCAAACAGGTGTTGACAATTTTTTGTGCAATTTGCCCTTCTCTACTTTTCTACTCGTTTTTTGTTTTTGCTTATCTGCAAATTTTCACTCGCTAATGAGCGTCCTTTGATGGCTACTTAAAAATTTAAATTACTCCAAAATGTTTGGGTTTCGGTAAGTGTGTGTGTGGCTGCCACATATTGTGGCATGTTGCATTTTGCATTTGTGCTCTTTTTTAATATTTAATGCATATTAACACCCGCAGTGCTGCTCCAAAGGTTTCTGCTCTTCAACGCATTGTCCCGTTGCCTTGCCAACACACATACATCTCTCGCACTTTTCAGCGCTCCTTCTGCCGCCGCCATTCCATTTTTCATTACATTTTTGTATGTGCCGCACGTTTTATTGAAAAGCAATTAAAATTGTGCGTGCTGTGCATTATTAAATTATGCTATGTAAATATGTATGTATATGTGTATGTGCTCAAGCCTCATTTTTGCCTCAACGCTGTGGCATGCCACATATGCTTTGCACGTACAGAACTTTTGTTTTTTTTTTTTTGTTTTTTTTTTTGTTGTTTTTTACCTTACTAAAGGTCGCTGCTTGCGCTGAAACTTGCATTAATTTCGTATCAGTTCGATTGTGGCAGATATGTGTGTGTGAATATGCATATGTATTGCACTTTTGTGTTGATAAGCTAATAAATATTTATTGACATTACATTTCTGAGTGATCGAGATTCATGAGAAAAACACATTTTCGGTTAAAAGCTATTTTATTCATGATTGAGAAAAAAAAAAAACATAAATGAAACGGGCGGAGTTATGCTCGCGCCAGAGTGTTATTTAAAAGTTTATTATTTGAAACAAAACATTAAAGTGCGAAAAATTTGTTTTATTGCGGATTCCACTAGAATAACTTTCCTTTTTCTTTATACCTTTCCTTTTTCTTTAATAATCTAAACCGTATTTTATGCAAAATTATTTCTGTTATCCTCCTCTACTACGATACATTGTAAAGCATATTTTTTTATTCCACGTATTTTATGATCAAGTAAACTTAGGTTAAAATTTAAAAAAAGTGACAACGCGCAATTTTTTTTTCCAATGATATTTCCCATGGTATAAGTATACCAGGTAAAACAAACATCAAGTTTTCGTCGCCATATTAACCACCTGACAATTAAGCAGATTATGACATTTCGTGCTGCCATACTCAATGATAAAAATCCTCCATTAATGGAATTTTTCACTGCTTTGTTTTAAAAATAAATTGTAACCATGGTATTCATAGTAACGAATTTTTTCAATTTGAATTGAAAGAAATTTTTTCAATTTGAAAAAATTACACATCCTGCAGTAAATTTGTTTCACTGCTGAATGATCAGTGATGATTCTTCTGAGTACAATTTTTATTATTATTATTTTTTTTTTTAAAGCAAACCATTTATATGAAAAATTCAGCATTCTTTATTTGAAAGTACTCACTGATGCCTCCTCAGTCATAGATGAATTTCATCAGTGATTCATAAAAGATTCATTTCGGATTTTTACTTCGCGGAATATCAGTTTGGCCGTACTACAAAGTAGCCCCTTTCCGGTATTCTCGGTGAGTTTTTAATTTAGTTTAGTAGTTACGATCACTTGGCTTTTGTGAACACTCTGGTATATAGGTTGGGGAGGTTTTGGAGATTGATCTATTATATCTCCATATCGTCGCATAAAGTGCAATACCGCGTATCCGCTACCACCCAAATTTTACAGGAGAGAGTAAAAACTGTTTTAATTCAAAACTGTTCGTAATTTTGCGAACCCACATCCAAACCAAGGTAGATTTTTGGATTATATTCTTAATCCAAATATCATTTTGGCGAAAAGCAGTTAAATGTGCAGTTATTGGCTTACTTATGTATTTATAAGTGGTTTTGCGTCTTTTATTTTGTTCAATAGTGACGTATAGGCGGTTTTGCAGGCGTACGTAAAAACTTTTCTTCAATAAAGCAAAGTTATAATCCATTTCGTGTTTATGAAAGTATAATGAACTTTAGTACATTACAGTACAGTTATAAAGCAATAACACCTATTATTCGCGGTATTTGTTCGAAAAAGTTCCTCAAAAAAAGCGGTTTTGAAACTGTGTCATTATTTGGAATTGCGTTGTGTGAATCTCAAAATTGTTGCATGAATGGATAGGGACGGACGCCAGGAATGTATTTTTGATGAAATCTCATTTTTGGCAAAAATGCCACGCGGTTTTGCACTTTAAACGACGATATGTATGTACACCACCATACCAAGTGAGCATTTCAGTCTATATATGTATGTATGTACATATGTATGTCCAATCCAATTACAAAATAACAAGTAAGGAAGCCTAAGTCCGAGTGGAATCGAACATTAGGTACTCAGCTGTGTGCTTTCATTGTTTGTTTGTGTTTGAGGCAAATGCGGTGTGATTTATATAAAGCGAGTGCTGCATAAAATAGGCGTAGCCTATCCTTTGTGCAAAATTTCATTCCTTTTTGACTTCTAGTTACAAAGATGTCACGTTACAAATTCCAAAAGGGTGTTCCAGAAATATCTTTGTTAAAAAGTAGGCGTGGCCGTCAACCGATTTTGACAATTTTCCGTCCAAACATTTGTCTAAGTAAGTAAATCACGTGTACCAACTTTCATCAATATATCTTCAACGGCTTCTGAGTTATGACTCATAAAACTTTCAATGTTTGACCCTTAATAAGTGGGCGTGGCACCGCCCATTTTCCAAGATCTCATCAAATTTCTTCATAGGGGCCCGAGCTCAACACGTGGGTAAAATTTCATCGCCCCAGCTATATTAGGGACTGAGATACCAAATTTCCGATTTTTTCTATATAGGAAAAGTGGGCGTGGTCATGGTCCGATTTCGCCCATTTTCAATACCAACCGTCCCAGTCTCGATACCAACTTGCGTTCCAAATTTCATCAAAATATCTCAATGTTTGCGCGAGTTAAAGTATTTACAGACGGACAGACGGACGGACAGACGGACAGACGGACGGACAGACGGACGGACGGACATGGCTCATTCGATTTCTCTTTTCACCGTGATCATTTTGATATATATAAGTCTATATCTATCTCGATTATTTCATTCTGTTACAATCTACCGTTATGTGATTAAAACTATAATACTCTGTGTACTAGTACAGCTGAGTAAAATATGTACCCTAGATTTTAACAATATGAGTTGCTTATTTCCGCGGTGCAATAATATCAAATATGGCTGCAAAGACGGTGATATAAAATTTTTCCAATTTCCGACGATACCCTTTATTCGCGGAGAGTGGATGAAGATTTGTGAAGTGAGCGAAGAGGAGCTATCGGAAGTTCCATAAATCTGCTCACTAGTGCCATTTCTCTTTCTGTCCTTTGAATCCTGAAATACCCAAACTTTCAAACAAAAATCTACGCATTCAAAAAATAAAAGTCTGGCATCGCTATACTCCAAAACTGACATAAGATTAAACTTCAAAAATCTGCTTTTTAATCAAAAAGACAGCGTCAAAATGACAATGCACATACCTGTATTTTTTATACCATGGATATTTCCTACGTTTCTTCGAAAAAATATACGATATACTATAATATTTTTATTTTATCAATTTGCCTAATCAAATTTTTTTAAGAAGGTGGCAACCCGAACACAACTATTTTCAGCTTTCAGCTTTTTCAACTCCTTTAATTTGATACCCCCAATGCAATATTTATTTGAATTTTACGAATTTTATTAAGCCAAAAAATTTCAAACAGGGGGCAACCACACAGTTTTTTTTTTGCAATTAGAGTTCCTAAATTTCTTCGAAAAAATATAGTATATTCTACAATATTTTTACATTATTAATCTACCTAATATAATTTTTTTTAAAAGGTGGCAACCCGAACAAAAATATATCCAGCCATCTGCTTTCTCAAACTCCCTTAATTTGATTTGAATTTAATATGCAATTAAGTAATTAAATAGCTTTTTACCAATTTTATTTTGCTAGAAAATTTAAAGCAGGTGGCAAGCATACAATTTTTTTTTTTTGCAATGAGATTTTCTACATTTCTTCGAAAAAATATACGATATGCTATAATAGTTTTATTTTATTATTTACCTAATCGAAATTTTCAAGAAGGTGGCAACCCGAAAAAATAAAAATATTTCCAGCTTTCAGCTTTTTTAAACTCCTTTAATTGTATGTGAATTTAATATGGATACTTTATTACTTAATAGCTTTTTACTAATTTTATTTTGCTAAAAAATTTCAAACAGATGGCAACCACACAGTTTTTTATTCTTCGAAAAAAAATATATAATATTTTTACATTATTAATCTACCTAATATAATTTTTTTTAAAAGGTGGCAACCCGAACAATAATATTTCCAGCCATATGCTTTCTCAAACTCCTTTAATTTGATGTGAATTTAATATGGATACTTCATTACCTAATAACTTTTTACTAATTTTATTATACTAAAAAATTTCAAGCAGGTGGCAACCATACAATTTTTTTTGCAATGAGATTTCCTACATTTCTTCGAAAAATATACGATATGCTATTTTATTAATTTACTTAATCAAAATTTTTTTAGAAGGTGGCAACACGAAAAAAATATTGCCAGCCATATTTCTTAAACTCCTTTAATTTGATATGAGTTTAATTTGGGTATTGTATTATTTAAATGATTTTTATGAATTTTATTCAGCTAAAAAATCACAAACAGGTGGCAGCCCACAAAAACATTTTGTTTTGCAATGAGAGTTCCTACATTTCTTCGAAAAAATTTTGACAGGCTATAATATTTTTATATTATTAATTTATCGAAATTTTTAGAAGGTGGCAACCCTGATTTTCTTTTTTTTGCTAAAAATGAGCCAGTCATTAGCTTTCTTAATTTCCTTTAATTTGATATGTATTTATTATGGTTACTGTATTATTTACTTGATTTTTACGTTTTTTAATTTTGTAATAAGGTGGCAACCCTTTTTTTTGCTAAAAATAATACAGCTGTCAGCTTTGTTAATCTTCTTTAATTTGATATGTATTTATTATGGTTACTTTATTATTTCTTTGATTTTTACGAATATTATTGAGCTTAAAAATTTCAAACAAATGGCAACCCACAAAAAAATTTTTTTTCAATGAGTGTTCCTACATTTCTTCGAAAAATGTAAAATCTGCTATAATATTTTTATTTTTATTAATTTATCAAATGGAAACTTTTAAAAAGGTGGCAACCCTGATTTTATTTTTTTGCTAAAAATTATCCTGCTTTTATAGGGAAAAATTCGAAAAAGGAATAATCGAAATCAGTTAAGCCGCTCAAAAATACTGTGTGGCATAGATTTTACTAAATTTTTTAAGAGCGTCGGACATAAATCTTCCCAAACTTCCCTGTGATCACCAACTTGAGCTCTAGATCAGCCTTGCACTAGTGTCTTTAACTTTTTGTGCATAAATTTTATGCCCTATTCAACTGAAAGAGTATTTCAGAAGTTTTCAAACGGAATTAAAACGTGCTGTAAATGGAAATGGCAACAGTGGGCGATTTTTAGAGCTTGACTTAGGTTCGTCGAGCAATGATTTTATTTTGAAATTGTCTACTTTGTAAAAATTTGCAGTTGTCGACAAGAGTTAAACTTCGTTATATCCCAAAAGTGATACGTTTTACATTTTCAGCTGATTTTTAAATAGATGGTTTCGAATTTGTAACCTTCAGTCTTGACTTGGCTGTCAAGGTTCAAACGCTTGTATTTCAAGTTGCAGATACTTCGTCTTATCCACATTGACCACCAAACCCATTTTACTAGCCACTTTATCCCCCTAGTAGAAAGCAAAGTGTACACAACTTTTAGAATGTAAGGCTAGTGATGATTTGTTTGAAATTCAAACACTTCATAAGAGTTACACAATCTAACACATGTCGTATGGAAATATGAATTCATGCACTTCTTCGCGCTAATGGTTTTTCTATCTCACGAACTCAGATTGCTATCATTTTTAATACATCAAAAATATATTTGTTCTTTTACAAAAACTCGCCAAAACACCAAAACACAAGTTATACATTATGTAGGTATGTGAGTACATAAAACCAACTATCAAAAATCAACCACTAACTTCATTATAAATTCTAACACAACATCGAATTCACACTACAAAATATTTACATATGGAAATGCCTATAATTACATGCAGTGCGCCTATAAGCGACAACTCTTTAAGACAAAGCGCAACTGTGGCGCGCAACAACCCTTTGAAAAATGCCACTCCGTCGGTGAAAAACTATCAAAATAGTGGCAAAGAAACTTATTAATTGGCGTTAAGAAAATTAGAAGCTGTTAAGATGTATTTACTTCATCAAATTTGTACATGCATACATACATATGTTTATATTTTTATACTCAGCTGTACTAGTACACAGAGTATTATAGTTTTAATCACATAACGGTGGATTGTAACACCATAAAAAAATCGAGATAGATATTGACTTATATATATCAAATTGGTCAGGGTGAAAAAAGAAATCGATTGAGCCATGTCCGTCCGTCTGTCCGTCCGTCTGTCTGTCTGTACGCACGATAACTCACGCAAAAATTGAGATATTTTGATGAAATTTGGAATGCAAGTTGGTATCAAGACTGGAACGGATGGTATTGAAAATGGGCGAAATCGGACCATGACCACGCCCACCTCCCCTATATAGTAAAAATCGGAAATTTTGTATCTCAGTCACTAATAGAGCTAGAGTGATAAAATTTCACCCACGTGTGGAGCTCAGGCCCTTATGAAGAAATTTGGTGATATTTTGAAAAATGGGCGGTGCCACGCCCACTTTTTAAGAGGAAAACATTGAAAGTTTTATGAGTCATAACTCAGAAACCGTTGAAGATATATCGATGAAATTTGGTAGGCGTGATATACTTACTTAGGAAAATGTTTGGACGAAAAATTGCCAAAATCGGTTAACGACCACGCCCACTTTTATATATGGGTATTATAAAGTGGCCTAATAAAAACATTTTAAGCGATATCTCTGTCAAATATAAAGGTATATCATTGAAATTTTATGGCAGGAGTCCAACTGCGGATATAAAACGAAACGCATAAAAATTTTGGAAAACGGGCGTGGCACCGCCTCTTTTTAGAAGCAGAAATATACGAGATTTCTGAGCCCATAACTCGACAAATAATTCAAATATAATGGCGAAACTTGGTGTGTACACTTTTATTAGTTGTGCTAATACATGTTCAAAATTTTAGCGAAATCGGTTGGCGACCACGCCCACTTTTATATATGGGAACTATAAAGGGGCCTAATAAAAATATTTTAAGCGATATCTTTGTCAAATATAAAGATAATTCATTCAAATTTTGTGGCATGAGTTCCACAATAGACCGGAAACAAAAAATAGAAAAATTTGGAAAATGGGCGTGGCACCGCCTCTTTTTAGACAAAGGAATATACGAAATTTCGGAGCCCATAACTCGACAAATAATTGAGACATTAAGACGAAACTTGGTTTATACACTTTTATAACTTGTGCTAATAGACACGCAAAAATTTATTCAAATCGGTTTATGACCACGCCTACTTTTTAACAAAGATATTTCTGGAACACCCTTTGGGAATTTGTAACGTGACATTTTTGTAACTAGAAGTCATAAAGGAATGAAATGTTGCACAAAGAATAATATTCATATGCTTGGTTGTATGACTGATAAAAATGTTGAAAATGGGCGTGGCTACGCCCACTTTATGCAGCACTCGCTTTATATAAAGTACACCGTGTTTCCATCAAACGCAAACAAAAAATGAAAGCATACAGCTGAGTATCTAATGTTCGATTCCACTCGAACTTAGGCTTCCTTACTTGTTAACAAATAAAAAGCTTATCTCGCAGAAGAATAGGAAATTCACGTCTTAATAGAAAATTTAAGAGCGTAAGTAAATTTTTAAATTTGCATACGATAAATAGTTTTTAGGCTAGTAAATAAATAATTAGTTCATTTTCCTGCAAATGTATGTCATACATAATTTTAATTAGTAATACTCATATGTAATGTATGTTTGTATGTATTCCACATGCAATCATTAACAGACTCACATGTGGAAACACAAATTAATTACTTTGTATTTTCAATTCTGCACACACACACATTCACCACATCGGCGCTTCTTACTTACGTATTTTCCTTTTGCACTTACCATCTTCTAAATTGAACTTTAACAAAAGATCAAAGCCAAACTTTTGTGCGTCTTAACACTTTCATATAACACTTCGTTTGCCGTCCACTTTTGTTTATTCAACAACTATAGTATAAGTATACTTATGTTTGTATGTATGTTCATGTGTATATAAGTAGTAAGTATGTTGTGCATATTTCCTTAAATAAATTGAAATTTGTGGTCGACAAGTAATTAATAGTTTGTGCACACAACTTTTTGGTAAATGTTGCATATGCGCTGTCGTTAGTAAATTGACATTTTCCCAAAGGATTTGAAGACTTTTGAAAAGTTGAGTTGTTGGTGCTGAGTATTTAGGGAAGGGAAATAAGTTGGAAAAGGTTGCGTATTATATGTGCATGTGTAGGTAAGTATAAGCCGTTATAAGTTTTGGTGTGCAGCCATCGACAAAGTTCAGCGCAAAAGAAATTCAACGGCTGCGCGGGCTAGTTCATGCCATGCAAATAATCGAAAATAATCCGTCTCTGAAAGTATTTTTATCGGCACCCAAACACCATTGACAGCAGAGGAGGAGGGACTTTAATGTGTTGGAAATGTCAGGTGGAGAGTGATTTGGCCTGCCTTTGCGTCTCTAATTGGCGCCAACTATCGCGAAACAGAAACGACTGACTTGATTCATTGCATTTGACCAAAATCGTTCAGATGGTTAAGCGTCATTTAAGAAGAAGAAGCTGCAGAAGTTGAAGAGTTATTTTTAAAGTATTACTGTTAATTAAATTCCACTAAAAGGCCTCACCGTGTGATATGGTTCCATTGCCAGATACAGTGACATAGACCACATTTGGTCCTTAGTATTAACAACATTGTATTGGAGGTGTTATACGTAATAAACTTGGAATGCAAAACTTCGCAAGTTTTAGTATTTTGTGTATTTTCCGAAGAGTATTTTGTGTATTTTAAAAAAATTATTTGTTGACGGAGGTCAATTGCCCAGGGAGCAATCTCTTGGAGGTTTCCGCAGAGGATTTTTGCCGCCCATTCAAATAGTTGAAAGAAGAAATATTTAAATTTTTTACACCTTTTTAATACTTACAAACGATAAAAGTTTTTATGGAAAAAAGAACAATCACCAGGTGGTGTGTGTGAGTTTGTCGTGAAATATATAATTGTGGACTACTAGCTTTCTTATATCTATTTTATTCAAGCGTGAATTTATAAGAAGCCTTTTATATACTACTAGCTGTACCCGGCCAAGCTTTGCTTTGGCCCACTTCCTATTATAGGTACTTGAAGCGAAAAACGGCACACTCTAAAATACGTTGGAAGTATCTAGAAACCGAAATTACCTCGGGCTGCAGAGCTCAGCACAATTCAGATAAGTTTAAAAAAATTGAAGGAAAAAATTTATATTTTCAAAAGTTTGCCCTCTTGGGACCTTGAGATCCCACCTAAGAATCGTCATGCGCCGTGATTAAATAACAATATCGCTGAGAAATTATCCGGGGCCATCCGGATCCACATTTTGACCCACATCTGGGGATCTGATCTAGGAATCATAATCAGTTCATCTCTGTGTAAAGGCCCTGCTCAGCACTTTTCATTTGGTACGAATATCTCTGAGAAATATCCCGGTGTTGTCTGGGTCCGCGTGTTGATCCACACCTTGGGACCCGACCTAGGGATCGTAATGAGTTCATTTCTATGTAAAATCCCTGCTCAAAACCCTTCATTTGATACCAATATAGCTCAGAAAAATTCGAGGGTCATCCGGGTCCACGTTTTGACCCATATCTGGAGACCCGACCTAGGAATCACAATGAGTACTATTCTTTGTAAATTCTCTGCTCAATACCTTTCATTTGATACTAATATCGTCCAAAAATATTCAGGGGAAAGCCGGATCCACGTTTTGACCTTTTGACCTATATCTCAGGAACCGACTTCCGCATTTGAAAAAAATATGCATATAAACCATCTAGGGCAAGGTACTAACCTGGTGTGTAAATTTGGTCATAATACCTCCACGCGTTTGGGCGAAAGCCGGCGACAAAGAAATGGGCTTGATTTATATATATATATATATAGAATAGATAATATAGGTATATATGTACATATATAGGTATTTGAAAGTCTATTTAATACACTAACCAGACACATTATGCAAATTTCCAAATGACCAGCACCATTTGTCTGCTGCCCTAAACTGTCATGTAACTATTTCAACACCTTTTTTCTCGCTAAAACTCAAAATGAATTTTCTTGCTTTTTTTTTTGTTTCAACTCAAGTCAAGTTTAATTATTTTTAATCACTTATTTATGATGATTACCAAATTTCCTAAAGCTAAAAACACCAGCTTATAAAAAAAAACACGCTTTCGAATATTAGCTAACCATTTGAGTGAGAGGAAACTAAATATGCTTTCTTACATTTTGTCTTGTCCTATCTTGTCTTGTCCTGCTTTGTCTTGCAATATCGTCTAATTGTATTTCATTGTCCATCTGTAGCGGCATCTTATCCTTTTGTTGCGCAAACTGAAACTTTTGTTCCCCAAAGCCTTTAGCGCAGTAAACGCCAAGTAACCTCTTAAAGTATAATTAAAATGCAATTTACTGCGGCCAAATTGAACTTGAGTTGCTTGGCCGTTTTTGGGTGAGAGGTGTATAAGGGAAGTGGCATACAGACTCGTATTTGACGTTGCGTGCGAATCATCTGTTAGTTATCGGTGAGTTTTTTTGCAATTTCGAGCTGCTGTAACTAACATTTTCCATACAACCATTTTATATATAACCAGTTTCGGCTAAAAATTTCTCGCAGTGCATTTTCGAGATTTTTTTTCACGTAAGTAAAAGTAAAAGTAAAAGTAAAAGTAAAAGTAGAAGTAGAAGTAAAAGTAAAAGTAAAAGTAAAAGTAAAAGTAAAAGTAAAAGTAAAAGTAAAAGTAAAAGTAAAAGTAAAAGTAAAAGTAAAAGTAAAAGTAAAAGTAAAAGTAAAAGTAAAAGTTAAAGTTAAAGTTAAAGTAAAAGTAACAGTAAAAGTAAAAGTAAAAGTAAAAGTAAAAGTAAAAGTAAAAGTAAAAGTAAAAGTAAAAGTAAAAGTAAAAGTAAAAGTAAAAGTAAAAGTAAAAGTAAAAGTAAAAGTAAAAGTAAAAGTAAAAGTAAAAGTAAAAGTAAAAGTAAAAGTAAAAGTAAAAGTAAAAGTAAAAGTAAAAGTAAAAGTAAAAGTAAAAGTAAAAGTAAAAGTAAAAGTAAAAGTAAAAGTAAAAGTAAAAGTAAAAGTAAAAGTAAATGTAAAAGTAAAAGTAAAAGTAAAAGTAAAAGTAAAAGTAAAAGTAAAAGTAAAAGTAAAAGTAAAAGTAAAAGTACAAGTAAAAGTAAAAGTAAAAGTAAAAGTAAAAGTAAAAGTAAAAGTAAAAGTAAAAGTAAAAGTAAAGGTAAGTGTAAAAGTAAAAGTAAAAGTAAAAATAAAAATAAAATTAAAAGTAAGAATAAAAATAAAAGTAAAATTAAATGTAAAAGTGCAAATAAAAGTAAAAGTAAAAGTAAAAGTAAAAAAACAAAAATAAAAGTAAAGAAAACGGAAAAGGAAAAGTAAAACGAAAACGAAAAGGAAAAAACCGAAAAGGCAGAGTGAAATGGAAAGGAAGAGGCAAACACTCATTACAACATACAAATATTATCGTCGCCCGGAAATCAGTTTCTGCCGTAGCTGCTAATTTAATTTTTTTCACTGTTATACTGTTATGCTAGTACACTATCCTACTGATAGGTTGTTATACTGCTATACTGTTATGCTGTTAAACTGTTATACTATAATATTGTTACTTTTATACTGTTTCACTATTACATATAGTGTTATGCTGTTATAATTCTTATACTGTCATACTGTTAAACTGTCATACTGTTATGTTGTTAGACACTTATACTGTTTTATTATTATACTGTTATATTTTTGTACTGTTATACTTCTTATACTATCCTACTGTAACTCTGTTAAACTGTTATACTATAATATTGTTACTATTATAGTTTTATACTATTATACTTCTTATACTGTTATACTTCTTATACTGGCATACTGTTAAACTGTTATACTATCATACTGTTATGTTGTTACACGTTTATACTGTTTTATTATTATACTGTTAAATTGGTATGCTGTTATACTGTTATACTGTTATACTTCTCATACTATTCTACCCTTATGCTGTGAAACTGTTATACTATTGCATTAGAGGCATTGGAAAAAGTTTTAACGCATCAAGCTTAATGAGTGCTTAGCTTTATCTGGATGAATAACGTCCTAATAAAATATGTAGAGAGTTATCTGCAGGGACATGTTAGGGATGGGCAAATTGGAAAAATATATCGGTATATATTATATCGATATTTAAAAAAACATCGATTTATGCCATGTAAAAACATCGTTATATCAATAACCCGAAAGGGTCGGCTTTCCATTAAGAAAGCACGACCCGCGAAAAAAAACTTCTTCGCGGGGTTAATCCAAACTTTCCGGAGGCTTATAGTTTACGAGATATTTGTTGCTAAAGTTGGATGGGTCTATAGATATTTTACGAATCTTGAATAATAAACAAAAAATTATTAAGTACACAGTAAAAATTTTAGTTTAATTTTAATACCATTTTGGTATTTATATATAACAATGCCTAAAAGCATAAAATGAAAACCATTTTGGTTTAAAAAAAGAAAAAAAAGAAGAGAATATTGAGAGACAGAAATTATTCTTGGTGTCAAATTAATACTTTCTTGGAATTAAATCAAAACCAAATTTTCATTATTTTTAGAATATTTCTGGTATTAAAAATAATTGAAATGGTATAAGATCAATCCAAAATTGGAATAAATTCTATACTTTTATGGAATTAAATCAAAACCAAATTTTGATTATTTTTATAATATTTTTGGTAATAAAAATAGTTTAAACGGTATTAAATCTATCCGAAAATTGGAATAAATTGTACACTTTTTTGGATTTAAAAATAAACCCCCATAAAATTTCCATTGGATATACTGCAAATAACCCATTATCCCAAAGATTAATGAGAAATTGAATAACTTTAACATAGTTTATTTACATAAAAATCCAAAATAATAGTAGCAAACACTAAAGTACCTTATACATATATCGAGCCCTAATCCTCCTAAAAGTGTATCCAACAAAAAGTAAATTTTACCGGACACAGTTTTTTTTAATTTGTTTTGCATACAGTTTGTATGCAGCCTTGAAACTTATTTAGTCTCTAACTTCAAAACGGCACATTTCACAGCCATGAAATTTTGGGAGTTGATGCATGTGATAGTAAATTGTTGATTTCCATAAAAAAGCTGAAATCGATAATCTTGTTGGATACACTTTTATGGCGGTTACGGCTCGATATATATACATATTGCCACTTTTATACTAATATTTTGGAGATGTCCAGGGAAATTTCCGCACCATCGCGGTTCTTGCAGTGATACTGCCTTATGACTGAAGCTGCTATGACTGAAAAAATAAAGGAAAATTTACCCTCATGATATTTAATTAATTTCCTGCATTACTTACTTGATACAATTATTAGATTCGGTCCATTTATTTGAGTATATTTGATTACTCCTCCGGATTGCAGTTTCGAAAACATTTTGTTTGATTTTATTTTTACTTTTTTCTGATAATTTTTTTTTAATACTTTTTTTGGTTTTGATTTCAAACCAAAACTATTTTGTTGGTAATATAATTGAGAAAGAGAAATTTTTTTATACTTTTCAAGATTTGTTTTTAAACCATAAATGATTAAACTTCTTTAGAGAGGAGTTTCATACTTTTCAAGACTTTATTTTGAAACTATTTTGGAATAAACTTTTTAGCATTAAAATTCAAATTTAATTCCGAGAATGATAAAATTAAATACCAAATGGTATTAGAAATAAACTACAATTTTTTACTGTGCATTGTTTGAAGAAGAAAGCAATGTTATACCACCTCTTAAAAAATGTTCTGCTGTTAAATTGAAAGTGAATCAGAAATGTATGGAAAATATCGAATTTGACACGAAATGGCAAAAATTATCGATTATGATTATTATTGATGCACGGTAATTCAAAAAATCGTCGATATTATCGGCTGCACTATTTTAAAAATATCTATATATTGATATATCGTTATATATCGCCCAACCCTTGAACATGTGCCCAGAAAGTAAACGATGAATACACTTGCGTAGACTTACAGCTGGTTATACTTAGCTGTTGCGGAAATTTTTCCTTATTCGACTTGCTTTTAGCTTGGCAGCTTACTTCTGTACTCTTTTACAATCATAACATCTTCGTTAACAACAGCAGATAGTCTTCACCGCTTTTTTCTTCATTTGTGTCTTTTAATTTGCAATCTTCACTTACATCCCCAACTTCTCTCTGCACTTACTTATTAATTTAAATTTTAACTTTGGCTCTATGTACCTCTACTATGCGTTTTAGCACTAACTAATTTGCATAACTAAAAACTAACCCTTTTGCGTTTATTTGAGCAAGCGCCTGCTGGTGTTGCTCGTCTCTGCTTAACTTGGCCAATTTCCATATTTTACCATTTTATGCATTAGCCATTGCTAACTTAACAGCTAATATCCGTTTGCTAACTTGAACCAAATAAAAGGGAAAGAAAATCGGTAAAAGGAAATAGTAGACTGCAGCAGTAGAAAAAGTAGCCGCTGCTGCATTTCATTAACACTTACATTTAACAGGCCACTTTGAGAGGCGTTCGTTTTCATATGGACGAGAAAGTGTATTTTTTTTTTTGCTTCACATTCTCCGTTTTTTCTCTTTCCCTTTTCAGTTCGATGCGTAATATTTTGAAGCTCGGTAATATTTGTTGCTCAGTGTAATGCTTTCAAGTTGCCCATTTTCTATGCAAAATAACAACAACAACAGCAAGTTTTAGAAAATTTTAAACTATACAACAAAGTTTGTTTGTTTGCTTGTTTGTTTGCATTTGCGAGAGATTAAAGCGCAAGTTTGTACTGTTTGCCCCAACGCCTTTGCATATGCAACCGTAAGCGTAAGCCACGGCGTATGCGTAATGTTGGTTAGCACTTTAAATCATAGGTGGCCAGGAGTTAAGCGTAAGGGAGCCACACGACAACAACATCAATAAAAATTGCAACAACCTTCTTCTCGAAATTATAAAAATATTATTTTGCCAAATAACGGTTTATTGCAACAACATGTACTTATGTACATATGTACATTAAGGTGGAGTGAAATAATATGGAGATTTTTTTTGTTCTTTTTTTGAACGTACCAGCAATGAAAATGTGCCTTTATACGAGTTAATGAACCCCACAAAATTTTATGGCGATAGGATGACGTTTTGAACTGCCTCCAACCCCGCTAAGTTGAAAGCAATAAGCACGATCTGGTACAAATATGAAATTTTGAAAATTATAAAATCAAAAAACGAAGTATGAGGATTGATAAAGATGGCTAAGGTGAGTATTAAAGTTATTTTGTTTTTTTTGGAAACAACAACAACAAAAGTTATTAAGGTCAAAGATTATATTATGCATTTTTTAATTGCAATTACTTAAAAACTACTGAACCGATTTCGAATATTTTTTACCATTCGATAGGTATTTTCATTCCCTTTAATTTGATATACATTTTATATATGAAAAGTAAGGGGGGGTAAAAGGGGGGTTAACCCCCGCAGGGGGGTATTATGGAACCCACATAAAATGTATATCAAATTAAAGGGAATGAAAATACCTATCGAATGGTATAAAAATATTCGAAATCGGTTCAGTAGTTTTTAAGTAATTGCAATTAAAAAATGCATAATATAAACTTTGACCTTTGATAACTTTTGTTGTTCCTGTTTCAAAAAAAAATCACTTTAATACTCAACTTAGCCATGTTTATCAATCCTCATACTTCGTTTTTTGATTTTATAATTTTAGAAATTTCATATTTGTACCAGATCGTGCTATTTTTTCAACTTTGTGGGGCTGGGGGCACCTCTAAACATGCGTGTAGGTCAATAAAATTTTACAGGCTTATTACTGGGCTAGAAAGGTGCCGTTCTGGCTTTGGAACAAATTGAATTTCCAAAAAAAAACGTTTCACTCCACCTTAATGTACATACATAAAAAAAATCATACTCCCATGAGCACTTAAACTTTCTATTCTTAGATGTCATTTTGAAAAGAACAAATGTGCAATGTACATACATACATATGTATAGATATGCTGCAGCTAGGCATTCAAATATTTTGCTAAACAACATAAACGAGGTAGCAGATATAAATGCACAACCATATGTACATATGTATGTACGTATGAAGGCGTAACTACACAATGAATGTCGGTCGAAGCTGGACCGTTAGGTTTGAGTGCTCACCGCGACAACGATTTCTGGGAAAAAAAGAAATGTGCGTTATTCTGTCGAAATTGATTTGCTTGTTGTTGGGAGCCACTCGGAGCCACTGCGATGTTGTTGGGAGACAAACGGAGTCACAGGAGCCATTGTGTGGCCATGTATGCTTTAAATGGTGGCACTTTAGTTTCCAGCTGCAATGAATGGTCGGTCGTTCATATTGCTTCTACAATTTTCAATTCTACTCTCAAACATTTACCACTTGCATTTACTCGTTCGTTACTTTGCACAATACAAAACACAATTTGGTTTGCAAGTGAAATTTAAAGCGAGGGGGCGGACCCTCATTCTCTTGCAAATTCCCTTTCCTCTTCTTTGCTTATTCTACTAGGTATTTCTGGTTTTTGTTGTTCATTGTATTTTGTATTGTTATACGAAAGGGCACATTTGGGTGTTTTTGCTAAAGTTTCTGCTGGCATTTGCATACATTTCTCTATTTCTGTACATTTCTGTTTGGCATTTTTATAATCACCTTTGGCCGTAACTTAATATTTGGAAATGAACTTTCTTCTCTCTCTATCCGTGGCAGTTGGGTATTCTTCAGAGTGTGCTTGCTAAACTTTTGCAAAAGTTGTAATTCCAAATTTGGTTATTTCTGTTATTGACGCCAAATAAAAAGAAATGCAAAAGGTGAGAATTGGTTTGTATTGAAGAACATCAATATGGTGTAAAAATGGGGTAAGTGTTTTTGAGAAAGGTAGAGCGTGAAGTTCATTGATGTTTAGAATGTAAGTTGTGAAATTAGTTAGATGAGAATTTGAGAGTGAGTAAACAGAAATGCCCAACCTTTGCTGGACAAAGATCGTGTTTAATTTGCATCTCTACCTAAATATTCTCTAAATAAGAAGGATCATTAGTGATTTTGCAGAGTGTTGGCAAACTTGCAGAAACATCTGGCGAGAAGGCAGAAATTAGTTTATATGTACTCTGAAAAAAATACCCGTAGTTAAATCAACAACTTTCGGCTGTTGGATCTCCGTCTTTGATTCAACAGCAAAAGTATTTGTTTTTACAGTAAACTTTTTGATCCAACAATTGATTCAAAAACGGGCGCTGTTGTTTCAAAAACTTGCTTGCTTTTAAAAATTTTTTCGTGAGAAAACCAATACAAACAATAACGACGGAGAGAAGATGAAGAGAAAAATCCAAACAAAAGTTTAGTTTTAGCAGAAAATTTTCTGCAAAAGTCCCCGTTGTTGATTTAAAGGCAAAAGTATTTGACCCAACGGTTGTCGTTGTTAACAAAACTAATGAGAACAAATTTTTTTAAATTTTGTTTTTACAATGATTCATCTAATTCATAGATTCTTTTTAGGAAAAGGGAAGTATAAATAGAGTACTACAATTCAATATAATGTTGAATGTTCCACTATGTGATGGTTGGATAGAATTTCAGGCTGATGCCATGGTTCGAATCCGGAGGAGAATATAATATAAGGAAGAAAAAGCAGAATAAGAAATAAAGATAGCAACCAGTGAAGGATAAGAAGGAGAGAAGAATAGGGGAACAGGCGGGGGCTACATATTTGCAGTTGGGACCCAGGTGGAGAGAAGACGAAGAGTAAAATGCAAAAAAAAATTTATTTTTAGGTGAAATTTTTTTCCAACAATCTCCGTTGTTAACTTAAAGGTAAAAGTATTTGATCCAAGAGTTTCCGTGTTTGACTTAAATCAACAACGCTTGCACCTTTGAAACAACAACGGAGCGTTGTTGGGCACATTATAACTACGGAAAGTAGTTGATTTAACAGCGAAAGTCTTTAGACTTACAACGTTTTTTTTTTAGAATACATATGTATGTGATTTTGCAGTGTGTTGGCAAACTTGCAGAAACATCCGGAGAGAAGAGAAATTAGCTTATACGTACATATTTATACATATATATATATATATATGTAGATAGATAAAATTGTGACAGAATTTGAGGGAAAACATGACCGGAAAAAAATTTTTTTTGGTCGCCGCCAGATGTCTCTAAAACCAATTTTTTTAATATCTACGGTATTTATAGTCTGATACACCAATGTCTTTGGCTTAAAAGGTCGGTTTATACTATGTAATATTATTAACTCTATATGCGCCATTGGGGTCACTACCACCCAGTACTTAGTTTATACCATCCTAATGTACCTTTTTACTGCCTTCATGTTAAAAGTGGTCAAACATAATTAATCTATTGCAAAGGAAGTATTTCGATCGCTTCAACAGAACCCGAAATAAAATACATTCAATATTCCAAGAAATCTATGTTTTCGCTCCCTGTGGTCTTTTAGATTCATTTAAAAAAAAATGTATGCAGAAATTTTATGAAGAATAATTTTCTGGAAGATTTTAACCCTCTAGCACCGCCAATAAAGGGTTATTTGGACCCCTTTTTTAATTCAGGAAAAATTGTACTTTTAAGGTCGCTAGAGTGTTAAATGTTCTAAAAAATTATTCACCATAAAATTTCAGTAGGGGCCTCCTCAGAAGAAATCTTTGTAAACTGAACTTAGAAGACCACAGGAAGTGAAGAACATAGATTCCTCGGAACGTTTAACGTGTTTTATTTCGGGTTCTACTGAACTTATCGAAATACTGCTTTTTCAGGAGTTTAGTGATTTTTGACTACGTTTAACATGCGGGCATAAAAAAATACATTAGTGTGGTATAAAGAATGTACTCGGTGGTAGTGACCCCAATGCCACACATAGGGTTAACAATATTACATATTATAAACCGTCCTTTCAATCCAAAGATATTGGTGTATTAAACTTAGAGATAGGACTATAAATACCGAAGATATGAAAAAATGTACTTGGGCGACATCTAGCGACGTTCAAAAAATATGTTTTCCAGAAATGTTTTCCAAAAATACATCATATGGGGTGGGGAGGGCGTACGGTTGACTTTTTTTGGTCCCTATAAGGCGAGACGGCCTAATGTACAGTCATAATACTTAATGTATGTATACAATAA
The DNA here is from genome assembly GCA_960531455.1 of Urophora cardui. Taxonomy (NCBI): domain Eukaryota; kingdom Metazoa; phylum Arthropoda; class Insecta; order Diptera; family Tephritidae; genus Urophora; species Urophora cardui. Next base: position 119,947,033 of record OY482673.1, on the reverse strand, counting down.
ATATCGTAATTCGATTCGAGAACTAAGATATTCTCCAGCAAATCGAAGTCTTCCTTATCTGTACTGCTTCATTTCTGTAACTGAGCTCTATTAATTTTTCCGATTTTTGTTACAGAAACTCGCTTCTGATGTACCTATTTCCCTTCCTTATTAATTAGAAACCAGGTCCATTATGGAAGTGAGACTTTAGTGAGAGACACTGACATTTTTTTTCTTGTTGCTATAGTACACTCAGAAAAATAGTCACAGTAGTATCAACAGTTTTCTTCTGTTAATCCCTAAATTCGTTAAATTAACAGAAATACATTTAAGTAGACACATTTAGAGTTATATAAGCGAAAAAATCTTTTACTTTAACAAATATATCTATTAACCCTAATCCTCTAAAGTGAGCCTCTCAGTCTCACTTTAAAGTTTAAAAGCGAATTATTCCTAAACCAAAAAAGCTTTTTGTCTGAAATTTTGGGTATTCCTCCATTTGTGTTCATAAATTATGAAATAATTATGATCTTTGGGCTATTTCTTTATTTTAACAATTTTTTTTTAAATCGTATAAAATTGTAACGAAAAACCGAAAGTGGGCCTCAAAGACTCACCTTAAGTATTTTTAACGTAATAAGCTTACATTTCTAGAGTTCAACTAAATTTTGAATCCGTTGTTCACAAGGTTTATCCAGTGAGGTTTTTACATTGTGAACTCACCATACTTCCCCCGGATTTTGGTGAATTCGACGTATTTCACCATGGATGTCATAAAATTAAGGAGACCGGAAAAGTCAACAATTTCAAAACAATTAACATTTTATCATTTTTCTGTTTACTGAGATTCTAAATTACGGAAAATATGCGTTTAAATAGAGAATCGAACGATGAGCTGCTTTATGCGTAAGAAATTTCACCACGAACGTCGCGTTTTAAAAATTTGGAATTTGGTTGCGAAAAATATATATTAGCGGCGATCATATGAAAAATGTATTCATATTCATTTGATTCATAGCTTTTCTCATTGTGTGCACAAAAACAAATTTATAACAGATGTAATAAAACCATTTGTAATGAACATTCAAACAACTACAAAAATGTGTGAAAATTGTAGTACATTAATGTCTCCTATTTTACGGAATTACGTTTTTTATCTTTATATACTAAAAAAATTGCCATAAACCGTTATAAGAATGTATAAAAATGCTTCTGAATTCATTACTGCATAAATAAAAGTAAAAACCAAATACCAAAATAATGTGTTTCAAAATTTCCCCATAGGTGAGCCTCAGAGTCTCACTTTCGGTTTTACGTAACTTTTCAAAATTCGGTGATTAGGGTTAAAACCTATTTGTTAGTTCAATAGAACTGATCTATCAATTATTAACAAAATTTTTTTTAAAACAACTGAGTCACTGTTAACTTAACTTTAATATCTGTCGCTGTAACCTTTATATTTATTTGTTGATTCAACAAATCATTACTGCTGACTATCAAAAGAAAAAGTGTTTATTTTGCCAGGTTTCTCCGTTGTTACTTGTTGCTTTGCTTACGTGAGTGAGTTGTAATTCACGAATGCTTTTTCGAACAAAGGTAAGTAGAAATAGAATAACTAAAGTTCAATATTCAATATAATGTTGAATGTCGCACTATACATATGATGCCGTTGGATTTAATTTCAGGTTGATGTAATGGTTTGAAATCGGAGGAGAATATAAAATAGAGAGCACAATATAGCAAGCAGTGAAAGCGAAGAAGGTGCCCCAATGGAAAACAAGCGAAGATGAAGCTACATATTTGTACTTGGAAACCGAACGGAGGAAACAAAAGATTTAAAAAAGATCTAAAAATACACATTATAAAGTAATTGTTAGAAATAAACGGCCTTATAAAACACTAAGGGATTTATTTTTAAGTGACAAAATTTCAACTGCGGAAAGTTGTTGATTTAACAGCAAAACTGTTTAGATTCGTTTTTTGTTTTCAGAGCAGTTAGAGCAACAATAAAACTGTTAAAACAAAAGAACGTCTGTCAATTTAACAGATAAATCTTTTGGATGTGATTTGACTGTGGAATCTGTTGTTTTAACCCGTAATCCCGTTGATCTACCAGCATCTTTTCTCTCGGTGTAAAATATGGATATTACATTTTTCTTTCCGAATCTGTTTTAAGACTAGTGTTAGATATATGTATGTAAGTTCTCTCTCAGTTCGATTTTTATTCAGATGTCAAAGGACATTCTCTAAAGGTTCTTAGAAAATTTATAGGGTTACAAAATATTTTTTAGTTAAGTTCTCTTTTACTTAACTAGATCTAACTTGATATAGGCGCCAAGCAGCAGATAAATAATTTCTTTTTCAATATGTTCATACATTTCACAAAGTTCTTTTTAGCGTTGACTATATACATATATGTATGTATATCTATCTGTAAATATCTATAACATTATATACAAACATATTTTTTTTTACAGTAAATTCGTTGTATATAAAGAACTCGCACATAAAAATGTTACGTGTGTATACATATGTATCTCCCTTACAAGCTATGAAGCAGCAATATTTCAGTGCACGGCACTCACAACAAAGTCACAGTCAATTCCTCCCGTCAACGCACAATTAGCATTCTCTATAAGCCCACCTCATGCAAATCCAATTTATTCTCCATCAATTCAACAATATTACCATTATGTTTGATGGTACGCAACCATTGCACATAATCGGCTGGCAGACAGGATTCTATTGCACCCTTTACCATTGTTTTCAAATATGTTTTCGATGGTTGTCGATCGTATGGCACTTCTTCGGGTTTCATAAGGCGCGCATCACCTGTGGGCTGATTTTTTAAATGATACGCACGACATTCGATTTTTTTGCCATCGTTCAGTGCTAATACTGGCACGTTAATGGGCACGTAAATGCCCTGAGAGACGCCCTCTTGACTGAAATTTGTAAGTTAAAAGCAGTTTTATGGTAATTATATTTGAGGGAGAGAGAGATTCTTTGCAATCCATACTCACTCATCTAAATCTTTTAAATTGCTTTTATCAATCACCCAAATTGCACCATACACACTAGAGCCTTTCTTGGGAACAATTGTTGCCGGCGCACCTTGCCAAGTACGTGAACTTGTGTAGAAGTCTAGTTGATATTCCTAAAAGTCGGTAGTTCGGAGTTTTGTAAATTTAAGTAAATAGGTATAGAGATTTATTTTTCAAATATTGTATCTTACATCTAGCTTTCCAGGTCCTAAGCGAACTGCTGTGGGGCTATTTATGTGCAAACGATTGGCTAGTAGATTGCTGCCGTAACCGAAGTAATGAAACTTTGACGACATCTGTAAAAGTAAAGGGTGTGAAATATGAAAAAAAAAACTGTAAATAATTACGTTCACAAAAAACGAAACGAATAGAAACTCAAGAAACGAAAAAATAGTGAAAAAAAAAACGTAAAGCGTGGGTAACGAGTATTCATGAAAATTGATATGTAAACAGTTTCGAAATCAGATTTTTATTCCCCTTTCCTTATTCGTTTTTTTCTCGTTTTCTTTGGATTAAAATGCGACTATCATTTTTATAATTTTTAGTTGTCATTGTCACTGCTACTATTTTGTTTTTTTTTTTTTTTGTTTTGGTTTTTTATTTTTGATTTTTATACTCAGCTGTACTAGTACACAGAGTATTATAGTTTTAATCACATAACGGTGGATTGTAACAGAACGAAATAATCGAGATAGATATAGACTTATATATATCAAAATGATCAGGGTGAAAAGATAAATCGATTGAGCCATGTCCGTCCGTCCGTCCGTCTGTCCGTCCGTCTGTTCGTCTGTAAACACTCTAACTCGCGCAAAAATTGAGATATTTGATGAAATTTGAAATGCAAGTTGGTATCGAGACTGGGACGGTTGGTATTGAAAATGGGCGAAATCGGACCATGACCACGCCCACTTTTCCTATATAGAAAAAATCGGAAATGTGGTATCTCAGTCACTAATATAGCTGGAGCGATGAAATTTTACCCACTTGTTGAGCTCAGGCCCCTATGAAGAAATTTTATGAAAGTTTGGAAAATGGGCGGTGCCACGCCCACTTATTAAGGGTCAAACATGGAAAGTTTTATATGTCATAACTCAGAAACCATTCAAGATATAGCGATGAAATTTGGTATGCGTGATTTACTTGCTTAAGCAAACATTTGGATGGAAAATTGTTAAAATCTGTTGACGGCCACGCCCACTTTTATATATGTATATTATAAAGTGACCTAATAAAAACATTTTAAGCCTATATCTCTATCAAATATAAAGATGTATCACTGAAATTTTGTCGAATGAGTTCAACTATGGACAAAAAACAGAAAACACAAAAATTTTGGAAAATGGGCGGTGCCACGCCCACTTATTAAGGGGCAAACATTGAAAGTTTTATGAGTCGCAACTCAGAAACCATTGAAGATATAACGATGAAATTTGCGTGAAAAATGCGTGATATACTTACCTAGGCAAATGTTTGGAGTAAAAAATGCCAAAGTCGGTTGACGACCACGCCCACTTTTATATATGGGTATTATAAAGTGGCCTAATAAAAACATTTTAAGCGATATCTCTGTCAAATATAAAGATATATCATTGAAATTTCATAGCAGGAGTCCAACTGCGGACATCAAACAAAAAACACAAAAAGTTTGGAAAATGGGCGTGGCACCGCCTCTTTTTAGAAACAGGAATATTCGAGATTTCGAAGCCCATAACTCGACAAATAATTTATATATAATGACGAAACTTGGTGTGTACACTTTTATTACTTGTGGTAATACATGTTCAAAATTTTAGCGAAATCGGTTTGACGACCACGCCCACTTTTATACATTGGAACTATAAAGTGGCCTAATAAAAACATTTTAAGCGATATCTTTGTGAAATATAGAGATAATTCATTGAAATTTTGTGGCGTGAGTTCCACAATAGACCGGAAACAAAAAATAGAAAAATTTTGGAAAATGGGCGTGGCACCGCCTCTTTTTAGACAAAGGAATATACGAGATTTCTTAGCCTATAACTCGACAAATAATTGAGATATTATGACGAAACTTTGTTTATACACTTTTATAACTTGTGTTAATACACACGCAAAAATTTATTCAAATCGGTTTATAACCACGCCTACTTTTTAACAAAGATATTTCTGGAACACCCTTTGGGAATTTGTAACGTGACATCATTGTAACTAGAAGTCATAAAGGAATGAAATGTTGCACAAAGAATAATATTCATATGCTTGGTTGTATGACTGATAAAAATGTTGAAAATGGGCGTGGCTACGCCCACTTTATGCAGCACTCGCTTTATATAAAATACACCGTGTTTCCATCAAACGCAAACAAACAATGAACGCATACAGCTCAGTATCTAATGTTCGATTCCACTCGAACTTAGGCTTCCTTACTTGTTATTTTTGATTTTTGATTGTGACCTCCATGTAGAAGCCCTGTTCAAAACCTTTCATTTGATACCAATGTTGCTCAGAAACATTCCAGGTTAAACCGGTCCACATTTTGACCCATATTTGGGGACCCGACCCAGGACTCATAATGAATAGAGCTCTATATGAAAGCCCTGCTCAAAACCTTTCATTTGATGCCAATATTGCTAAGAAATATTCTGGGGCAATCTGGGTCCACGTTTTGACCCATATCTGTAGACCCGGCCTAGGGGTCACAATTAGAAGAGCTTCATATCGAACTCCTGCCCAAAAAATTTTATTTGGTATTGCTCAGAAAATTAGATACATAGATAGATGTAGGTATACATACATGTTTAAACATGTTGGTCCTTTTTATTTTGCCTTTTTGTCGCATTGCTGCAGAAAACAAAAACAACTTCGCTAGTATAGCTCTTTTTACTTTTCTATTTTGCTGCCTTCGCTAGTATAGCTCTTTTTACTTTTCTATTTTGCTGCCTTCTGCTAATTTTTTCGTTCAAGACATAATTTGCTATGAGAGCTACATACATATAACTATTGGTAGCTAACTCTGAAGAAACAAACCTATCATCTATTACCTACATAAATTAAAAACAAAACTTTGATTATGTGATATTAATATTTGCAATACCCACTGTAGCCACAGTGTAAATAAAAAAAGCTTTCACAACCGTAGTAGATTAGCCAACTGACAGCAACCAGCTGCCCGTACGCATAACCTAACTATAGAAGGTCCATGCAAGGGAGAGTAGCTCTTCTTACGCGAGTTTGTAGCTTATGTCAAACTATTGTCTTTTGTTTTCATTTTGCATTCGTGCACGTGTTTTTCGTGGAAATAGCTTGTGTGTTCGGTTGTGCGTTTGTGTGTTCGGTTGTGTGTTCGCTCGCGTTTTCTCTGCTTTTGACATTCTTGAAAGACGCCATCTAACTGTAATCACTAGGGCATGGAAATCTATGCAAATACATGTTTTTCTTAGATTTAGGTAGAGCAAAATAAACAATCATTGCGAATCGTGAAATTGTCTTAAAAATGGCATTCAAATGTTTTTGCATATTTTGCATATTTTGGTCATATATGCATATTTTTACATATTTTGCGTTGTTTGCATTTTTTTATTACATATTTCGCATTATATTGCCTATTTTTGTAATTTGCTAGTTGACAGTTTTATACAAACGAAATTCATGCATAACAGCCATCTGACGACGAATAGAGTTCCGTGTGAACACGGCTATTATTAGTATTTTCGATACGGTGCATACCTGTCGACAAAGAGCCGTTTTCAAACATGCTCCTATTACCTCTGTGGATGTAGAACGTTCGTTTTCTATGTATAAGAGCTGTTTTCGACCGAATCGGCAAAGTTTTCTTTTTGAGAATATGAAAAAATATTTCATTGTGTACGCTAATGAATCGTTGAATAAGGATTAACCTTTGCAAATTATGAAATGTTCAAGACTGAATTTATGTATCTATACATATATATAAACATACATACGTATAAACGTACAACGTAAGAGCAAAATTGAATTAAAAAATGTTTGTACCTAATTTATTTAACTATTGTAACTTCAATAAACATGAATTATCTGCGGTTGAAAAATTTGAATTAATGCATTTTTTTTTTCATGCATATTTCTCAGTTTTTGTTGCATTTTATATGCGCATATTTTTTATTTTTTAGTACATGAAATTCCATGCCCTAGTAATCACCTATTTTGCTTCACATAAGAGGACCTGTATAGATTGGTCTTGCCCGTACGTAATAGCTTTCGCCGTATCAGCTGTTCAATTAGCTGTCAAACCCGCTAAATGCATAGCGGTGACAGTTTTAAACGTCAAATACAAACATACGTATATACTTACATACATATGTACATATCGCTTGTTTACTTCAATACTGTCATAACTTAAAAACTTTGATTTTCAATAAACCGCTTAAAAATACTATATACTCCCATATGAAAGCATAGTTATATAATTGTTTTTGTTTTCGAGCACTGTTGGTTTAAGTTAACAGAATGCAATTTTTACACAATATAATTTTTAAGACGCATAGCGCAGATTGCGCATTTTTTCAGTTATGCCACTATTGTATTTCATACATATGCATGCACATATTTACATTTTCATATAACAATTACAATTATGTTTGCTGCTATTTATTTCGTTGCACGTATGAAACTCAATTTATTTTACTTACTATTTCTTTTATTTAATTACGTTTAAATGCACTAAATTTTTATTGTTAAACATAAAATTCTCCACCGATGTTTTCTTGTTTTTTCGTTATTCCAATCAAATCATCACAGCGAAACTTATTAATGCGAATGTCAAACTAATTACATATGAATGCGTACATATGTACATACATACAAATATGCGATTTTTTCACTCTCTCTCTACGTCAGTGATAAGAAGCAACAGCTTTTGAAAAAGCTTTTTGCTAGCTTTTTGAAACTTTCATTTTAGCTACAGTGAAGGGCGATAATATTAGTACATATTAAATAATGATACAGTGTTTTTACAGTAAACGCTTTTGGAATAAACAAACTAAAGAGTTCTTTTAGGTTTCGAAATCAGAATGAATTTTTGTTTTTCTGTAGAAGATGAGAATTTTAAGTTAATTGTTAATTATGGCTACATTCCACCAGGTAAAATATTTATTAATTACCTAGTTTAGCTTGTAACGACTAAAATTGGTTAATGTTTAATCCATATTGTTGGTTTAGCTATTAATTGAATTAAGATAATGTGCCTAGAAACATATAACCATACATATTAGGTACTAGGGTTGTTTGATGATTCCGTGAGATTTTGAATAAGAAATAATTTTTTCGGTAAAAATGTATTTAATCCTTCCAAAAAATAGTATTTTTTAAGGCTCTGAAAATAGGCATATTTTTCTATGATGAGCTCTTCATTTGACTCAAATCTCTTACCACCCAGCTTCGGAAGCAGGAAATAATCGTAGGGAGCTAAATCTGGAGAATATGGTGGATTAGATAGCAATTCGTAACCTAAATTTATGAATTTTTGCCATCGTCAATATACACGTGTGCGGTCGTGTATTGTCATTATGGAACACAATTTTTTTCTCTCCAAATGCGGCCGTTTTTGCTTCTAATTAAGATCGAATCTGTCCAAAAGTTCTGAGTAATATTTGCCAGTAAGACTCCATTCACAACTGCGAACAAACCGATTTAGTGGGAATTTGATTTTCATGAGGATCTACGGAAGGATTCACACTACATCCAGTTAGTCGGCCGAAGGAAACAAACTAGAGTCCAGCGCGGCTAAATCTATTTGGTAGCGGGTATGAAGAGGTTCTAACTGTTTTCCCTTTTCTTCATTGGCCGACAGACCCACTTTGGGCTTCTTTGGCGCACGTTGACACGGAGAAACGCACTGTTATAATTGTTCCTTGGTTTCTGGTGTAGTGTGATGGATCCCGGTTTTATCGACGTTGAAAAAACGGCGCAAAAATTAGCTTGGCTTGGCGCTGAACATCGGCCAACACTTCTTTGAAGTTGTCACATGATTACTCTTATTATCGATTGTAAACATCGCGCGGAAAGCGTTTTTCATGTCTAAATATTCACGTAAGATGTGATGTATTCAGGTTGAGATGCCTGTGGTTTAAAAAAGCTGGCAAGCACAAACTAAATTGTGCAAGTTGCTCAAACTTTTACAGTAGTAATTTAAGAGTTGGTAGTTGATGTGGGTAGTGTTGAATTTAAAATTAATGGTCGCCATTTTCAAAATGTTACGAACTTACCAAACAACACTCGTATGTGTTCAGTAGGGTGGAGCGAGTTGGGGCTTTTTTTCAATCATTATTGGCATACCTGCAGAATGTTGCCTTTCTAGCACAGAATTAAGACTGTGCAAAATATTATTGGCCTAGCGCTTTATTTAGAGTTGCCCCAATTCCATTAAAAAATGGACCAAATGCTCCAGATGCATACAATTCATTAGCTAGATAAAAAAATTTGCTAAATTCTCATAAAAATATACGTAATTTTTCGATGGAAAATGTTTAAATCAGTGTCTCCAAACTTATACAAAAATTCTGAAAATTCGAGGAAATCTCAAAAAAGCCCCAACTCGCTCCACCCTAGTATTCAATTTGTGAATGGCACAAAAGCTAAAATACGCAAATTCTAACTGCATATGTACTACTCGTATCAATTCAACTCGTACATGGGCAATAAATCTAATGGCGCGTAAGTAGTCTAATGATCTTGATAAGCACAGCTCATAGTCTGCTAATAAACCACCTTCATGTTGCAATAGAGGTGTTCTCACTGAAAGGCGATGATACAGGCATTTTCTTTTTCTTTTTTTGTTCAAAGCAATGGGGCTTGACCTCAAATCTTGACAAAAGAATACATATTAGATAGGCATGCAGAAGGTTTCTTAGCTCGCTGTGTTCATAGGTATTCGACTAAATTTGGCAATGATTATTCCGTAATCTGATATGCAATTTAAAACAGCAGATGCTACATTTGTATATATATCAGGGATTGCAAATAATCGTTATTTTTTTTAATTTTGACTAAAAAAATCATACTGAAGGAGAAATCCTAAACGCAAAAGAAGTACACAGATGTAATCACCGTAACGCAGACTACCTCTAGGTGCATTAACTTTTATTTTTTCGATTTTTATAAAAAAATTGATTTTTAATCATTATTTTCTGAGTTTTATTTTCTGCTCAGAAAATAAGTTATTTTTTGAGTTTTATTTTTCCCTGAGAAAATAAAAGTTATTTCTTGAGTTTTATTTTTCGATCAGCAAATTAAAGTTTTTTCTTGAGTTTTATTTATCGCTTAAAAATAAAAGTTATTTTTTGAGTTTTATTTTTCGATCAGAAACAAAAGTTATTTTCTAAGTTTTATCTTTTTTCTCAGAGAATAAAAGTTTCTTCAGTTTCATTTTAGCTGCAGCTGTCGATTTTACCACATTAACATGTACGTAAAGCTTATAAATAAAAAAAATTAAAAATTTATTTATCTACTTTACCAATTTATATGGCGAAATCTACAATTGCAGCCAAAATTAAACTGAAAAACATTTATTATCTGAGCAAAAAAATAAAACTCAGAAAATAAAACTCAAAAAATAACTTTTATTTTCTGATCGAAAAATAAAACTAAAAAAATAACTTTTATTTTCTGATCGAAAAATAAAACTCAAAAAATAACTTTTATTTTCTGATCGAAAAATAAAACTCAAGAAATAATTTTTATATTGTGAGATGAAAATAAAACTCAGCAAATAATGATTAAAAATCAACTTTTTGGATATAACTCATAACCGTTACAGTCCCTGATATATATACATAAATATGTACATATATATATACATATAAGTATATTTAGGTATAAAATATCGCTGGCAATTGAAGATCACAAGTCACTTTAAACACGCGTCTGTTCAATTGAACGTCGTCGTTTATTTACTGAGAGGTTTTGACCCCTTGTTTTTTTTTTGTGCCAATTTCTAAATTTGTTATTACATTTATATAAATACAAGTGGTTAGATTAAATTATAGAAGGTTTATACATACAAACATAACGCCAGCTTAGAGTGCAAATTGTGTAAGTCCATTTTTCAAACTTTGTAGGAGAGACAAAAAACACAAAATAAAAAAAATTCAAAATGAAAAAAAATTTTCTGTGCATAGAAATATTTTGGACTTACACAATTTTCTTCTCTTTTTGGACTTACACAATTTGCGTATCACTGAATAACAACGAGTAGAAATATGACAAGTATCACAGACTTGTTTAGCGTGGTGCGTATTTAATTTTTCTAGCTTTCTACACTTAAAAACACTTTTTCATAAAAATGGACTTACACAGTTTGCACTCTAAGCTAGCGATAAGTAACAAGTAAGGAAGCCTAAGTTCGAGTGGAATCGACCATTAGATACTCAGCTGTATGCTTTCATTGTTTGTTTGCGTTTGATGGAAACACGGTGTAGGTACTTTATATAAAGCAAGTGCTGCATAAAGTGGGCGTAGGCGAGCCCATTTTCAAAATTTTTATCAGTCATCCAACTAAGCATATGAATATTATTCTTTGTGCAAAATTTTATTCCTTTATGACTTGTAATTACAAAGATGTCCGTTACAAATTCCCAAAGGGTGTTCCAGAACTATCTTTATTAAAAAGTAGGCGTGGTCATAAACCGAATTCAATAATTTTTTGCGTGTCTATTAACACAAGTTATAAAATTGTATAAACCAAGTCTCTTCATAATATCTCAATTATTTGTCGAGTTTTGGGCTCCGAAATCTCGTATATTCCTTTGTCTAAAAAGGGGCGGTGCCACGCCCATTTTCCAAAATTTGTCTTTTTTTTGTTTCCGGTCTATTGTGGAACTCTTGCCACAAAATTTCAATGAATTATCTTTATATTTGACAAAGATATCGCTTAAAATATTTTTATTAGGCCCCTTTATAGTTCCCATATATAAAAGTGGGCGTGGTCGCCAACCGATTTCGCTGAAATTTTGAACATGTATTACCACAAGTAATAAAAGTGTACACACCAAGTTTCGTCAGTATATATCCATTATTTGTCGAGTTATGGGCTCAGAAATCTCGTATATTCCAGCTTCTAAAAAGAGGCGGTGCCACGCCCATTTTCCAAAATTTTTGTGTTTTTCGTTGTATGTCCGCAGATGGACTCCTGGCATAAAATTTCAATGATATATCTTTATATTTGACAGAGATATCGCTTAAAATCTTTTTATTAGTTCACTTTATAATACCCATATATAAAAGTGGGCGTGGCCGTCAACCGATTTTGACAATTTTTGGTCCAAACATTTGCCTAAGTAAGTGTATCACGCCTACCAAATTTCATCGATATATCTTCAACGGTTTCTGAGTTATGACATATAAAACTTTCAATGTTTGGCCCTTAATAAGTGGGCGTGGCACCGCCCATTTTCCAAAATTCCATCAAATTTCTTCTTAGGGGCCTGAGCTCAACACGTGGGTAAAATTTCATCACTCTAGGTATATTAGTGACTGAGATACCAAATTTCTGATTTTTTCTATATAGGAAAAGTGGGCGTGGTCATGGTCCGATTTCGCCCATTTTCAATACCAACCGTCCCAGTGTCGATACCAAATTGCATTTCAAATTTCATCAAAATATCTCAATTTTTGCGCGAGTTAGAGTGTTTACAGACGGACGGACAGACGGACGGACGGACGGACGGACGGACATGGCTCAATCGATTTCTCTTTTCACCCTGATCATTTTGATATATATAAATCTATATCTATCTCGATTATTTCATTCTGTTACAATCCACCGTTATGTGATTAAAACTATAATACTCTGTGTACTAATACAGCTGAGTATAAAAAGTGTATATGAAAAAGCCCCACTGACGCACTTAGAGGCATTCCAATCTATTCAATTTCAATTCAATTGCCCTCAGTCTAGCTTAAACTAACAAACTGTTCAGACATAAAAAATAGTCAAGAAAATATTTAAAAATCTAATATTAGATCTTCAAAACCATACCAATTAAATATGTACGTGCATTATTTGCTCCCACTTTTATCGTTCCTCGGTTGCAACAACTGCGTCCATGCTAACGTTGTAGCACCTCCGTTGCCGGAACGTAACGGTGATAAATTCATTTATTTCGGTTACGGCAGTAATATGCTTACGAAACGCATCCATATACAGAATCCGACAGCGCAAAAAATTGGCATGGGCATTTTAGCGAATTATCGCTTAGATTTTAATACGTACACCGAGCGTTGGGACGGTGCGCCAGCTACTATTGTGCCAACAGATGGCGCTTATGTTTATGGAACGCTGTGGGAGATTGATTTGAGCAATTTGGATGATATTGATAAGTGAGTTTGAATAACAAAAAAAAAAAAAAATAATTTAATTTTTGTTTTTATAAAATCCTATCTTAATTAATTTTTTTGTTTATATTATCATTCCCAAACAGCCAAGAAGGTGTGCATGAAGGCATCTACTATCCCGCCAGTTTACCGGTGATGTTTTCAAATAACACCGTGGTTATGGCGCGCGCATATTTCCTAGTCGATCAACCCGACACAACGTTAAACTCATTCAAAACCGCCGATCAAGTTCCATTTAAGCGCCAGCCATCAAAAACTTATTTGCAATGTTTGGTGAAGGGCGCTGAGGAAAGCGGTATTGTGCCGTGGTATGTGGATTGGTTGAAGCATGTGAAGCATAATGGGCGTATGGCTTCAGATTTGGAGCGCACTTTGGAATTGAAGGATGTGCAATTGGCGTCTTGAGGGTCTTGATACCATTAAGACTGGTGCCCTGTGATATACATATCGTCGCTATAGAAGAAAAAAGACGCAAAGTGTTTTGTCGAGGAAGAATTAGGCAAACTTTTTTTTTTCAAAGAAAGACGCATTAAAAATATTTTTCGAAAGAAAGACACTTTATTTTTTTTTGATAACGAAGAAAGACGCTTTAGTTTTTTTTACTATAAAGAAAGACGCATTTAAATATTTTTTAAGAAAGAAAGACGTATTCGATTTTTGTTTTTTCTTCGTCAATATTAATACTAATGCGCCTTTCTTCCCAGTTAATAATGCTAATGCGTCTTTCTTCGTCGAAATATTTTATAATGTCTCTGTTCGTCGAAATATTTTTTAATGCGCCTATCTTCATCGATATGTTTTGTAAAGCGTCTTTCTTCCCCGACATATTTTTAATGCCCTTTTTTCGTCGAAAAATTACTGGCATGCGTCTTTCTTCTTACGGAGCAACGATATGTACCTACCTATAAATATATTTAATTTTTTTTTTAATTTGGTTTATTTTTACTCGTATAAATTCTACACAAATACCTAAATAAAATTATTTATTTCTCACCAAAATTTTCCTTAAAAAAAACTGGCAATAATTGGTTTTCGAACGCATTTTTAGGGAACTAAGTAAAATCAAAACAAGTAAGGAAGCCTAAGTTCGAGTGGAATTGAACATTAGATACTCAGCTGTATGCTTTCATTGTTTGTTTGCGTTTGATCGAAATACGGTGTATTTTATATAAAGCGAGTGCTGCATAAAGTGGGCGTAGCCACGCCCATTTTCAACATGTTTATCAGTGATCCAACTAAGCATATGAATATTATTCTTTGCGCAAAATTTCATTCCTTTTTGACTTCTAGTTACAAAGATGTCACGTTACAAATTCCCAAAGGGTGTTCCAGAAATATCTTTGTTAAAAAGTAGGCGTGGTCATAAACCGATTTCAATAAATTTTTGCGTGTCTATTAACACAAGTTGTAAAAGTGTATAAACCAAGTTTCGTTATAATATCTCAATTATTTGTCGAGTTATAGGCTAAGGAATCTCGTATATTCCTGTTTCTAAAAAGAGGCGGTGCCACACCCCTTTTCCAAAATTTTTGTGTTTTTCGTTTTATGTCCGCAGTTGGACTCCTGCTATAAAATTTCAAAGACATATCTTTATATTTGACAGAGATATGGCTTAAAATGTTTTTATTTGGTCACTTTATAATACACATATATAAAAGTGGGCGTGGCCGTCAACCGATTTTAACAATTTTCCGTCCAAACGTTTACCTAAGTAAGTAGATCACGCGTACCAAATTTTATCGCTATATCTTCAACAGTTTCTGAGTTATGACTCATAAAGCTTTCAATGTTTGCTCCTTAATAAGTGGGCGTGGCACCGCCCATTTTCCAAAATTCCATCAAATTTCTTCTTAGGGGCCTGAGCTCAACACGTGGGTAAAATTTCATCACTCCAGCTATATTAGTGGCTGAGATACCAAATTTCCGATTTTTTCTATATAGGAAAAGTGGGCGTGGTCATGGTTCGATTTCGCCCATTTTAAATACCAACCGTCCCAGTCTCGATACCAACTTGCATTTCAAATTTCATCAAAATATCTCAACTTTTGCGCGAGTTATCGTGCGTACAGACAGACAGACGGACATGGCTCAATCGATTTCTCTTTTCGCCCTGATCATTTTGATATATATAAGTCTATATCTATCTCGATTATTTCATTCTGTTACAATCCACCGTTATGTGATTAAAACTATAATACTCTGTGTACTAGTACAGCTGAAAAGGAAGTTATTACTTATCTACTGTTTAGTTATTTTCCATTACCGGAGGCCAAAAATCCAGTATGAGATTTTGATATGAGTGGAATTTTTGGAATGTTTTGGTTTCATCAATTACGTAGAATCTTGCTGCGCAGTGCTATTGTTGCTGGACTGGAAAAATACAATTCCGGCTTACCCGATTAAACATATGTTCGCTGTTTTAATTAAAGCAGTTCAACGACATTATTTGTTTGCAATACTTCGTTTCTGTAACTGAACTCTATCAATACTCACTTGCTTTTTAGGTGATGAAAAAGTATGGAACCTTTTTAATGCAACGTCAATTTAATTGATAATTTTCCCGATTTTGTTACAGAAACCCACTTCTGATATGCGTTTAAGAAATCGATATAGTGCTTTCGATACATTATACTCTATTCAAAATCAATTTGACATAAAAAATTGCTAATATAACTTCCCAGTATGACTGCGGATAATCGTTTTATTATTCCGGGAGTACTCCCTTGCGAAGATGTCAAATGAAGTACTCTTCTATACCTCGTTTGGGAAGATCTCTCTTCAAGTATTAAAATAAACTAGTAAACCCGGCCACGCGATGCTGTGGCTTTCAGTTACACTGTGCGACAATTTGAGGGTGGAAGACCACTTATTGCCACATTTGAAAATTTTTTGATATACCTTCATAGCTACTGGTTATTTTTATTTTCGGTGGACCTAGATTTTTTATACATAGATTTTGACCAAGGAGCCCCATAGTGAAGTTTTGTGCCGAATATTTTTCTAGACTATGGTAACCTAAAAGCGATCTACAAAAGGCCATTTGGCGCGCTCCTCCTTTTCTTTCTAGTTCTCTTTCTCTTCCCCTTTCCCCTTTATTTGCGCTTTATTTTCCCTTTATCCATTTTATTTTTCATATTTCCTCTTTCGCTTCCTGTCCTTCGCCATATCCGTCCCTTTCATTTTCCTCTTCCCTTTCCTTTTATTACCCATCTTCAGTGCTAGGCCTTGCATGACACTTCAAATTTAAAAATGAGATAAACTGTAGCGTAAAAATGGATTATTGAACTGTGGCACCCTTTTTGTAAAAATATTAATAAATTACTCATTTCCATGCCAAGTCCTTTCATATGACACTTTAAATTTGAAAAGCAAACAAACTATAGCGTAAAACTGAATTTTTGAACAGGTGGCATCCCTTTTTGAAAAATTTCTATTAAATTGCTCAATATCAGGTCAAGCCCCTTCATATGGTACCAAAAATTTTAAAATCAAACAAACTATAGAGTAAAATTAAATTTTCAAACATCTGGCAACCCTTTTCAAAAAAATTAAACCTTCCTGCACATCTACAGGTCAAGCCCTTTCATCTGACACAACATTTTCGAAAATCAGTATAACGGTGTAAAAGTTATGGTGCTTACAAAAAATCGCTTAGCGTAATATATATAAAGATGACAATTTTTCGTTTACTCTTTAAACAAATCAAGAATAATAACAAGACCGCGGTCGTACCGAAAACTTCATACCTTTCATGAATGGGTCTGATATGGTTTAATTTACACATGGGTCTATCTTGGGTCCAATCCTATTTAGCATCTTCCTAAATGATATATTTTTTACCTGCCAGCATGTACGCATGCATACATATGCAGACGACCTTCAAGTTTATCTATCTGGGTGTTCTGGTGATATGAGTGGAATCACAAACAAGCTTAATGAGGATCTTAGCACGATGGGCGATGCAAAATAGCCTTCAACTCAACCCAAGTAAGTCCTACGTCTTACCTGTTTCGAAAAGGAAAATCAATCTTAGTAGTATTCCTAACTTATATTTGAATGGTCATTCTCTGGAGGTAGTTGAAAAAATAACTAATTTAGGCTTCGTTATTAACTCAAGCCTGAGCTGTGTAGATCACATTAATTTAGTCGCATGTAAAGTATATGGCACTCTTAGGTGTTTGAAGTTGTCTGCGCAGTTTACGCCGATCCATATAAGAAGAAAGCTTGCTCTTCAGGTAATCTTGCCTATTATCACTTACTCGGAGGTTGTTTACAGCAAACTGGACTCAAGGTCTGCTCAAAAAGTTAATGTTATCTTCAATCACATCACTCGATATGTTTATGGAATTCGTAAGTTTGACCATATATCATTATGGCGATCATCGTTGCTGGGCTGTGAGATACATGATTATCTTAAAGCCAGGAACTGCATATTTCTTTACCAAATAATAAGCACAAGAACTCCATATTATCTCTATGAAAAACTTGTATTTGCAAAATCTGAGCGCTCCTGTAGTTTAATTGTCCCTCACTTCAATTTTAAAAACTCAACACAGCTGTTTTTCATCAATGCTATAAGAATTTGGAATCTTATTCCTATTAGCATTAAGAGAAAATTGAGCAAGGGTAATTTCAGGAATGTTTTATATACCTATTTTTCTTCCAAGTAAATTAATGATCCATCTACATAACTGCGTATATACTATTAAATGTAATTAATTTAAGAAAACCTCTTTTATCAATCAATTATTATATGGACTATTTTTTCTGATATTTATCCAATATGTTGTACAATAAAAGATGTAATCTTACTGTACTAATTTGTTAGAATTAATAAATACAAATACAAATACATATTTTGACCTTGACAGTTCACAGTAACATCGTTTAGGTCCATATATGCTATTTGCACTAAGTTTCATCGTAATATCTATATATTAATAGGCTAACATTTTTTCCATACAAACAATTGCCAGGCTGTTTTGCACATTTAACATACTCATATCCACATAAAATTGATATGGATGTGTTCGTATGAGTCAGGAGCAGTGCATAGGCATATAATTTTTTCTATAAATTATTTAATTGCTTTATAATTAATAAATAAAATTTTTAGTTAAGAGAAATAGATATTGTAAACATGTTTACAAATATCGTAAGCACAGTTGAAGAGTCGCTTTAATTTAAAAGCGCTCTCCCTATTTTATATGCATTGGCCCAGTTTACGCTGAGATCAAAATCAAGGCGGCCAAATATCTCCTATTGCTTTTCCATTAAAGCGAAAAGTGAGAGATAGGGCGGGAGAGCACTGAGTGATTTTAATTTTGACCAAGGCATATCTAACAGGTAGGCTCGTCGGCGAATTGAAAAACTTCTTTTTTATTTACAAAGGTAGAGTGTAATGTCAAAATCAAAGCGAATTCACATAATGGCCAATAGGAATGGACGAGCCCCAAGCGAATTCAGATTTTAACCACGGCAAAATATCATTTAGACATTATACTCTACCAATTACAATAACAAAATACATGGGAAATTTCTGAATTCGCCACCGGGCCTACATTCCTAGATCTGCCTTGATTTTGACCATGATTTCGCGTCGGACCGTGATCAAAGCGTTGCGGTACAACTGGAATTTGGAAAGTGTTGCTTATCTCCGCGAAAAGGAATAATTTTTGTACCAATACAAAGTTGAAAAAATAAATTGCATGGTCGAATTTCGAGCACCGACGATACTAGTCTCAATTATTTGTCGAGTTATGGGATAAGAAATTTCGTAGATTCCTTTGTTTTAAAAGAGGTGGTGCCACGCCCATTTTCCAAAATTTTTCTGTTTTTTGTCTATACATAGTTGGAGTCATGCCACAAAATTTCAATGAATTATCTCCCTTTTCCTTTGCGTTCAGCGAGTTTCTATAGAAATACTTTCTTGGCCGAAGCGCCTTCTTCCATTCTCACGATATGACCTGTCCAACGCAGCCGCTGGATCTTTATTCGCTGAACAATGTCGATGTCTGTGTAAAGCTCGTACAGCTCATCGTTAAATCTCCGTCGATACTCTCCTACGCCAAAGCGCAAAGGTCCATAAATCTTTCGAAGAACTTTCCTTTCGAATACTCCAAATGCCATCTCATCTGATTTTGATATTGTCCATGCTTCTGCGCTGTAGGTACATGAGGACTGGAACGATGAGCGTCTTGTGGTACCCTGACATAATCCCAAGGGGCATAATCCCAAATTTTTTATTTGGGATTATGTCACTCTCCCTAGGGTGACATAATCCCAACTTTTTTACTTGGGCTTATGTCACCCTAGGCGTAGTGACATAATCCCAATTGGGGTAATGTCATTTTCAAGCTCAAAAAAACATTTCAGATTTTTTCTAAGATTTTATTACATTAAGCAAAAAAATTAAAACTGACTGATTTGGAAGAAAAAATGGCGCGATTTTTGATTCCAAATTTTCGCCTGCGGCGCTTTTTTTTTTTAAATAGATCGATAGGTGTATACATATGTATGTACATATGTCTATAAAAAGATGAAAATTTGGAAGAAAAAATCGCGCGATTTTTTCTTCCAAATTTTCGCCTGCGGCGCTTTTTTTCTAATAGATCGATAGGTATATACATATGTCTATAAAAAGATGAAAATTTGGAAGAAAAAATCGCGCGATTTTTGATTCCATATTTTCGCCTGCGTCGCTTTTTTTTAATAGATCGATAGGTATATACATATGTATGTACATATGTCTATAAAAAGATTAAAATTTGGAAGAAAAAATCGCGCGATTTTTGATTCCAAATTTTCGCCTGCGGCGCTTTTTTTATTTTAGATCGATAGGTATATACATATGTATATACATATGTCTATAAAAAGATGAAAATATATATAAATATGTACATATGTATGTCTATAAAAAATAAAAATTTGGAAGCAAAAATCGCGATTTTGCTTCGCACTAGTACCTACTCGAGTGATTTGGTATTCTGGCTCCCTTTTATTTGGGATTATGTCACTCCCACATAGGTGACATAATCCCAAGTAAAAAAATTGGGATTATGTCATACCATGGTGAGTGACATAATCCCAAATTTTAAAATTGGGGTTATGCCACTTGGGATTAAATCACGGCACCGCGTCTTGTAGTGTGTGATCTTTGTTCGTCGAGAGAGGACTTTACTTTTCAGTTGCCTACGTATGTAGTCCAAAGTAGCATTTATTGGCTAGAGTGATTGTTCGTTGGATCTCCGTGCTGACATCATTCTTGGTATTAATGCTGGTTCCCAAATTGACGAAGTCCTTGACAGTTTCGAATTTGTAGCTGCCAACAGTGACGTGGCTGCTAACTCTCGTAGTGCGGGTTGTGCGTCGTCGGGCTTGGGACCCACCACGTAAAAATCCTATCCAATAAAATGTCAAATGTGCATATTACGCCCACATATTAATTTTTGCCTACTTATGTTATGACGTATGTACGTATAAGATTCGTCATAAATTTTATGTTTATCCCAAAATATACGCTTAAATGTCGGTGAAAACATTTTTATCTATTATCCACTACTAACTAATATTCACGCATTGCTTATCTCAACGCAAGCACGCAAGTTTTACATACATATGTATGTGTTCCATTCACGCGCCAGCCTTCAAAAATTGATTTGCACTGTTTGGCGAAGAGCGCTGAGGAAAGCGGTATTGTGACGTGGTACGTTGATTGGTTGAGGCATGTGAAGCATAATGGGCGTGTGGTGTCAGCACGATGACAATGCTAAAAAATTAAGTCGACTTTATCTTTTTAGCAATTTGCTAACTAAAGCCAACTTTATGGCTTGACTATGGTTACGCGCGATTGTTTGTTTTTTTTTTTTTTAATTTTTGCATACTCATTTTGAATAACAAAAGTTTTAAACAGTTTTAAATAAATAAATATAAAAAAATGGTAGGTAATCTGGGATGAAATTTAAAGCAAGAAATGCCACACAAAGATCTAAGTATATATATAAGCATAGGTCTATAAACGATATAATTTCAATTCAGTTGCCTCCAGTCTAATTTAAACTAACAAAGTGTTCAGACATAAAAAATAGTCAAGCACATTTTTTATATTCTAAAATTCGATATTCAAAAGCATAGCAATTATGTACGGCCATTATTTCCTCCTTCTTGTATCGTTCTTCGGTTGCAACAACTGCGTTCATGCTAACGTTGTAGCACCTCCGTTGCCGGAACGTAACGGTGATACATTCATTTATTTCGGTTACGGCAGTAATATGCTTACGAAACGCATCCATATACAGAATCCGACAGCGCAAAAAATTGGCATCGGTTTTTTAGAGAATTATCGTTTGGATTTTAATATGTACAGCGAGGCGTGGGACGGCGCGGCAGCGAATATTGTGCCAACAGATGGCGCTTATGTTTATGGAACGCTGTGGGAGATTGACTTGAGCAATTTAGATGATATGGATAAGTGAGTTTTGAACAAAAAGATAATTTGATTCTTATTTTGGTACATTCGTATCCAACTAAAATGCATATATGTATTCATATATATTTTTTTTTCAACAGCCAAGAAGGTGTGAACCTGGGCTACTACTATCCCGCCAGCTTATCTGTAATGCTTTCAAATAACACCGTGGTTATGGCACGCGCATATTTGCTAGTCAATCAACCCGACACACCGTTAAACTCATTCAAAACCGCCGATCAAGTTCCATTCACGCGCCAGCCATCAAAAACTTATTTGCAATGTATTGTGAAGGGCGCTGAGGAAAGCGGTATTGTGCCGTGGTATGTGGATTGGTTGAAGCATGTGAAGCATAATGGGCGTGTGGTTTCAGATGTGGAGCTTTTGTTGGAATTGGAGGATGTGCAATTATCTTCTTGACAACCTTGTTATCATTAAATATATATATGTACATATGTAGGTACATCTAAATAAAAGCAATTCAAAGTACCTACTTATGTAAGTAGCAGGGTACGGAAAAACTCACTCATGAACGCTCAAAAATACATTCTACTCATATCACAAACAAATATTCAAAGAAAAATGTATAAACACTCAAATAGTGAGCGAACTAACGCACAACAGCAATCGATCGCTCATAGCGGTGGCAATAAACTCAATGCATAAATTCACTCAAAAATGAATTATCGTACACTTTCTCTGGTAAATTCATTCTATGAGTTTATTTTATAATTTTTTGCGCTAGCGATCATTTTTTGAGTTTATCATTTTTTGATCGCTCTTTGAGTTATCATTTTATGCGTTCACAAGGGTTTTTTGTGAGGTTTAAGCAGCTAATGGCATCGTGAAGGCGCAGTTTTTGGATGATGGCGTGCGTTTATTAGATCATAAATATGATATATGCATGTATGTACATACATATGAATGCATTTGTGTACGTATATATGTATGTATGTACATATGTATGTATATATTTATAATATTTTAAAAAGCCTTAGGTCTTATAGCGATATATATGTACATATGTAGTGTAGGTATATAAATATTTTATTTAACATAGGTACCTACATCTTTATATTTTACTTTAAAACTGGAATTGAACAACTGAGCGTACGTTCAAAATACAAGTTCGGATTTTATTAAATTGTACATATGTATGTATATAATATTAATGCATGCACATATGTATGTATGTCTATTCAATAATGGAATGCGGGTAATGATATTTTCCATTTCGAATGTATATACATGGTACCTACGTGTGTACAAATAAATAAAATGCGAACTTATTTTTTTAATGCTCAATTGTTGTATTCTAGTTTTCAAGTAAGAATTAAATACATACATATATATGTAGGTATTTATGTTAAATAAAATATTTAACAACCCTGCAGTAAATTTGTTTCACTGCTGAAGGATCTGTGATGATTCTTTGTTGAATATTCATCACTGTCGTCATAACTCAGTATATTTTTATTTGTTTTTGTTTTTTTTCTGAGGAAAGCAAACCATTTACCTATATGAAAAATTCATCAGTCTTTATATGAAAGTATTCACTGATGATTCCTCGTCATAGGTGAATTGCATCAGTGATTCATTATGGATTCATTGCGGATTTTTACTGCAGGGAACCCTTAACTCATACATATAGACTACAAATGTACATAAATATATATGTAGGTACATCGGTATGTAAATATAAATTTTTATAAATATTAATTTAAATAAATTGAATAATTTAATTAGTTTGAATAAATACATACTTAATAAAATTTAAACTCGATATACCTACATACATATACATACCTATCGCTATGAGAGCTAAGACTTTTTAAAATATTATAAATATGTACATACATATGTATAATATATATATACGTACACACATGCATGAATATGTATGTACATACATACATACATCATATTTATGGTCTAATAAACGCACGCCATCATCCAAAAATTGCGCCTTCACAATGCCATTAGCTGCTGCACAACAAACCCTTGTGAACGCATAAAATGATAAACTCAAAGAGCGATCAAAAAATGATAAACTCAAAAAATGATCGCTAGCGCAAAAAATTATAAAATAAACTCATAGAATGAATTTTCAAAAAATGAATTTTCAAACGATCTCTCATTTTAAAATGAATTTATGTAAGAGTTTATCGCCACTGCAGAGTCCCATCGATCGCTGTTGACGTGCGTTCATTTGCGTTCGTTGTCACTGTGTATTTGCGCTCATGAGAGCGTGGCATAGCTCAGAATTATAGAGTGATAATTCGTTTGAGTGAGTTTATTTTGAGCGTTCTTCGCACCCTGGTAAGTAGTTTTAATTCTTTGTTGCACGCGAAACGCTCATGCGGTTGAAACACACGGCATTTGTCGCCAAAGCATCAAAGTGGTTACACTTTTTTTCAAAATCACTCGTAGGTACATTAAAGATATGACAAATAGATATTCATTTGGTGTTTATAATTTTAAAAAAAGATTTTATAACGAACAAGTAAGGAAGCCTAAGTTCGAGTGGAATCGAACATTAGATACTCAGCTGTATGCTTTCATTGTTTGTTTGCGTCTGATAGAAACACGGTGTATTTTATATAAAGCCAATGCTGCATAAAGTGGGCGTAGCCACGCCCATTTTCAAAATTTGGTGGTCATAGCCGATTTCAATAAATTTTTGCGTGTCTATTGACACAAGAAGTGGTGCCAGATTGAGGGAAATTTCCCTTTTTGAGGGATATTTCACTGTAAAATTTTTAAAGAGGGAAAAAAGGGACATTTTGTTGTCGTCCATATAAAAAAAGGGATTTTTTGGTTGTAGAACTGTTTACATACCTATATTTATGTTTATATTTATATTTATATATATTTGATATATTTCTTAGGTTGAATGAATACACACGCTTTCGCGTTAACTTTATGCAATGCAAAAAGGAGTCGGTTACATACATGCGTAAAAGTAAACATACAGTGAACTACGTTGCGTATACGTAACTTGTTTACATAAATACATACATACATACAGGTGAAACTAATAAAAGCGTGTTAATAATCGTCACTCTTAGGTAATTTATTTTTCATTGTGCACATTCGTGCACAGTTAATAATCAAAAGAATTTTGGAGAATTGTGAGCTATTTCGTCTGGCCTCATTTGAAGATAAGCGTAAATAAAAATAGGTAAAAACACTTTTTAAGTTAAACGGTTTTATGTTATACATACATTGCAATGTAAATGTACTAAAAACCAAAAAATAATAAAATATATACAGTCGTGGGAATTATAAACATTTGCATAGACTAGACTAAAATAAAACCGTGGGGCACGTCAATTGTCTACAAATTATCGACTTAATGTGCGATAGAAGAATCGTTTAATTCGTCGTTAGGCAGTTGGCCCGCAGACGGTGAGGAAATTACTTACTATTTTCTTGCTCATGGAAATTCCAATAGTTATACACTCCATGTT
Organism: Urophora cardui; assembly: GCA_960531455.1. NCBI lineage: Eukaryota > Metazoa > Arthropoda > Insecta > Diptera > Tephritidae > Urophora > Urophora cardui. The sequence continues at coordinate 119,921,723 of OY482673.1, read as the reverse complement.
AATAAAAGAGATGTTTCAACTAGTTTATCGTTGGACATTCACACGAGGAATCATTTCACTGCTCGTAGTTTGTCTTTAATCGACAAAACATATGATAAAAGTACTACTCGCTCACCACTATGAAACCCTAAAACTCGCTTATAATCGAGCTTGCTAGCTTTTTTCCACATTCTAGCCCTACTTATCACACGTCCATCGTTGTCGGTTGAACAACTGCCTAATTATAGTGTAACATTACAAAACAAACATTTTAATCAACGATTGTAGACAATTGACGTGCCCCACGGTTTTATTTTAGTCTAATCTATGCAAATGTTTATAATTCCCATGACTGTATCTATTTTATTATTTTTTGGTTTTTAGTACATTTATCTTAAACATTGCAATGTATGTATAACATAAAACCGTTTAACTTAAAAAGTTTTTTTACCTATTTTTATTTTCTAGTTTTTATTTCGCATTCTGTTTAATTCATTTAATGCTTCATTATTGCAAGGTTTCTTGCCCGTTAGTTTATTGCAGTCCAACGCCTCTATACGTAGTCCCTGCAAAGTTCTTATTCTACTAAGAGCCACGTAGGCTTGACCTTCTTCAAACAGTTTTGCACCTAAAATTTTCAGTTTTAATTACCCCGATCTCAGCTCCACCTAGCGGAATTTTTTTTAAGAAAATATTTCTTTTCAAGGTAGTAATACATGTTCCGAATTTCAGCCAAATGGGACCATAAATGCGATTTTTGTAAATATAGCGACCCACGCGCCACCTATCGGAAGTTTTTTTTAGGAAAATATTTCCTTTCAATGTAGTAATACATGTTCCGAATTTCAGCCAAATCGGACCATAAATGCAATTTTTGTAAATATAGCGACCCACGTGCCACCTAGCGGATTTTTTTTAAGAAAATATTTCTTTTCAAGGTAGTAACACATGTTCCGAATTTCAGCCAAATCGGACCATAAATGCGATTTTTGTAAATATAGCGACCCACGCGCCACCTAGCGGAATTTTTTTTAAAGAAAATATTTCTTTTCAAGGTAGTAATACATGTTCCGAATTTCAGCCAAATCGGACCATAAATGCGATTTTTGTAAATATAGCGACCCACGCGCCACCTATCGGAATTTTTTTTCATAATATTGCATTGTCATCGGGGTTATACATGCGTACAAAATTTCAGATTAATCGGTTGACAGGAAGAGGGTGAAATTTGAATTACTAAATTTGACCCAAGAATAATAAATAAAACAAACGGGGTGAGCTAAATAAAACCGTTTAAAAAAGCAGAAACTATTTATGAAAAATTGGAAGGAATTCAAAACAAGGCTTATTTTAGATTTCCGGGTTACGTTCTTAACTTCTTCAATGAATTTAACTTATTGTTCCAAAGCCGACTAGGGCAAGAAGCTAAGACAACTGTGTGGAAAATTGCAAGAAATTTCCTAAAACCCGACTTTTTTACAATTTCGTGGGAATTACAGCTAAAATTTTTGGAACTTCCAACTCCATATTTACTTGACGTGCATACAGTGATGTGATACGTAGGGAAAATTCCCTACATGTAGGGATTTTAGTCGGAAAAAAGTGACCGTGGGGAAAAAAGGACAGATTTTTATAAAATAGCTAAATGTAGGGATTTTTTGGCGAAACTGACTGTCGATCTGAATAATGAAAACGCTGTGAAGACGAGTAAATCGCGAATCCTTTAATGGCGTAATTGGAGACAAGCTGCGGTATCGTGAAGACAAGCTTTAAGATATTTTATTGAACTATCGGATAACACGATACTTTTTATCTGTGCATCGGAGCAAAAGATCTTTTTATTATACATATTATAAAACTGTTAAATTGGAAAAATTTTATGAAAATGGTGCAGGTACACTTGAAGAAATAGAGTTTTTATATCCCGAAACTTTCGTAAATCCTCCTTAATATTTCATCATATAATAATAAATATCCCTTATAGAAATATAAGGTATATATAACAGCTGATTTGCATTATTTATATAAGAAAAAACGTTCATTTACTGCCGTGCATTTAATTCATTGTTATAACATGGAAATAACAAAAAAAAAAAAGTGTAGGGAATTTCGTGGGAAAAATTTGAAATAGGCGTAGGGAAAAGTAGGGATTTTTTTCTTGCTTTGTAGGGAATTTCCAAAAAAGTGTCTACCATCACTGCGTGCATAACGTTTACGTTGGTTATGAATGCGAAGATATTTTGTCAAATTTAAATTTGGAGGAAAAGATTGTATTCAAAAAAAGTGTTTGCACTTTTATGAAGCTTCTACTTTTCAGATGATATCACGTTTTCCAATGTAAAAAGCGAAACAAACTATCTAAATAAACTATCTATGTTAAATAGTATAAGTAAAGTAAGAGTTGCCTTTCAATCCAAAAATATCAATTGCTTCAACTTTAAAATCAACAAAAATCATATCAGCTTGCACAATGCAAATAATTTGTGCAACTGATACTTTTAGCTATTAAAAAACTGTAATTGCTTGTTATATATTCTTATATTACTGAAATAAATGCATTAAATTCGGTGGGAATTTTGTGGGATTTTTTTATTTGAAATGTGGGAAATTAGGGATTTTTTCCAATTTCTGTGGGAATTTTAGCGGAGATTATCTGGCATCACTGGACACAAGTTATAAAAGTGTATAAACCAAGTTTCGTCATAATATCTCAATTATTTGTCGAGTTATGGGCTCCGAAATCTCGTAGATTCCTTTGTCTAAAAAGGGGCGGTGCCACGCCCATTTTCCAAAATTTTTATATTTTTTGTTTCCGGTCTATTGTAGAACTCATGCCACAAAATTTCAATGATATATCTTTATATTTGACAGAGATATCGCTTAAAATGTTTTTATTAGGTCACTTTATAATACCCATATATAAAAGTGGGCGTGGTCGTCAACCGATTTCGACAATTCTTCGTCCAAACATTTTCCTGAGTAAGTATATCACGCGTACCAAATTTCATCGATATATCTTCAACGGTTTCTGAGTTATGACTCATAAAACTTCCAATGTTTGCCCCTTAATAAGTGGGCGTGGCACCGCCCCTTTTCCAAAATTTCACCATATTTCTTCATAAGAGCCTGAGCTCAATACGTGTGTGAAATTTTATCACTCTAGCTCTATTAGTGACTGAGATACAAAATTTCCGATTTTTACTATATAGGGGAGGTGGGCGTGGTCATGGTCCGATTTCGCCCATTTTCAATACCATCCGTTCCTGTCTTGATACCAACTTACATTTCAAATATCATCAAAATATCTCAATTTTTGCGCGAGTTATCGTGCGCACAGACGGACAGACGGACGGACATGGCTCAATCGATTTCTCTTTTCATCCTGATCATTTCGATATATATAAGTCTATATCTATCTCGATTATTTCATTCTGTTACAATCCACCGTTAGGAAATCAAAACTATAATACTCTGTGTACTAGTACAGCTGAGTATAAAAATGTAGAGGTTTGATTTGAATTTATTCGATAGTGTCTAGTGGCTTTTCCTACCAAAACTGGTCGGTTTTTTTCCTGTTGGTCGGATGGTCGCACGATTTGAATTTTGGTAGGTTTTTAACTTCCTTCAAGTAACATCACTGATTTGCTAGATTTTGCCACAACACTGTTGAAAGAACGTTTGAAAGTTCATGTATTCATGTCTCTTTCTCGCAGCAACAGTTTGCTTGAATACTTTTTGTGTTTCTCTTCGGCAGAGTTTTGTGTAAAGTGGATAAAAGAAGGTGAACGCATACGCATGAAAACCCTTTCTTCATTTTTTAGTTTGATGAAAAATGCGCTCAATGAAAATTGCTTTGGCGGGCTCACAAAATTTATTTTTAATCTGCTTACGCTTCCACACAGCTCTGCTGCATCGGGGCGCAGATTTTCTACACTTTTTTTAATAAAACCAAACTCAGAAACAAATTAGAAATAAGCACTATGCACAAAAAAAGATCTTAGATTCAATTTTGATATTTAATTAAAGTTCTGATCTCATTTGTATACCTACTTGGACCTCCTACCTGTTAAACCATAGTCGTAACTATTTTAAAAGGTTAACATAGATTACATACACAAATTAATGTACATACATATGTATAAACGCATTCGTATATTATTATTTTTAGCTAAACCATGTGAAAATACTTGAAGAGTGATATGTATGTATAAGTTCCTATATATATGCCAGTTAAATGAATATATAAAAATACATAAATTTTCAAAAACCAGCTTATATGACGAATTTTGTGAAAAAAAAATTTTGGTCGGCTGAAAGCTATTTTGGTAGGTTTTTGAGACGAATTTGGTCGGAAAATAAATTTCAAAGTGGCAACCCTGGTGTCTTTGTATGGCGTTGTTAAACATGTATGAGCAACATGGCAAGGCATAACATTTGCATGTTGTGGCAAATGTTGCATGTTAAATAATTCAACATTTGCAGGCCTTTAATTTGCTATCAACCACTATATGCCACTTTTGCACTATCGCTGAATACCAATTAGCTTAGTAACATACCATTCTAATTTTTGCCGATAGATGTCGCACAAATGTTACCTGGTTTTCACTTCAACGACCGAACTCAATTCCGTGTATATGAAGAATATAGGTCACCCTATATAGCTTGCAAAGACATAAACCCAATTCAATTTCATACATACAGTGGTGGGCGAAAGTTTCGTTAATTTTTCTTGCGGTAAATTCCTTATAATATGTATGTATGTATGTATGTATTTTCATATAAAAACGGCTAGACCCAAAAACACTGTGGTTAAATTTCGATTTGAGAATGACTCGAGAATTATAGCGTTCTCAAACAAAATGAGATACATGTAGTTCTCAAATCGAAAACGAATGTTTTTGAAATTTCAAAAACTGACCACTACATCTAAAAGATTTTTATATGAAAATGAAGTCTGATATTAAGCGCATCCTAAATGTGGAAAAAATAGCGATTATAATATATAATATAATAATTATTTCCAAAAATGTAACTTTTGAGTTATGTCATTTTTGAAATTTCAAAAACTGCCCACCACATCTTCTTTCCGAATAACTTTCCTAACGAATGCCGAAAAAATCAAAAGAATCGAAGCATTGGTTACCGAGTTATTTAAAAAAAAAATATAACACAGTTGGAAGTAAGTAATAAAGATCGTAAAAAGCGCTGGATCGAAATACATCTTAGACATATGGTTTCTTGGGCAAAAATGCTCGAAATTACACAAATTTTCAAAATCGCGACGTGCCCCTGTTAATTTTTTTTTGGCCGCTACTAATCAACCCGCCCTAATGTACATACATACATATATATATTTATAATCCAAATTCCCTTTACTTTTTTGGTCTCAGTTGCCAAAAAATTACAGCGGCTCGTGTATGACAAATGGATTTTGCTTTGTCACCGACAGAAATTTACACCACGATCTATTGGCCCGTATTAATAAAAATCAAGCAAATTCTTTCACTCAAGATTTTAAAAATTTGACAATAATTTGTATGAACCAAATTTCAAAATTTGAGTAAAAGGTCTGAAATCTTAAAAATAAGCAAATGCTTGGCTTTTATTAATATGACCCATTGTCACCAAGTACCACATATGTATGTACATATATCAGGGATGGAAAATAATTGTTACAAGCCGGACCCGTGCGCATCTTGCGCAAAAAAATAACAAAACATACGTGGCGCTAGTCGGTATGGTTTGTGCTGTCACGCCCATTTTAAAAAACATTATTTATTTGGTTTGGTGGAACTTATGGAACTTTCAATGAATTACCTATACATATGTTTGACAAAGATATCGCCTTGGCAAGCAAATCAGTGGTCGAAGCTTAATCGATTTATCTGCTAGTTCCTAAGTTTTGACTTATAAATCTTTGAAAATTTGCCCCTGTTGGCCCATTTTTTTAAATTTCAGCATATTTCCTCATAACGGCATAAGGTCATTGCATGGATTAAATTCCATAACTCGGGCTTTATTAGTGACTTAATTATCATGTTTAACGTGTTTTTCGAAATGCATGCATATGCCTTATTTTCAACCCCAACCTTCTCTGATCCCATTAGAATCTGTGTACCAAATTTCATTAAAATATTTCTATTTTTGCGCCAGTTAGATTATGTACGACCAGCCGTTCAATCAATTTTTTTTTTCATCGTGATCGTTTTGATTTATGTAAGTCCATATCTATGTCAATATTTTATGGTCTTACGTACAACCGTTATTTGATCAAAACTATAAATACATATACATATATTGTACTACGAACAGCTGTGTATAAATAAGCACATCCCATGCTGAAAACCCCCATTCAGCGTAAGTACGAATACACACGTGTTCGCCTAAAATAATGTGATGTTTACATACAAACATACAGCTAAAGCTTATAAAAGTGTTTTAAAATATACACGACTATTCATCTGGAGCGACATCTACATTTGAAATTTGTATTTAACACTGCACTCTTGGTAGAATAAAATAACTCTTAAGGCATAGTTTTAGGCGCAAATCTTTTAGTTTAAAACATTTTATTTTTACAAAATACTATTAGAAAAAAGTACCACGCCCAATAAAACACCGTTTCGCATGCATAGCTAATTAATACCTTTAAAACGATGCCTTACTTATTAATTTTGGTAAATTATGTGAGCATAAAAAGGGATATTTATAAAACACCAATTAGAAATAATATATATGATTTTTGAAATTTCAACTCAAAAAGTCAAAGGGAAAGGGTTAATATTTTTAACATTTATATATACCATTGTGATGCTCGTGGGCCACAGATGGTCAATCCGATGTGATTTTTATTTTTTACGTCAGAAAATAACGATTAACTTTGATTTTTATTTTTTACGTCAAAAACAAAAATCAAAATGGCGTAGATCAATGAATATTGGTATCTGGGTCATATTTGGTATATAGGTCGCATGGTATAAAAAATACAGGTATGTGCATTGTCATTTTGACGCTGTCTTTTTGATTAAAAATCAGATTTTTGAAGTTTAATCTTATGTCAGTTTTGGAGTATAGCGATGCCAGACTTTTATTTTTTGAATGCGTAGATTTTTGTTTGAAAGTTTGGGTATTTCAGGAATCAAAGGACAGAAAGAGAAAGGGCACTAGTGAGCAGATTTATGGAACTTCCGGTAGCTCCTCTTCGCTCACTCCACAAATCTTCATCCACTCTCCGCAAATAAAGGGTATCGTCGGAAATTGGAAAAATTTTATATCACCGTCTTTGCAGCCATATTTGGTATTATTGCACGGCGGAAATAAGCAACTCATATTGCTAAAATCTAGGGTACATATTTTTTTGTAATTGGATTGGACATATGTACATACATACATATATAGACTGAAATGCTCACTTTGTATGGTGGTGTACATACATATCGTCGTTTAAAGTGCAAAACCGCGTGACATTTTTGCCAAAAATGAGATTTCATCAAAAATACATTCCTGGCGTCCGTCCCCATCCATTCATGCATCAATTTTGAGATTCACACAACGCAATTCGAAATAATGACACAGTTTCAAAACCGCTTTTTTTAAGGAAATTTTTCGAACCAATACCGCGAATAATAGGTGTTATTGCTTTATAACTGTACTGTAATGTACTAAAGTTGATTATACTTTCATAAACACGAAATGGATTATAACTTTGCTTTATTGAAGAAAAGTTTTTACGTACGCCTGCAAAACCGCCTATACGTCATTATTGAACGAAATAAAAGACGCAAAACCGCTTATAAATACATAAGTAAGCCAATAACTGCACATTTAACTGTTTTTCGCCCAAATGATATTTAGATTAAGAATATAATCCAAAAATCTACCTTTGTTTGGATGTGGGTTTGAAAAATTCCGAACCGTTTTGAATTAAAACAGTTTTTACTGTCTCCTGTAAAATTTGGGTGGTAGCGGATACGCGGTATTGCACTTTATGCGACGATATGGAGTTATAATAGCTCAATCTCCAAAACCTCTCACAAAGCCCAAATTAAAAGTGATCGTAATTACTAAACTAAATTAAAAACCAACCGAGAATACCGGAAAGGGGCTACTTTGTAGTACGGCCAAACTGATATTCCGCGAAGTAAAAATCTGAAATGAATCTTTTATGAATTACTGATGAAATTCATCTATGACTGAGGAGGCATCAGTGAGTACTTTCAAATAAAGACTGCTGAATTTTTCCTATAAATGGTTTGCTTTTTTCAAAAAAAAAAAAATAATAATAATAAAAATTGTACTCAGAAGAATCATCAATGATCATTCAGCAGTGAAACAAATTTACTGCAGGATGTGTAATTTTTTCAAATTGAAAAAATTTCTTTCAATTCAAATTGAAAAAATTCGTTACTATGAATACCATGGTTACAATTTATTTTTAAAACAAAGCAGTGAAAAATGCCATTAATGGAGGATTTTTATCATTGAGTATGGCAGCACGAAATGTCATAATCTGCTTAATTGTCAGGTGGTTAATATGGCGACGAAAACTTGACGTTTGTTTTACCTGGTATACTTATACCATGTATAGGTCGATGCGTATACCAATACGGAAGCGAATGCGAATACCGAATATCGAATACGAATACCGAGTACCGAGAACCGAATATGCATACGAATATGCATATGAATATGTATGAATATGAGTATGAAAAGTGGGTGAAGGGGAATATGGATACCAGTATGAACACGTACTTATACCGAATACCAACCACGAATTCTGTATATCGAAACGAATACGTATAGCGAATTCGAGTCACGAATTCAAATACCGACCAGTACCGAATATTAATCTGAAAAGTAGGTGAATGCATACATACATATTCATATGTATCATGACATCACATTATAATATCACATCACATAATCACATCACATCATGACTTCACATCACATCATGACATCACATCATGACACCACATCACGACATCACATCACATCATGACATGACATCACATCACATCATGACATCACATCACGACATCACATCATGACATCACATCACGACATCACATCATGACTTCAAATCACATCATGACATCACACCATGACATGACATGAAATCACATCATCACATCGCATCATGAAATCACATCATGACATCACATCACATCATGACATCACATCAAATCATGACATCACATCACATCATGACATCACATCACATCATGACATCACATTGTATTCGCATCCTCCTACTTTTCATATTAATATTCGGTACTCGGTGTTCGATATTTGAATTCGGGACTCGAATTCGCTATACGTATTCGTTTCGATATGCAGTATTCGTGGTCGGTATTCGGTAAATGTACGTGTTCATACTGGTATCCGTATTCCCCTTCACACACTTTTCATACTGATATTCATACATATTCATATGCATATTCGTATGCATATTCGGTTCTCGGTACTTGGTATTCGTATTCGATATTCGGTATTCGCATTCGCTTCCGTATTGGTATACGCATCGACCTATATACCAAATATGACCCAGATACCAATATTCATTGATCTACGCCATTTTGATTTTTATTTTTGACGTAAAAAATAAAAATCAAAGTTAAATCGTTATTTTCTGACGTAAAAAATAAAAGTCAAAATTTAATAGTTATTTTTTGACGTTTTCGATAAAAGTCATAATCGTTACGATCCCTGATGTATATTAGCCTAAATCAAGGGTCTCCACTGCCTAAGCGCTTCCGCGCTTTTTGTTTTTGTGCCGCGCTTAAGCATAGGCAAGCGCGCCGAAAATCACCGCGACCGCGCATTCTATCGTCTCGCCTACAAACGAAGTTTAATACTACACCCGTTAGGAACAGCAGCGCAAAATTACTATTAATTCATGTAAAATTACATATAAAGGAATAATTTTGGAATATTTTTTGTATCAAACAATTTTTTCACTATCAGACCTGGAAGACAAATTATGGTGTTAGTTTCTTTTATTATATTGAACACTTTTAAAAGTATTTAATGAAACCTGAATTTTCAAAGCAATCAATTCCGACGGGGTTTGTGTACACGCCATTTTTGGCTTCCATTTTTCTTTTTTATTTTCTGCAGAAGCGGGCTACAGCGAGTCGCCGCCCACACACTGAGACAAATCGTTGTGAATTAAGATTTGATACGGAATTCAATAGTGTGATACGTATGTACTTATGTAGATTTTTTTTTAACACATTTTTATTAGCTTCACCTGTATGCAAGGAAATAAAAAATCGATATTTGAAATGGTTAGCATAATTGAAGGCTTTATAAAAAAAATAGAAGTTTTTATTGCTGATTTAAATATTACAAAACTTTGTCACTTTCCTTTCTTAAAGTCAGTACTAAGTGAATTTGATATTTTAACTTTTGATTTCTCCCTGTTTATAACGTATTTCGCCGATTTAAAAAATAATTTTTCTAACAGATTCCAAGACTTTGAAGTTATCAAAAAAATGCTACCAATTTTTTTTATACCAATGACATGCAATATAAATGAGCAGAAGCCAGAATTACAAATGGAGCTATGCGACTTACAATGCGACCCTGAACTAAAATTCTTGGATTTAAAGGGCATTGATTTTTGGAAAGTTATAAGCAACGACAAATATCCAATACTGCGTCAAGAAATTTTAAAATTTTATTCAATGTTTGGTAGTACTTATATTTGTGAAAGCGCCTTTTCGTATCTTAAGCAAATAAAAACAAATCACAGAAATAGATTAACAAATAAGCATTTAGAAGCGCTTCTTAAATTATCTACCACAAAAATCGAGATAGATATCGACAAATTAATTGAGAACTCTTCAAAATAGGTATCTCATTTTTCTCCGTTTCCTTTATCTCCTTTTTTATTGTTCTTCATATTCACATTCTCCTAATTTTCTTCCGACAACAGTCTATTTTTGTTTTTTATGTTGCACTATTACCAGTCCCTGAATTATGTGAAATTTATTCTTTTTTTTTCTCAAGACCAAAAAAAAATTAAAAAAAAAACTTAAAAAAAAATTAAAAAATCTAAAAAAAAAAATTAAAAATTATATAAAACATTTGAAAAAATACCCAGAAATAAATTTATTCTCTTTAAAAATAAAAAAAAATATCAATTTATAAATTTTCGAAATTTTTCGGGTGTACTTTTAAAAATGGAGGAAGTGGGCGGCCGCAATTTTTTTGCTCTTACTGTCGGCCATGATTTTTATTTCAATGTACCGTTGCTCGCGCGTCCATAAGGGCTTTGTGGAGATCTCTGGCCTAAATCCTAAACTAATTTGGTTGTGTCATATTCCTTTTTTTATTTTATAGGTTACTTCATCTCTAATATGCGTACATATGTAGATATGTACATATGTATATACATTAAGGTGGAGTGAAAATATATGGAGATTTTTTTTGTTCTTCTTTTGAACGTACCGGCAATGAAAAGTTGCCTTTATACGAGTTAATGAACCCCACAAAATTTTATGGCGATAGGATGACGTTTTGAACTGCCCCCAGCCACGAAAAGTTGAAAGCAATAAGCACGATCTGGTACAAATATGAAATTTTGAAAATTATAAAATCAAAAAACGAAGTATGAGTTTATATATTAAAAGTAAGGGGGGGTAAAAGTGGGGGTTGACCCCTGCAGGGGAGTGTTAGGGAACCCACATAAAATGTATATCAAATTAAAGGGAATCAAAATACCTATCTAATGGTATAAAAACATTCGAAATCGGTTTAGTAGTTTTTAAGTAATTGCAATTTACAAAATGCATAATAAAAATTTTGACCTTTAATAACTTTTGTTGTTATTGTTTCCAAAAAAAAAAAAAAAATTAACTTTAATACTCAACTTGGCCATGTTTATCAATCCTCATACTTAGTTTTTTTTGATTTTATAATTTTAGAAATTTCACATTTGTACCAGATCGTGCTATTTGCCAAATATATATAAAATAGTATTTGGTGTATAAACGTGGTGAATACATGTGCACATGTGAGTGTTTATATACAATTGATCATTTTTCAGAATCGGCCATATCGGACCAATATAAGATATATAAATGTAGCTGTCATACAGCCGATTATACAGATATAGGCAATTTTTTGTCTAAGTTATACAATTAAACAAGGATCTTGACAATTTTTAATTATTAGGGCAACAGAAAATATGCCCTAAAAAATTCGTTTTTAGCGCTAAAAATATGTCCTTAAAAATATGGCTTAAGCGCTAAAAATATGCTCTTAAAACTTGGTTTAAACACTGAAAATATGCCGTTAAAATTTTTTTTATATACATACTTAATAAAAAGATATACGGCATGGTAGGTTGTGTGCTCTTCCTTCATGGAAGAGGTTCCAGGTTCAAACCCTGGCCCGGACAAATATCAAAAATTAGTTTTAAATAAAATTAGAACACTTTTTGTAATAAAAAATATTTTTATTAAAGGTACATATTTGTTTTTATAGGTACAAAAGCGAAATAAAAAATTCACATTTTATTAAATTATAATACTTTTTGTAACAAAAAATTATTTTTATTAAAGGTACCTTTATATATAGGTACAAAAGACGAAATAAAAAAATTCACATTTGCGAAACACATCTTCGTTACCAAAAGAAAACAAGTATTTTTACATACGAAAATCTATATATATTAGGGCGGGTCAATTTGTATTGATGGAAAAAACCTACTTTGTTTCGGTCACAGCTGCATTCTCTGGTCAATTCTGAACAAAAAAGTCCAAAGGAGGATAGTTCTAAAATTAGGTTTGACCCTCCGCAATTTTGATTTTAGATAGTCATCTCTAAATTTTTTTTTTACATTTGTTAAAAAAATGTAGTTGAAGATACTCATATTAAATTTTGAGATTTATTTGAGTTGAACCCATCCGTCGGCCGACACATTATCACAAAATTTAATGAATTTGGGTAAAGTTTACAAACGACGAAGAATTCACTATCAGAGACCTTAAACTTCTTTCTCGAAATCAAAATTTATTACGGATATTCTGAATACGTCATTGTATTCTACAGGCAAAAATTAAGTAGACGTGTTTCGGCGTTTCACTTAGATATTTCAAACTTTTAATGCCGGAATCGCAATTTGGCGTTATGTTATGTTCAGACACAACCTTAATTGAACATTAAGAGCCTTCATTCAATTTTCAAGCCCAATGATTCTCAATTTACCATACAAAAATTGACCAAGTTAATGCTTCATTAGAAATTAATGAGATGTTAATGAAGAACAATTCTGCATGCAACCCTGTTAAAAGGCTTGTTTCATAAGTAAAATGAAATGTCATGAAAAGAGAAATGTGATTAGCGTCAGTGTCCACTAAACAGGTTGGTTCGTCAGATCAGCTGCATTCTTGTTCTTCTTCATCACCTACCAAATTTGTTTTTATTTCTGCTTATTTTATACATGCATTCGTGTTTACGATTGGTAAAAATTGTGAGATGAATGTCAAATTATTTCGTCCTCCTTGCAATTTTGACATTTAGGTCACGAGAGTTTGATATTCAGCTCACGGCGTGTATGTGTGTATGTATCTTGAGCCGACCTGTTAAATGGGCCAAGTAAATTAAATATGTCTGAACACCAAATCTAAAGATGTTCAATCAACCCCAATTGACTTAATTAATTTTTATGTCTGAACATGATATTAGGTCGGTCGCGCGTTGATCGTACCTCAAAGCCACTTCACACTGACATTCGATATTAGATGTTGATTGTAAACATGTTCACTGCCATTAATATATTTTGTTGAATTTTTTCACAAATTTCATAATTTTTCATCGAAAAAGTAATAATTTTAATTTTCTTAATGTCAAACGCCCGACTTAGTAGAGAAATGTTCAACTCAGGCGTTATACAGGGTTGCAATGAACATACGATATTACAAAAATTTTACGATCAAACGCTTGAGGTCACAATGCGATTTGCTCCATATATTTCCATTCATTTCTACTCATTTGTCAGAAGCGCGACCGACCGAACGCCAAATTGCGATTCGGGCATAAGATATACCTGTTGTAACATAAAATAATTGGGAGAAAGTCTAAAGAAGGGGTTTGGAAAATGAATGTATTTCCCTAACAAATAATCAAATTGCATACTTATTTATTCGAATTGCTATTACTGTAAACTACAAAATTTTGCGATAAATTTTCAAATAGAAAACTATGTCGATTGTCGAGGTAAGTTTTTAAACGTAGAAAAAGTTCTTTCCACGTCAACTGAAGGTATTTTATGAGCGAGATGGAAAAATACGACGAAATACTGTGCTAAAATATGAATTTATAGCAAAATATGACAGAAATATGCAAATAAGTCAAGATATGCAAAATTAAGCCTTTTGACCTAAATATGCGAAAATATGCCCTAACAAGTTAGACTTATTCTCTTCGTCTTGAGCTAAAACGCCGATATATATTTATCATATGTAAATAGGACTGCAACAGAAAAATATGCATTTGCATATCTTCTGTTGCCCTAGTGATTATATAATTATGTCAAAGTTTCATGGCCTTGAAATTTCCGCCCAAGGAAGGTGTCATTCTAGATGAAAAAAAATTTTTTTTATCTAACGTGACAATTTAATGTGTATACTAAATAGTATATAGTCGTTTCTATTTTTGTCTTAGATTAGTTCAAGTAAATATTATTAATTTGTTCATTAAACAAACTTTAGACTAAGTATGCATATGTGTGTATATATCTATGTACATACATATGTATGTATTTACCTACATATACATATGTATGTTTGCAAAATCTATAAGCGAGTGCCCTATAAAAGGCGCTTTCGAGCGATCGAACAACAGTAACTAGAAGACAGTTGAAGATTCGAAATAAATAAATTAAAAACAAAAATCATAATATAAAAATGAGGACAGCAATCTTTTTAATTACCTTCACAATTGCAGCTATATTAATTGGCGAAAGTAAAGCCTGGAATTATGGAAGTCATCAACCAGGCGAACAGGTGCTCTCGAGAATAGAAAAAACGGTACAGACAAACGGAAACATGAACTTAGTGTGGAATGCTAAAAATGTAAGTTCTTCGTGTCAATATAGTGCATCTACAAAATTAAGGGAGGTCTTCAATATAGAATCACATAATTTCATTTCGGTACCTGAATCGTCTCAAAATATATAATATATATATATATATATTAAGTATGCACCTACTTAGATCGATATATGAACTCGGAATATTATTGACAGTGAGAAGAAGAGGGACAACTAGTTTTTATTATATGGTGCTCTAAATCATAAATTGACAAAACTCAAAATTCGAAAATTTTAAGGAGCGCCAAAAAAAACTGTTTTTCATTATAAACAAGCTGTCACGTATAGATAGATAATGGTTAGTTTTCAGTCAAAGCAGGCACTAATTGAAATTTTTTTGGCAGTCGCTAGATATACATATCGCCCGTTTTATGCAATAGGGATTTAACTCGAAATTTTCGATTTCTGGGATTTTGCCATATATTTCAATAGCTGGGTAGTGCCTTTGAGTCTAGTCTTATAAAATACTCAAAAAGATAAAATGGTGGAAATAAAAGTGATTTTGTAGTTAGCCGTAGAAGGAAACTATTTGAAATTATAAAACAGGGCTGCTCACCTCATAGGCACTGAAAGCACAATTGTTTTTGTTTTGTTCCGAATCATAGGCACAGATACATATTTGCACTTGAAATATGAAAATAAAATTTTCTGTGCACTCCCATAAGCACTCAGATATCAAAAAAATTTTATATGTATGTGCCTATGATTCATATTGAATGTGCAGAGCAAAAGCACTTTGTATAGGAGCTCGAGCACTGCCGTAAGAAATCGAAATTTACAATAACAAATGTGTAATGAAAAAAAAATTAAAAAAATGAAAGCACTGTGAAAAATTTGTATTCAAAAAATTTTCATATAAAAAATAAAAATAATTTGTATGTATGTGATACTACCATTTGAAAATAAATTCTAAAATAATATTTTATTGGAATTCATAAAAAAATGTAAATGAGCAAAAAAAATTTTTCAGTGCATATACAAAATTTGTGGATGTATTGAGTTTTGTACTTTCAATGCAAGAGCGTTGAGCAGCCCTGTTATAAAACTTTATTTGCGTTTTCCCAAAAAAAAATTTTTTTTTTTAGTTAAATCCCTATTGCATAAAACGTGCGATATGTTCTGTGTGCCAGTTTATGAAAAAAAAAACCGATTTAAAAAAATTTCGAGTTGTGTTACTTTATGATTTAGGGTGCGATATACATACCCAGCAAAAAATCTAAGCCTTATTTAAGAATTAAAATAGCAGTTTTAAATGCTTATGAAATATGGCCTGAAAATTATAAGGGTAGCAAAGTTGTATGGCGTAAGGCTTAAAATAAGGCTGATTTTACTGTGTTGATGTCACCAGGCCATAAGGAGTTCTCTCTCTCTCTCTGAGAGCACAGCTTATTCCAAAGGCTTATCCGCCATCAGAAATAAGGCCTAGATTAGTATAAGTGGCCGCTGTGGTGCAGTGAGTAGAGTGCTCGCCTGCTATGCCAGAGGTCTCGGGTTCAAACCACGGTCCGAGCCAAACACCAAAACAATTTTTCTAATTAGTAAAAATCCAATTAATGGGTTTTTTAAGAGCAGCGGTAACCTCTTGGCAGTGGGCGGCATACCCTCCGAGAGTATTTCTGCCATGAAAAAGCTTCTCACAAAAAATGCATTCGCCGTTCGGAGCCGGCATAAAACTGTACGTCCACCCAATTAGTAGGAAAAACAAAAAGGAGCACACCTCGAATTGGGAGAGAAGCTCGGCCATAAAACTCGTCAGAGTTATAATAGCGCCATTGTATTATTATTATAAGTATTAGAAAGTTAGAAGCAGACAGAGTGAGTGTATAACAAGAAGCAACGCTGCAAGCGTCTCCTTATCTGACCTGATTTGTCAACAATAAGCAAAACCTTTTTGCAGGGTACATACATATGTCACATCTACTTAAACACTCACGCACATACTTATACATATATTAATTTTTAAACTTTTAAAGGGTCAAACCATGACATTCGTGGATCTTCTCATCAATAAGACCGTTACAGTAGCGCCGTCTGGAAAAATTACCTCCCAACATGTGAGCCTGGACCTTAAATCGCCAGCTGGGCAAACTATATATTACGCATTCACAATCTATGGTATACAAAAGTGAAATTTTTTCAAAATAATGGAACCAGTTTTACGAGAATAATAAAAACGCCATAAAATTAACAACAATTTTGTGTTTTTTATTTCCTTTTTTTCATATTGCTCGTAAACAGATATGTAAGTCAGAATATTTACGAAAACATATCGCTAGCTTATGCCTCAGACACACATGTGTAAGTTCACTTTTATGAAAAAGTGTATTTTTATGTAGAACGCTAGAAAAATAAAATACGCACCACGCCAAACAAGTCTATAATACTTGCCATATTTCTACTCGTTGTTATTTAGTGATGCGCAAATTATGTTAGTCCAAAAATCTCAGAAAATTGTGTAAATTTTTTTTTTTTCATTTCGAAATTTTTTTTTTTTGTTTTTTGTCTCTCCTACAAAGTTTAAAATCGAATCAAATTTTCATTCAAAATAATTTTGATTTGAAATTAAATTTGAATCAAGAATCAAAAAATATTTTTGATTCTTTTGAGAAATGAATCACAAATCAAATTTATCTTCGATGTGAAAATAGTTTGAATCACGAATCAAAGTGTATTTTTGATTCTCTTTTGAAACGAATCACAAATAAATATTATCTCTTATTTGAAAATATTTTAAATCAGAAATCAGAAAATATTTTTGATTCGTGATACAGCCAAATCCAAATCACGCAACCCTGGGTGTCACACGCAAGATGATTCTAAGCTTCGTTCGCAGAAATTATGGTATTGAAGACATCGACAATCAGAGCAGTAGCCTAACTCCTCCCCACTCCTTCTGTCCATTCACGTTGATTGTAATTGTACAAATTTAATCTAAAGATTCTACCAGTTTTCTAGTTTCTAGAAGATTTTTAACCTCAAATGACCACAAGTGCCATTTTCTTCAGCCGTCTAAAAAAAGTAGGTAGTCAAAAGAATCCCTTCCTAAGATATTCTATAAAATAAAATGACTTCTAATGTAATGTTACTGTTAATACCTGAACGCGTTTATAGTTAAGTATGCAAATACGAGTATGTAAGTACGGTTTGTATTTTTTCTTAAATCATTCAACTCTCGAGAATCCGAACATCAAAAATCAAAAACTTAAAAATCAAAACTCAAAAATCAAAAACCAAAAACTAAAATAAACAAAATAGTGAGTGACAATGACAAAACAAAAAATTATAAAAACGATAGTCACATTTTAATCCATAGAAAACCAGGGAAAAAAGGAATACGGAAAAGCGAATAAAAATCCGATTTCGAAACTGTTTACACATCAATGTTCATGAATATTCGTTACTCACGCTTTAATTCTTTTATATACATACATACCTACATAAAATGGAAATATAATTCAATAATGTTACTCGTTATGTGTACGGCCTGAAGAGATATGCTCATATTTCCCCTTGTAAACAAAAGTTCTTGGGTGCAGCATTTCTGAATATATTGAAGCCAGAAACTCCATAATTTTATATAAGAATTTTTGAAATTTAAAACTCCGAAGTATTTATATGAAAAATTGCAGTTATCCAAAACAACCAGGCACCAAAACCTGATTATTCCAACCCAGCAAACACAGTCTCTAACTTTAGAAATTTTGTCGAGATTACCTTAGATAACTAGTGTAATTCTCTATATATTCTCAAGTCGATAACTAGGGTTGAAAACTACACTAGAATTCGATTAGCGAGTGATTAGAGAAGGAGCCAAATCTCACGCCTTTTATCAATTCTCAATATATTTCTGTGATATATTGAATATACATACATATATTGAAATTAGATACTAAAAAATGGTAAAGTTAATATTACCGTAGCACAATGTTTTCCATTAAAAAGTACAAGAAGTACCTTTAATTTAAATAATAAGACTGAATTTTGTTTAAATTTCAGTTCTTATAAATGTGGTAAACATATACATGTCAATATATATAATCATATGCAATTTAGGCACATATTGCGTTAATAAAATCTAAACAATGAAAAAATCATGTAAAAGGAGACAAAGCTTTGTTTTTCATTTCAATTGGAAGTATTTGAAAATTCTGATTAGAATCTCATTAGAGAACTACATTAGAATTCGATTCGAAAATTATAATTTTCTCGATTTGAGAATTAGGTACCCTTTTGTTTGAGAACGCTATGATTCTCGATAGATTTTCGAGTCGTACTCTAACGTTAGAGGTTTGAGAATGAGGCTATTTCTCGAGTCATTCTCAAATCGATAACTAACCTCAGTGTTTGTTGGGAAGGTATTCTTCTTTGACCACATCACGACTATTTTTCGTTATGCTGTGAGGCTTTGAAATTCCATCCCTGGCACTGTAAATAAAATGTTAAACAGGAACGACTACAGAAAACTTATCCATTCCCACTTTGCATCTGCATAAGTTATATACATATGTGATAGTAAATTGTACCCACCTTTTTTCCATCCTCGTTTTCTCTAATATTTTTTTTTCACTCTTCAACTCTTATTGATCTTATTCGACTTATAATTTTTTTTTCTTTTTCTATTTTTTGTGCGCAGTAGGTTAAGTTTTAATAATATTAATTTTAATCCGTGCGTCATGCGGATTGGCGCCCCTCGCATCGTTCGGGCGGGATATGGAGGGTAAAGCGTTGGGTATTATTATTATTATTATTAATACCTATATTTAGGTACATACGTAGCTTTTGATGTATTGTTTTTATTTACACTGAGAAAAGAATCAACCAAAAATTGGTTAACAGTACTATTTTTATATTAAAAATGAAATCAACCATAATTTTGGTTAAAACAAAATTTCTGATTTTATGCAATATTTCGTTTTAGAAACAAAAAATAACCCAAAATTGGTTCATATGGAATAAGTTTCAGTTCAATTAAATATTTCATAGTTAATATTTTCATTTTAATATAAAAAAATCAGCATTGTAAAATTTACCAAATATCTGCTTGATGCTTTTTACATGTAAAAATAGTACTTTTTTCTCTGTGTACTTCTGAATTTCTGTTAATTTTAGTTTTAAGAGGTTTACACAACAAAAATATGATAAATATTCATCTAGTATTTATAATTTTTTAGAATGTTTACTTGTTTTGATTCTTTAGCTGATGGATATGTGTACCTATTTGTTATTCTATCGATGTTGATAATATGTTAATATTTACCCTCCCGCCTTACACAACAAATACATATGTACGTCAGTAAATAGAAACAGAAAAAAAAAATTTCAAAAGTTATTTACAATACCTAAAACAAAAAAAAAATCGTGCCTATTGCTTAAAATATTAGTGGTCTTCATCTAAAGTGATAAAATAATAAATTGTTAAAATTTATCAGTTTATCCGCATATTTACATGAACGCATCTTGGTAAATAATTGCTTAAACTCTTGTCAGCTGTCAATGTCAACTTGATTAATAAATAAAAACCCCAATAAAATAAACAAAAAATACATATAATATTTTTGTAAAAATTATTTTAATAATTCGTGCTAAAATGCCGAAAGAAAGCACAATTTCTTCTTTTGAAATGAAAAAGTAAAACTGACAATGGGCCGTATTAAGAAAAACCAAGCAAATGCTTTTACTCAAGAAATCAGAAATTTTAGATTAATTTGTATGTACCAAATTTCAAAATTTGAGTAAAATGTCTGAAATCTTAAGCAAAAGCAAATGCTTGGCTTTTATTAATATGACCCAATGTGTCAGACTTGAATTTTACCGAAATTTATAAATTTACGCAACATAATCGTTCGGTAAAGTGATAAACTTTGCTTAAGGCTGTGTGCCAATCGGTAACATTTTTCTCTATGGGAAAATGAGGTAGAAAATTTTACCATGTTGAGAAGAAAAAATACAATTTTGCTGTGCCAAACGGAATAGAAAATTTTGACAGTTACAAAGATAAACTTTTGGGCGAAAACGGACAACGATACAATTTTAAAACGTAAAATGAATATAATTGTTGAGCAATATTGATGGAAACAGAAGAAATGTATTCATGTAATGATCTCATGTTATTTTGTTTTTAAATATTTGTGTTACTTGTATATGTATGTAATTACAAAATGTCAAAATTTTACCTAGCCCATTGAGCTAGGTAAAATTATGACACTAGAATTCACCACGAATACTGCCACAATTTTACTCCCTTATGTCAAAATTTCATTTTTTCTACCGATTGGCACACAGCCTAAATATATTTTCATACAAATTTTGACAGATAATTTGTCACAATTATTATTTTATCACTTTACCCCATTTACCAGCAGTTTATCACTTTATACCGGGGACAGACATCTGGTATTTTTTCGTAGCAATTTCATAATACCATATATCTGTCACCAAATATTTATTTATTTATTTATTTATTGATGTCTAAAATAGTTCATATTTACACAGACATTTAAGCGTAATTTAATATAACAAATAAGTATAAATTTATGATCTGAATAGATACATAGTAAAAATATAGCAGAAAACGAAAAATTCAATGAGATATGCGTATACATATACAAAAGTTTCACTTAAATATAAAGGTAAACCGGAAGTTAAGTGCGCGCAAGATATGAGTTCAGTTCAAGAGCAGTCTGTATCGGATCAGTAAAGTCAATATCTAAGAAACCTGAGAAATAGTTAAACTCAGACATAGTTCTATTTAATGGTGCATTTGCGCTGTATACCGTTCTGCTTAAGCCAACTCTGAAAACATTAAAATTACGGAAATTCCGACTGGGAATATAGAAATGTATATTCTCAAGAATTGAGGGACAGTCAACATTCCCTATCACTATGCCCATTAAAAACGAGATAGCCTGAATAACTGCTCTATTACGCAAAGTAGGTAGACTGATTAGTTGACACCGAGAAGAATAAGAGGGCAAGGGTTCATTAAAGTTTAAAGAGCGCAAGGCAAATCGTATGAATGCCCTCTGTACTTTTTCCAAACGATTTATATGAATTAAATGATGGGGTCTCCATATAAAAGATGCATAATCTACTTTAGAGCGAACAAATGCTGAATATAAAACCTTTAGTGTGTAAGGATCAGTAAAATTTTTAGAATTTCGTCTCACAAATGCAAGCATAGCAAATGCGTCCGCTATCACTCTATTTAAGTGCGTAATAAAAGTGAGTTTCGAATCAAAATGTACTCCCAAATCCTTTATCTCATTAACCGAGTCCAAGCAGATATTATTTATTGAATAAGTTGACATAATAGGGTTTTTTAACTTTGAAAAGGTTACTTTGTGACACTTTTTGATGTTGATAAAAATACTATTATTTGCACACCAGGCATTAAGCTTATTGATGTCGGATTGTAATTTTGATGCGTCATCATAATTTTTGATTTCCAAATAAATTTTCAGATCATCAGCATAAAGAAGAAATTGAGCGTATTTAAAGCAGGAATTAATATCATTTATAAAAAGAATGAAGAATAATGGGCCCAAAATACTACCTTGAGGAACCCCTGAAGTCGCAATAAATGATTTAGACGAAACACCATCAATGACCACATCACTACTTCTGCGATGTAGGTATGACTTAATCCAATCAAGAAATACTGAATGGATACCCATAGAGGCCAGTTTTTTTAACAGTATTTTATGCGAAATCTTATCAAATGCTTTAGAAAAATCCGTGTAGATAACATCTAGTTGGTATCCATTACGGAATGTTGAGAAACAATCCTCAGTAAAGACAGCAAGATTAGTAATTGTGGATTTACCCGTAACAAACCCATGCTGATTTGGACATATCAAATGTTTGACATTAAAATAAAGTTTGGTCTTAATTATATTTTCGAAAATCTTAGCCACCGAAGACAGCTTGCTGATCGGTCTATAATTTTCGACATCGCATTTATTACCACTTTTATAGGTTGGCGTGATTGATGTACGTTTCCAGTCATCTATAAATAGGCCTGCAGAAAGGGATTTGTTAAAGATGTGCGTTAGTGGCTTGGCCAATGATAGGCAATTTTTGAATAAAGCAGCCGAGAATGCATCAATATCAGTCTGATAAGAACATTTTATATTTTTAATACTTACAATGATATCATCTTCAGTAAGCACTAGGGAACCAAAATCTAAGGTGGAAATTATATTTGAAAGGTTTTCACGTCCCAAACTGTCATCCACATCATCATCCGATACAAAATTGGATGAAAAGAATTCCGCAAATAGATTGGCAGCTTCAGACACCGATGCAGCGCATGCACTTTTATAAAAAACCGACTTAGGTATATTTGAACAAATTCTTCTAGATTTTATATAAGACCAAAATTGTTTGGGATTCAGCTTAATGTTATTCTCAAAGTCCCGAATATAGCTCTTATAACGCAACTTATTTAAGTTACAAAATTCCTTTCTATAATGACAGTACTTAAGGAAGAAGCAATGACGATTTCTTGACTTGAACCTCTTATGAAACTTATTTCTCAGATTTTTCAGACGCTTTAGGTTTTTCGTGGCCGCTGTGGTGCAGTGGGTAGAGTGCTCGCCTGCTATGCCAGAGGTCTCGGGTTCAAACCACGGTCCGAGCAAAACACCAAAAAATTTTTCTAATTAGTAAAAATCCAATTATTGGGTTTTTTAAGAGCAGCGGTCACCTCTCGGCAGTGGGCGGCATACCCTCCGAGTGTATTTCTGCCATGAAAAAGCTTCTCACAAAAAATGCATTCGCCGTTCGGAGCCGGCATAAAACTGTAGGTCCACCCAATTAGTAGGAAAAACAAAAAGGAGCACACCTGGAATTGGGAGAGAAGCTCGGCCATAAAACTCGTCAGAGTTATAATAGCGCCATTGTATTATATTATATATTATATTATATTTAGGTTTTTCGAGAACCAAGGAAGCTTATACCTTTTGGGCTTTAGAACTGGTACATACGAACATAATAAGTCATATACATGCGCTTTAAATATACTAAAGCATCCCTCAACTTCAATATCACGGAACATATGATCCCAGTTTAATTCACTCATCAATATATCTAAAGCATTAAAATCACAGCATTTATAATTAAAAGAAATTTTACTGTCTATTGATGCGTCATCAAAAAACTCTTAAAATTCGAAATCCAACTCCAACGGTGAATGATGCGAATTCGGGCGAGATATTGAAGAAGAGGGTTGTGCTATATTAAATTTGACATTATAGGAAATGAAAACCAAATCTAGAAAACGACCAAAATTGTTGCAAACATGGTTAATTTGGGTTAAACCAATGCTTAAGAAATTATCAATAACATAGGACTCAGCGAAACTAATTACATTATTAGGTGTTAAAAATAAATTATTGTCAAAAGCTGACCAACTCAAACTACTTAAGTTGAAATCACCAAGTACACATACTTGGTTGTCTCCAATGTTTTTGTGAAGTGTTATTAAATTATCAACATGCATCTTATATATGTTATCACCACTATTTGGAGGAATATAGGATGCGCAGATATATAGCAAGCCGAGCGAACCACGAACTCGTACACATAATTGATCGATCACAGTATCATTATCATGTAGCATAAAGAGTGAGGCTTGAAGATAGTTTCGAGCAGCAATTAACACACCGCCTCCTCTACTGCATCCAGTTTTTATAGGATCCCGGTCTTTGCGGAATACATCATATTGGGTTAGGTCAAATAATTCCGCATCGAAGAAATTCGCATTGAGCCAAGTCTCAACAATAACAATAACATCAAACTCTAAATGCGAACTGAACATACGCACAATATCAGACTTTCCACGTAGTCCAGAAGCGTTTTCATAATAAATTTTTACATGTTTACGAGAAGAAGTTGCTTGTTTTAGGCTACGTGGAACAGCTAGTCTTGGGAAAGCTGCTCCCCTTCCTTTTGAAAAAACCGAAAACGCCGTATATTTACATTACTCGGCCAAAATTCCGACTTCATAAGATTAGCACATAGATGCTCAGGAACCTTCAATTTGAAGTTAATGTAATTTAGGGAATCCGGATTTGTATCTTTTTTCACTAACTTCATGCAAATAATATCTTTTTTCACAACAGAGGTGCGTTTCGTGATATAGTCAATTATAGCACCTGATGTAACTGAAGGCTTAAATGATGATAAATGAAGCCACCTATAGCGAGTAAATACCTCAAGCTCATTATTTTCACAGCGCCCAACCACTGCATTTCTTTGTCTAGGAACTTTTTTATTAGTCACTGTAATCCAATTACACTGGATCACAAAATGAAATTTTTTGTCTGTACTTTGGACGTGACTATCCTATCTATATGTAAAATCGGTCGCTGATTCCGAAAATCGGGTTCATTTTTAATTCTATGGGAAGGTTTTTGAGATATCGGCAATTTACCGTTATTTGGCCAATGGGTACACTTAATCCAGTATAGCTCTTTAACACAGTGAGTTATCTTCTTTGGGGTGACACCATACGAAAGAAAATTAAATTTCCTTTTCACGGCTCCTATAACATTTTTCTCTAACTCTTATAGTTTCTGAAATATTGACGATTAAATTTTAATTTTTTCGATTTTTTACGATTTTTTGAAGAAAAAATTGACTTTGTCAGACAATATCTTTAAAACCAATGTCTTCACCTTCGGTTTTAATCTTTTACGTGAAGCTCCATTCCATTAGCAAAAAAATAAGCTATCAACGAAGAAAATCCATGGTAAAATGGAAAAGTTATAGGCGATCAAGTAAATACAGCCAAGTCGCACAATGCCTCTACACGGGTATATTTTATGCATGTTATACCCGTAAATGGGCTTGTATCTACCGCGCTGCCAATGTGCTGCTACTGCAGATGTGTAGGTATTGGTACAATATGCATAGAATGTACGCGTGCAGAGGCATTGCGCGACCTGGCTGTATTTACTTGATCGCCTATAACTTTTCCATTTTACAATGGATTTTCATCGTTGATAGCTTATTTTTTTGGTAATAGAATGGAGCTTCATGAAAAGGAGTAAAACCGAAGGTAAAAATATTGGTTTTAAAGATATTGCCTGACAAAGTCAATTTTTTCTTCAAAAAATCGTAAAAAATCGAAAAAATTAAAATTTAATCGTCAATATTTCAGAAACTATAAGAGTTAGAGAAAAATGTTATAGGAGCCGTGAAAAGGAAATTTAATTTTATTTCGTTTGGTGTCACCCTAAGGAATATCACAGAGCACGTTTCAGCCAATAGGCGAGCAGGCCGTCGATCAGCTATGTTACCAACAATATTAGCCATACTCTCAGTGTCCGTTGAGGGAGAAATATTTACCACAGGGGTCGATGACTTTGCAAGCTTCTTTTTATTTGTATTAGCTAAATCACTACGCTTTGTATTTGAATTTACAATTTTAGCAACAACGTCTTTTAAAGCACAAAAGTCTGATTTTAGAGAATTTATTTGAGTTGCTACACTGTTGTTGTTGTCGCAACTCAGATGACAAATTTTTTGAATATCAGCAACCTCTTTTTTTATTTCACCAAATTGACCCATAATTGTAGTTATGATGGAGTCTAAGCCATTTTTTTGCACCAACATGAAGGTGTCCAATGTCTTATGGCGTTTTCTTTTCTGGAAATAATGTTGCCCTGTTTGATTTTCTTCGCCATTTCGTAAGTTTGTCTGGTCCTTTCACCAAATATTGACCTCTAACTAAGTAAGAGGGCACCTTTATCTACAAATTCAGCCATTTTATAGAAAGTCAGGATACGTAATTAGATAATTGGGATATAGGAGGGCAACATTTTTTCGTAGAAAAGAAAACGCCATTAGTCAACCTTTCAGGCAAAATCACACACTCTGGGCAAAGATAGCAGATATGTCTATTTGCTTTAAGAAGCTTAATGTCATATTCAGATATTGGCCCAGGACAACAAGCACGGTGGAATATCTTCCTACAAAAACCACTGCACGGTACTACCATAGTATCACCCCGTGCAAACATCTTATTGCATTTACCACAATAATCATCCATATTGAACACGAAAGAAACAAACTTTGCGAGAGCGCGCACAAAACACGTCTGCACTCTACGACAGTCAGTGAATATTTTTATATTATAATATTCTTCAAAATACACGAGCATCATAGTATTTTTGTAGTACAAAATCCAACTTTCCGTAGGTTGTAATTTTGTGGTATTCTCATTGTGAATTAGCATTTCCCACTGAACATACCTAAATGTGACAAATGTCAGTCAAAAAACTAAAAACGTTTATTCGAAAAATCAAAAAAAAAAAAAATTAAAAATTAAAGAAGCAAACAAATTACTTACAAATGGACAAAATAAACGTGTATATGTACATAAAAGTGATGAAACCCATTTAATCAAAGATATGTGGCGTGAGAACATTTATTAACTGAGAGGTGTGCATAAGAACGGCCATATCTATCAAAATATGTGCGCAGAACTGCAAAAGCGGCACAAGATTGTGCTGTCCGACAAAGAGCTTCAGGCCGAGCAGCATCACCCAGTTCATCGATGACAATTTCAACGTTCCCAGCTGGATCAACATCAACAAGATCAGCTGCAGAAATACCAAAAATTGCCTATCATTGGCCAAGCCACTAACACACATCTTTAACAAATCCCTTTCTGCAGGCCTATTTATAGATGACTGGAAACGTACATCAATCACGCCAACCTATAAAAGTGGTAATAAATGCGATGTCGAAAATTATAGACCGATCAGCAAGCTGTCTTCGGTGGCTAAGATTTTCGAAAATATAATTAAGACCAAACTTTATTTTAATGTCAAACATTTGATATGTCCAAATCAGCATGGGTTTGTTACGGGTAAATCCACAATTACTAATCTTGCTGTCTTTACTGAGGATTGTTTCTCAACATTCCGTAATGGATACCAACTAGATGTTATCTACACGGATTTTTCTAAAGCATTTGATAAGATTTCGCATAAAATACTGTTAAAAAAACTGGCCTCTATGGGTATCCATTCAGTATTTCTTGATTGGATTAAGTCATACCTACATCGCAGAAGTAGTGATGTGGTCATTGATGGTGTTTCGTCTAAATCATTTATTGCGACTTCAGGGGTTCCTCAAGGTAGTATTTTGGGCCCATTATTCTTCATTCTTTTTATAAATGATATTAATTCCTGCTTTAAATACGCTCAATTTCTTCTTTATGCTGATGATCTGAAAATTTATTTGGAAATCAAAAATTATGATGACACATCAAAATTACAATCCGACATCAATAAGCTTAATGCCTGGTGTGCAAATAATAGTATTTTTATCAACATCAAAAAGTGTCACAAAGTAACCTTTTCAAAGTTGAAAAACCCTATTATGTCAACTTATTCAATAAATAATATCTGCTTGGACTCGGTTAATGAGATAAAGGATTTGGGAGTACATTTTGATTCAAAACTCACTTTTATTACGCACTTAAATAGAGTGATAGCGGACGCATTTGCTATGCTTGCATTTGTGAGACGAAATTCCAAAAATTTTACTGATCCTTACACACTAGAGCTGCAAAACCATCGATAGTCAGACCACTCGATAGTTTCGATAGTCGAAAAAAAAACTATCGATACTATCGATAGTTTTTTATGAATATTTCACTAAAATAAAAAGAGGGATGGTTTTGTTTACAGTTTTCTTTCCAAAAAGTCTTTAATTTTTTACGCAAAACAATAATTAAATAAAAGATTAAATAAGAATTAGATACTTCACTTACACTGAGAGAAAAATCAAACAAAAGTTGGTTAATAGTACTAATTTCACACTTGAAATGGAATCAATGCGAATTTGGTTTAATATTACCATTACCATTGTTGATATATTAGACAGTGTTTTTGGTTATATTAACCATGATATTTGTTGATATAACAAAATGTTCGTTCAAATCTTCAACCAATTTCTTGTTACTATTAAACAATTTGTTGGTTATATTTTTATGCCAGTAGCAGCACTGCTATGTATGATCGATAAGAGAGTGTTAATATGTTAACTGAATAACAAAGAAAATTCCAAATACTCACTCTCTCGCTCTCTGCAATTCGGGTCCAGCCATTCAACTTCGTCAAGCACAAACGGTGTTGAAGGCGATGGTAACAACAGAGCCGAAGCCATAAAGCTTCGTAAATATTTTTACTTTTTTTTTAGATATGAATTAACCAATATTTTCGCTAATATAACAAATATACACGTTGGGGAAACCAACTTTCTGTTTGATATTGATTGTTACCAAAATATTGGTTAATGGTACAATGAAAATGTACATATTACATTTTTTCCTTTTGACATGAATAAATCAACCAATAAAACATTAACCAAGAAGTTGGTTGAAAAAACCATTGTACTTTTTTCTCTGTGTATGTATATAGCATTTATTTTTCACTTTATTTTTTCATTTCATTTCATTTATTATAATTTATCAGTACAATAAGAACAAAGTCTTTTGTAGTACAACGATTCTTAGAATACTATAAGTAATAAATTTATTTATGATACATAACTTAAAACTAGTAGAAGAAAAAGGTAGAGGACTTAGACCAAAAAGAAAAAGATCATGACTATATGTAATAGTAAGAATAGAAAGTAGTAAGATAAGATAAATAAAGTAATATACAAAAGTAAAAGATAAGGAAAGTTATAGATAGCACATCTAGGGGTTTAACATACATATAGGTGTATAATATTACTCTACTGATTACGGAAGTATGACAACAAGACAGTCTTAATATTGCTTTTGTTCACGCTACTACGAATACTTGTAGGAACAGAGTTCCATATACGAATAGCGTTGATGAAAAATAGTCTAGCAGATGGCAGAAAGTTATATTCTGGAATTATAAGGCCATGCACTCGGGCGGATTTAGCAAATGTCAGCTTCTCATACAGATAACTTGGCGTTTTCTCATTCATGAGGTTGAAAAGAAAGATGCAATTTCTTGCCTTCAAATACTCACCGAGTTCACACCCCAGCAGGTTAGTCTTCCAAGCGGATATGTGTTCAAATCTCCCTAGCCCGTACACATATCGCGTGACATGGTTAAAAGCTACATCCAACTTATGAGCAGACTGAGAATCTAGTCTGCTGTACACTAGTTCCGCATAGCAAATTATAGGCATTATAAGTTGGATAGCTAGTTTTCGTCTTATGGTAATCGGCGTGAATTGGGCAGATATTCGAAGGCTCCTCAAAGTAAGGTACACTTTTCCAACCGTTGCATTGATGTGATCTGTACACGTGAGGTCAGAATTAACAACAAATCCCAAGTTAGTAATTTTAGACACCACTTTGAGAGCATGCTCACCAATATACAAGGAGGGGATATCTGAGGGTTTCACGCGTTTCTTACAAATAGGTAACACATAACACTTATTGACATTCAGACTAAGGCCGTTTTGTACAGCCCAGCACTTTAGAGAAAACAAATCCTGGTTGAAGCTAGAGCATAAGTTCACAGTCTGTTCAAGAGGGCTGGACATATATAATTGGATATCATCCGCATATGCATGAATACAAGAATGCTGACATACAGAGAACACATCATTTACAAATAGACTAAATAAAAGAGGCCCTAGAATAGAGCCTTGGGGAACACCAGACAGTATTGGACGTAGCGAAGAGAACCTTAGATCTACCTTTACACGTTGAGACCTACCTGTTAGATAGCTTCTCATCAATTGCACCGCGGACGCACCAAAACCAAAATTATCACGTAATTTTAGGCAAAGCAAGTCATGTTTAACTGTGTCAAATGCTTTAGAAAAGTCTAATAAGCAAAGCAACGTTAAGCATTTCTTGTCAAAAGCGATTCTAATATCGTCCAATATTTTTATCATAGCTGTTGAACAGCTATGTTTGGCTCTAAATCCAGACTGAAACTGTGACAATAAATTGTATACATTAACATGACGATATATTTGCTCAGACATAAGTGATTCAGCAACCTTCGATAGAGCAGGTAATATACTTATAGGCCGAAAGTCACAAGGACTAGCAGCAGACTTGTTTTTGGCAACAGGAATGACTATGGCAACTTTCCACGCATCAGGGAAGCAGGAGGTTGTGAAGCTATGGTTAATTATGTGCGTAAGGGTTGGTAAGATTACTGGCAATATTATTTTTATAAACTTTATTGGTATGCCATCTTCTCCAATTGCGTTAGATTGTATCTTATACACGCTTTTTTCAACATCAAATTCAGACACTGCACTAAACTCAAACATCTGACCAGAAGGTGTTGTATAGGAACTAGCTTTGGACATGGAAGTACGAGGACAAGAAGAGGTTACACCATTTACAAATACATCATTTAAAGTGTCAGGGTTTAGCGTACAAACAGACTTATCGCTAACGTGAACACGCAATGACTTAAGATTACGCCACAGGACATTGTTAGGTAGAGAGGGATGGAGTTTTTTAGAGAAATAAATGCGTTTTTCGCGCCGTATAATGAAAGTAGCCTCATTACGTGCTGCTTTAAATGAACTCCATTTCATTTCAGTTCGGTCTCTTTTCCAAGCAGAGTAAGCTTTGCATCGCTTTTTAATGGCCGCCCGAACTGTGCTGTTAAACCACGGACAAGTTGAACCTCTATTCAACACAGTCTTAGCAGGAACATGAGCAGTAAAAGCTTGCAAGACCACTCTATTAAGAAAAGACAGCTTTTCGTTAACTGAGCTAAAACCCCAACAAGTAGACCAGTTAATTCCTACCAGCTCATTAAAGAGGCTATCAACATTTAAACGGCGGTAATCTGGAAAAGTGTACTCATCAGAGGGTTCACTATTTCGGTCAAGCTTAATATCAAACGAACAAAAAATTAAGTCATGGTCAGATACAAATGATACTTGGTCAAATTTTAGTACAATCGCGGGGTCAGATACAATAAAATAGTCAAGAAGACTTGGAACACAATTATTTCCATACCTTGTGGGTACAGAAACGTTAACAAAAGACAAACCAACACCAGATACACTATCAGCAAGACTAGAACTATAACAATCCATTTGCAACAAATTTATATTGAAATCGCCACAGACAATAATATTATCATAGTCAGTTGAAACAGATGACACATAATGAAAGAAATCACATTGACTACAATATTTATTTGGGTTGTAAACACAACAGATGAGGGTTCTAGACCGAAGAGTAGACAATTCCAGAGAAATAAACTCAATACTATTCCCAGTTGATTGAGATACCAGCTTAGCTTTTAAATAACTTTTGTGGTAGATAGCAACACCGCCTCCTCTTTTCCCTACCCTATCATTTCTGAGCAACTTGTAATTTTTAATTTCCAAGTGTGCATCTCTGGTATCTGGCCTGAACCAAGTTTCAGACACACAAATAACGTCCACAGCTGAATATTCAAAAGCTTTTCTTAACATGTCCATTTTTATATCATTAAGGCTACGTGCATTAAGATGAACAACCTTCAGTCCCTTTTGGCCACTACAGAAAATATTTATCATCGCCGAACTACAGACATCAACGCTATATCCGCTATTGGGTATAACCATTACTCAGAAAAGCGCAATAACCAAAAGCAATATTAAGACCAGAGATAAAAACGTAGTTAAGAGAACACGACAAATAAACAAAAAGATGTGCTATCTTTACAGCAAAAAATACAACACATACAATAGAAAGAGAATTAATTGAGGGAATTAACCTAAATTTACATACATACATTGAGATACATACTGCAGGTGCTGAGATTGTCTCAACGAAATCGCTGTAATTCACCACCATCACATATATTGATAGCTGGAGAGCCCCTCTCTTGACGTACATAGACAGCTCCCTTAAATGTATACACCGCCTGCAGCCTACCCTCCCGCCTCAGCTTAATAGCATCATGCAATATCTTCCGATTAATTTTGGAGAGGCTTTCGTAGATGCTAAATTTACCTTCCAAGCCCAGCATACCAATGGAGACGGCCTGATTTGTCCTCTTTCTATATTCGGAGAAAGCACGGAGTGTTTTATTGCGATCATGTGGCGAATAAAATTTGATAATGAAAGCATTATTATTAGGGTGCCCTGTGGAAACCTTGGTACGGAAAATATCCTTAACTGGTGGGACCATGAACTGAATAGAAAGGCATACTTGGTTAAATATGCCCTTTAAGTTTTCATTTTCCGTGTATGGAACTCCAAAGGCAACAGCATCGGCCGCGAACTCAGAAGAGCTTTTTTCTTTGAGTACATTGCTAATACTATCTCTAAGTTCGGCAATATCACCCTCATGCTTCTTTCCAACAACCTCTAGTTCAGCAACTCTCGCAGCGGACTCATCAATTCTGGCCACCAGTGTAGCAACCTCATTATCAATTCTCTTCACTAACCGCACTTCTAGCTCAGTTAACTTCGAAGAGAGGTTAGCAAAGAGTACGTTAAGGTGATCAGTTTGCAACCTTATTTTCTCTTCTATTTTCTCTTCTATTTCCTTTATTGCTGCTAGTACAGTGGGGAGAGCAGCGCTTTCGTCAAGCTTAGCTGCTTTTACACACGGCGACTCTCTGCTGGCACGACGTTTAAGAGCGGGCTGAGCAGCAGCAGCAGCAGAAGAAGAAGAAGGCATTTTAGCGGCAAAAAAACACAATACTTTCAGCACAAACAAATGATGAGAATTGAGGATTTCTTTTAATGCGTGTTTTATTGCTATATGATCAGCTCCAAATTTGTATACCGAACCTTCAGGCACTGTAGAACTTTCAAGAGTTGAAACAGACAGCTTGTAGCAACATATACCGCGAACTTCAGAGTACACAAACAAAAACAGCGGAGCGGGCAAAAAACACGTCCGATCGATAAGACGATTGTTAAATTTTCTGGTTAAATTAAACCTTAAAAAGAGGGATGGTTTTGTTTACATTTTCCTTTTCAAAGTCTTTTTTTTTAACGCATAACATTAATTAATTAACAAAAGAACAACAAATAGGAATTAAATACTTCACTTATGCATATATATAGCATTTTTGGTTAAATTAAACCTTTTTCAATTTAAAATTTGCACTTGATTTGAAAAAGGTTTCATTTGACTTGAAAACGCTATAGTAATAAAACTAAAAGTAGTACATTTGTTTTTTAGTATCTTTGGCGCTGACTAGTACATAAGGCACATTGTTTATACATTTCATTAATGTAAAATACCGATAATCAAAAGGCACACTGTTTAAACATTTCATTAATGTATAATACACTATGCTTTAAATAAATCAAAAAACAAAAAATACGAAGAATTTCAGTTATGGGGGAGGATAGATATGGGCCTGCTGAGCACAGAACAATTTTTTTTTTAATTTTTAATTTTTTTGTATGGTTACGTTTTTGAGATAACGGTAATTTTGTGTTTTTTGTTATCACTTTATTCAAAAATTATGTTCGCTGGAGTTACGCTTCTAAAAATATACAACTTGTAGTAATTGAACCACACCTCGCTAAATGACATCTGGTCAATGTCAAAATTTTTAATTTTTTGCGATTTTTGAAAATATTATATTATATATATATATTTTGATTTTCAAATTAAGTTTTTTATAAAAACTTGTAAAAATCAGAAAAGTTTTATTTTTTAAAAATTAGCCCGTTTAATTGTTAACGTAATATCAAGGATATCTGATAAAAAACATTATTTTTAGCGATTTCTTTCATGTGAAACAAAAAGGATATTTTATGGACGAAAAATTCGGTTAGATGACTCATCCGTGTATAGACAAAAGATAAAATTTGTTTGTGACTTCACCCTCTCATAGGGTTAGCGTTAATCAGAGGTTGAGTAAACGGCCCTTAAGCTAAAGATATAGATACTTATGTATTGTGGAACGATTTTTCGTCATCCCTTGTGAAAAAATCGTTCCACAATACATCATATTCCTACCCCGTCGGAAAACCAAGCAAAAAAAGGAATAATGAAAATTACTTAACTATTGCTTGTCATTTTATATCAGAAGATTTCAAATTGCGAGTAGCTGTACTGTAGACACAAAAGCTGCTGTCAGATACAAATCATTCCGCAGCTAATATATTGGAAACCTTGCACCATGTTCCATGCGAGTTACCGTGTTTTGCACCTTCATTGAATTTAGCTGTGCGAGCAAATTGTTTCTTATTTTAAAGGCAGTACTATTGAATATGAGAAGTTTAAGGCCGTGCAAGAAGTCTATAGTGTTTTGCAAAAAAAAAATTGTAAAACGACGCCCTATACACGGATGAGTCATATAACCGAGTTTTTGGTCCATAAAATATCCTTTTTGTTTCACATGAAAGAAATCGCTAAAAATAATGTTTTAATCAGATATCTTTGATATTACTTTAACAATTAAACGGGCTAACTTTTAAAAAATAAATTTTTTCCGATTTTTACAATTTTTTATAAAAAACTTAATTTGAAAATCAAAACTTTCAAAAATCGGAAAAAAATAAAAATTTTGACATTGACCAGATGTCATTTAGCGAGGTGTGGTTCAATTACTACAAGTTGTATATCGTTAGAAGCGTGGATTTTAGTCGCCTCTTACGACAGACATTCCTTACCACGGGTATATTCTAAGCCCCCTAACCCGCTGGGGTATTAATTTGACCAATTTGATATCAAAATCCAACTCCTCCCTAAAATTCAGTATTCTTCTCTTGGGACAAAACTACAAGAATGAATAGGGATAACCATCGATAGTGGAAAAAAACTATCGATAGTGACACGAAATAAAAACTATCGATACTATCGATAGTGCCATCGATAGTTTTGCAGCTCTATTACACACTAAAGGTTTTATATTCAGCATTTGTTCGCTCTAAAGGAGATTATGCATCTTTTATATGGAGACCCCATCATCTTATCTTATATTATAAATGTGAAATGGAAATTGTGTTTAAACTCAATTGGCGAGAAAACCGCTGAACGTATCCTCACGAAACTTTGCACACCTAGGTATTTTCACCCGGTAATTGCTATAGGCATACAAAATCCCATACAAAATTTTCCTTTTTTTCGTAATATCTCTTGAAATATTTGTACTAGAATAATGAAAATTTTTGTGAAGGAACAATACAAAAATATATACTCAACGGATAAACAATTTAGGTCTTGGTAAAGCAGGGATGGGCACCTCGCATACAAACTGAAATTTTCACAGCGAATATCTCTGGAAATATTTGTAGTAGGGTTCTGAAAACTGGTATGAGGGCATGTGAGATAACTATGTATTAAACGGATAAAAACGCTAGGTCTTGGTAAAGCAGGGATGGGCACCTCCCATACAAACTGAAACTTTCACAGCGAATATCTCTGGAAATATTTGTAGTAGGGTACTGAAAAATGGTGTGAGGGCAAGTGAGATAACTATGTATTAGACGGGTAAAAACGCTAGGTCTTGGTAAAGCAGGGATGGGCACCTCGCATACAAACTGAAATTTTCACAGCGAATATCTCTGGAAATGTTTGTAGTAGGGTTCTGAAAACTGGTGTGAGGGCATGTGAGATAACTATGTATTAAACGGGTAAAAACGCTAGGTCTTGGTAAAGCAGGGATGGGCACCTCCCATACAAACTGAAACTTTCACAGCGAATATCTCTGGAAATATTTGTAGTAGGGTACTGAAAAATGGTGTGAGGGCATGTGAGATAACTATATATTAAACGGGAAAAACACTAGGTCTTAGTAAAGCAGGGATGGGCACCTCGCATACAAACTGAAATTTTCACAGCGAATATCTCTGGAAATATTTGTAGTAGGGTACTGAAAATTGGTGTGAGGGCATGTGAGATAACTATGTATTAAACGGGAAAACACTAGGTCTTGGTAAAGCAGGGATGGGCACCTCGCATACAAACTGAAATTTTCACAGCGAATATCTCTGGAAATATTTGTAGTAGGATTCTGAAAATTGGTATGAGGGCATGTGAGATAACTATGTATTAAACGGGTAAAAACGCTAGGTCTTGGTAAAGCAGGGATGGGCACCTCCCATACAAACTGAAACTTTCACAGCGAATATCTCTGGAAATATTTGTAGTAGGGTACTGAAAAATGGTGTGAGGGCATGTGAGATAACTATATATTAAACGGGAAAAACACTAGGTCTTAGTAAAGCAGGGATGGGCACCTCGCATACAAACTGAAATTTTCACAGCGAATATCTCTGGAAATATTTGTAGTAGGGTTCTGAAAACTGGTGTGAGGGCATGTGAGATAACTATGTATTAAACGGGTAAAAACGCTAGGTCTTGGTAAAGCAGGGATGGGCACCTCCCATACAAACTGAAACTTTCACAGCGAATATCTCTGGAAATATTTGTAGTAGGGTACTGAAAAATGGTGTGAGGGCAAGTGAGATAACTATGTATTAGACGGGTAAAAACGCTAGGTCTTGGTAAAGCAGGGATGGGCACCTCGCATACAAACTGAAATTTTCACAGCGAATATCTCTGGAAATGTTTGTAGTAGGGTACTGAAAACTGGTGTGAGGGCATGTGAGATAACTATGTATTAAACGGGTAAAAACACTAGGTCTTGGTAAAGCAGGGATGTGCACCTCGCATACAAACTGAAATTTTCACAGCAAATATCTCTGGAAATGTTTGTAGTAGGGTACTGAAAACTGGTGTGAGGGCATGTGAGCTAACTATGTATTAAACGGGTAAAAACGCTAGGTCTTGGTAAAGCAGGGATGGGCACCTCCCATACAAACTGAAACTTTCACAGCGAATATCTCTGGAAATATTTGTAGTAGGGTACTGAAAAATGGTGTGAGGGCAAGTGAGATAACTATGTATTAGACGGGTAAAAACGCTAGGTCTTTGTAAAGCAGGGATGTGCACCTCGCATACAAACTGAAATTTTCACAGCGAATATCTCTGGAAATGTTTGTAGTAGGGTACTGAAAACTGGTGTGAGGGCATGTGAGATAACTATGTATTAAACGGGTAAAAACGCTAGGTCTTGGTAAAGCAGGGATGGGCACCTCCCATACAGACTGAAATTTTTACAGCGAAAATCTCTTGAAATATTTATAGAAGGGTACTGAAAATTGGTGTTGGGCATATGAGATCATTACGTACTCAACGGACAAAAAAAAAATAAGAAAACTATCTTTGACGTCAAGAATGATATTTTTCTATGTAACTTTTTGGACTAACTCAATATGCTAATATTTTTAAAAGCGCGTGGTGTGAAACCCGCGGGTAACCTCTAGTAAATAAATAAATATCAACAGCTGCAAAACCAAAAAAGGTTTGGAGCTCGCCGAAAGAGACAGCCAAACGGCAGAAAAATATTTGCGTAAAAATGAGATAAAAATTATAAAAATCATTGAAGAAAGTAACGATTTACTTCGGAAATGTTTTCCATTTTTATGTTGTTTACTTCCTTTATCAGAACTGAAATAATACAAGTTACTGTCTGTCATTATGGTAGTATTTTAAATACCACAATAAATTTACCAAAATGCAAATACCAGATGTCTGTCCCCGGTATTAGATGAAGACCCTTATTGTTTGTTTTAATATCTAAGCACATTTTTACATTTTGTGTTTTTTGTGCACAACAAATTACAATTTTTATTTCTTCAAATAAACAAAAAAAATAATAAATAAATAAATTTAAGGTATTGAATATATTTTAAGGCAATTTCTATGTAGTTTTAGAATAGTTGATAACCCTGCAGTAAATTTGTTTCACTGCTGACGGATCAGTGATGATTCTTTGTTGAATATTCATCACTGTCGTCATAACTCAGTATATTTTTATTTGTTTTTGTTTTTTTTTTCTGAGGAAAGCAAACCATTTATATGAAAAATTCATCAGTCTTTATATGAAAGTATTCACTGATGATTCCTCGTCATAGGTGAATTGCATCAGTGATTCATTTTGGATTCATTGCGGATTTTTACTGCAGGGAAGTTACATAAGTAAATGTGTACATTAGGGTGGGGCGATTTACTAATCTATATCGCGCGATCGAAATTTGGATTCCCCTCATTTTTCTGAGTAGAAAACTCCTCCACGACATTTGTCTAAAATTTATTTTGATGTTCCGGAATTTGGTTTTTATGAACCAAGACGAATTTTTGAAAATAAAAATTGGGCAAAAATCGACAAAAAAATATCCAGGTCAATATGCACATCGAGTTGAAGCAGAATTTTATGCTGAATCCAGATATGAAATCGAAACTAATATCAGATGATTCGTTTTCGAGATATAGCCTGATTTCCGGTTATGGAGGCTGAATGCCGAAAATCGCATATTTGCACGATTATCTCTTGCTGTGTACAATATATCTTATTTTTTTTTTGCAAGTTTCTTAAAGCTAGGTTTTTGAGAACATAAAAAAATATATATAAAATATTCGATTTTGTTTTGGCAATTCCATATACATATTTAACATACCACCAAAACAGGAAATGATAACAATAAAACAAACATAAACATAAAAAAGTATTAAAATAAACTAGTATCGCCGGTGGTCGAAATTCGACCATGCAATTTATATTTTCAACTTTGTATTGGTACAAAAATTATTCCTTTTCGCGGAGATAAGCAACACTTTCCAAATTCCAGTTGTACCGCAACACTGATTTGCCCTTTTGATCACGGTCCGACGCGAAATCCCTGTCAAAATCAAGGCAGATCTAGGAAGGTAGGCCCGGTGGTGAGCAATTTTACATTAAAGCGACCCTTCAATTGTGTTTACGATATTTGTAAACACGTTTACGATATCTATTTATCTTAACTAAAAATTTTATTTATTAATTATAAAGAAATTAAATAATTTATAGAAAAAATTATATGCCTATGCACTGCTCCTGACTCATACGAACACATCCATATCAACAGTGTTGCGTGATTTTGATTTGATTGAATCACTAATCAAAAATATTTTCTGATTCTCGATTTAAAATATTTTCAAATCAAAGATAATTTTTATTTGTGATTCGTTTCAAAAAAGAATCAGAAATACCCTTTGATTCGTGATTCAAACTATTTTCAAATCAAAGATAAAATTGATTTGTGATTCATTTCTCAAAAGAATCAAAAATCTGTTTTGATTCTTGATTCAAACTTGATTTCGAATCAAGATTCTTAATAAATTTTTGATTCGAATCAAAACTTTATTTCAAATTATGTGCCTATGCACATACATACATACGTATATACATACAAACATATGTATGTATGTAGTTATATATGTATACACATATCGTCGTCGTCGCGATAAAAATTTGGTTTTTGTTATGTTCGGCTAACTACGAACCGATGCAGATACACGAATCGGTCGTTTGGGCTATGTTAGTGGTCACTTTGAAAGTACTCCAACCTACCACAAATGGAGCATATAATCCAATGATTTTTGCAGGGTATATGTACATACATACATACACATGTACACATTTGGCGTCAGCATACAATTTGGCTGTTATTGGACTTTTGGTGCATTTTATACATTTTTGTGTTTTAAGTACTTGAGTTTTAATGTACTTGAATATTTCTGATATGCTACAGAATTTTTGATTCTAAATAATTTTTTGATTCTAATAAAATTTTTGATTCGAATCAAATTATTGATTCGAATAAAATTTTTGATTGGAATCAAAAATATATTTTGAATCAAGATTCGTAATAAATTTTCGATTCGAATCAAATTTTTGATTCTTTTGAGAAATGAATCACAAATCAAATTTATCTTTGATTTGAAAATGGTTTGAATCACGAATCAAAGGGTATTTTTGATTCTTTTGAGAAACGAATCACAAATAAAAATTGTCTTTGATTTGAAAATAGTTTGAATCACGAATCGAGTTGATTCTTTATTTGAAAGTTGATTTGAAATCAAAATTGATTCGAATCACGCAACGCTGCATATCAATTTTATGTGGATATGAGTATGTTAAATGTGCTAAACAGCCTGGCAATTGTTTGTATGGAAAAAATGTTAGCCTATTAATATATAGATAGTGGGCACATTTGCCAACGAAGCAAAAACGAAGTAAATCAAAAATGGTACAAAACTAAAAACTTTATTTATTAATTATAAAGAAATTAAATAATTTATAGAAAAAATTATATGCCTATGCACTGCTCCTGACTCATACGAACACATCCATATCAATTTTATGTGGATATGAGTATGTTAAATGTGCTAAATAGCCTGGCAATCGTTTGTATGGAAAAAATGTTAGCCTATTAATATATAGATAGTGGGCACATTTGCCAACGAAGCAAAAACGAAGTAAATCAAAAATGGTACAAAACTAAAAACTTTATTTATTAATTATAAAGAAATTAAATAATTTATAGAAAAAATTATATGCCTATGCACTGCTCCTGACTCATACGAACACATCCATATCAATTTTATGTGGATATGAGTATGTTAAATGTGCTAAATAGCCTGGCAATCGTTTGTATGGAAAAAATGTTAGCCTATTAATATATAGATAGTGGGCACATTTGCCAACGAAGTAAAAACGAAGTAAATCAAAAATGGTACAAAACTAAAAACTTTATTTATTAATTATAAAGAAATTAAATAATTTATAGAAAAAATTATATGCCTATGCACTGCTCCTGACTCATACGAAAACATCCATATCAATTTTATGTGGATATGAGTATGTTAAATGTGCAAAACAGCCTGGCAATTGTTTGTATGGGAAAAATGTTAGCCTATTAATATATAGATAGTGGGCACATTTGCCAACGAAGCAAAAACGAAGTAAATCAAAAATGGTACAAAACTAAAAACTTTATTTATTAATTATAAAGAAATTAAATAATTTATAGAAAAAATTATATGCCTATGCACTGCTCCTGACGCATACGAACACATCCATATCAATTTTATGTGGATATGAGTATGTTAAATGTGCTAAATAGCCTGGCAATCGTTTGTATGGAAAAAATGTTAGCCTATTAATATATAGATAGTGGGCACATTTGCCAACGAAGCAAAAACGAAGTAAATCAAAAATGGTACAAAACTAAAAACTTTATTTATTAATTATAAAGAAATTAAACAATTTATAGAAAAAAATATATGCCTATGCACTGCTCCTCACTCATACGAACACATCCATATCAATTTTATGTGGATATGAGTATGTTAAATGTGCTAAATAGCCTGGCAATCGTTTGTATGGAAAAAATGTTAGCCTATTAATATATAGATACCGATAGAAGCGGTGGAATGTCGCCTTTTTAACGACATCAAATGTGTGTTGATAGGATACGCAGAAAAAAAGTTATCGGGCCAAATATGCCTTAACCTATTAAGGGCTCATATCTCAAAAACTACACGTACGATTCAAAAAAGTTGTTATAATTTTTTTATCAGTGCATCCTATACTACCAACTGCAGTTACAAGCAGGGCTGCACCAAAATATTGACTTTTTTGTTGAGCTGTGTTATACACGTATGTACATTAGACCGTATCGCAAAAAATAAAGTTCGCCGTACGCCCCCGCATATGATGTCTTTTTGGAAAACATTTCCGGAAATTTTTTTAATTTTTTTTTTGACGCCGCTAGATGTCGCTAAAATTTATTTTTCTCATATCTTCGATATTTATAGTCCGATCTCTAAGTGTAATACACCAATGTCTTTGGCTTGAAAGGGCGGCTTATACTATGGAATATTATTAACCCTATGTGCGCCATTGGGGTCACTACCACCCAGTACTTAGTTTATACCACCCTAATGCACCTTTTTTATGTCTGCCTGCTAAACCTAGTCAAAAATCATTAATCTTTTGCAAAATAAGTATTTCGGTATTTCGATCGCTTGAGCAGAACCCGAAATAAAACACGTTCAACATTCCGAGGAATATAGGATTTTCGGTTCCTTTGGTCTTTTAGCTTAATTTTACAGAAAAATTTTTTGAGGAGACTCCTAGTAAAATTTTATGCCAAATAATATTCTAGAACATTTTAACCCTCTAGCGACCTTAAAAATACTATTTTTCCTGATTTTCTAAAAAAAGGGGTCAAAATAACACTTTATTGGCGGTGCTAGAGGGTTAAAATGTTCTAGAAAATTATTTGCAATAAAATTTCAGTAGGGGTCTCCTCAGAAGAAATCTTTGCAAAATTAACCTAAAAGACCAATGGAAGCGAAAAAAGTATATTCCTCGGAATGTTGAACGTGTTTTATTTCGGGTTCTGCTCAAGCGATCGAAATACCGAAATACTTATTTTGCAAAAGATTAATGATTTTAGACTACGTTTAACATGCAGGCATAAAAAATTGCATTAGGGTGGTATAAACTAAGTACTGGGTGGTAGTGATCCCAATGACGCACATAGGGTTAATAATATTCCATAGTATAAGGCGTCCTTTCAAGCCAAATACATTGGTGTATTAAACTTAGAGATCGGACTATAAATACCGAAGATATGAGAAAAATAAATTTTAGCGACATCTAGCGGCGGCAAAAAAAAATAAAAAACTTTTCCGGAAATGTTTTCCAAAAAGACATCATATGCGGGGGCGTACGGCGAACTTTATTCTTGCGTCCCTATAAGGCGAGACGGCCTAATGTACATATCGCTAGCTTAGAATATCCGAGTCCCCGTTTTGACCCATATCTGCGGACCCGACCTAGGAACCACAAAGAATAGAGCTACATATAGAAGGCCTGCTCAAAACCTTTCATTAGATACCAATGTTGCTCAGAAACATGCAAGAATATCCGGGTCCCCGTTTTGACCCATATCTCCGGACCCGACCTAGGAACCATAAAGAATAGAGCTCCATGTAGAAGGCCTGCTCAAAACCTTTCATTTGATACCAATATTGGTCAGAAAATTAGAGAG
The DNA here is from genome assembly GCA_960531455.1 of Urophora cardui. NCBI lineage: Eukaryota > Metazoa > Arthropoda > Insecta > Diptera > Tephritidae > Urophora > Urophora cardui. The sequence continues at coordinate 119,877,768 of OY482673.1, read as the reverse complement.
GTATGTATATCCATACATTTGCGTACATGTTCAAACAGGTTGGTCCCTTTTATTTTGCCTATTTGTCGCATTGTTGCAGAAAACAACAACAAGAGCAACGAAGCGAAGCGATATATGCATTTGCACGGCTATGCATGCAAGCATTTGTAAGTACATGTCCACTGACAGTGCCAAGCGATTCACACGGACGCAGCAGTGCACTAACACAAAGGTCATTTACGGTCAGGGTACGGAAAAACTCACTCATGAACGCTCAAAAATACATTCTACTCATATCACAAACAAATATTCAAAGAAAAATGTATAAACACTCAAATAGTGAGCGAACTAACGCACAACAGCAATCGATCGCTCATAGCGGTGGCAATAAACTCAATGCATAAATTCACTCAAAAATGAATTATCGTACAATTTCTCTGGTAAATTCATTCTATGAGTTTATTTTATAATTTTTTGCGCTAACGATCATTTTTTGAGTTTATCATTTTTTGATCGCTCTTTGAGTTATCATTTTATGCGTTCACAAGGGTTTTTTGTGAGGTTTAAGCAGCTAATGGCATCGTGAAGGCGCAGTTTTTGGATGATGGCGTGCGTTTATTAGATCATAAATATGATATATCCATGTACATATGTACTACATACATATGAATGCATTTGTGTGCGTATATATGTATGTATGTACATACATATGTTTGTATATATTTATAATATTTTAAAAAGCCTTAGGTCTTATAGCGATATATATGTACATATGTATATTGAAGTTGCACTTTAACAATTTTATTATGTATTTATTCAATCTAATAAAAAGTTTATATATGTATGAGTTTACATACATATTTGTATTCATTCGACACATACATACATATGTATGTATATCCATATGAAATAGGACGTTATTGAAAAAAATTCTGAAATAAGACGTTTTTCAAACAATTTTTGAAATAGCCTTCGATATGTAGTCTAGGTATATAAATATTTTATTTAACATATGTAGGTACCTACATCTTTAGATTTTAATTTAAAACTGGAATTGAACAACTGAGCGTACGTTCAAAATACAAGTTCGGATTTTATTAAATTGTACATATGTATGTATGTATGTATATAATATTAATGCATGCACATATGTATGTCTATTCAATAATGGAATGCGGGTAATGATATTTTCCATTTCGAATGTATATACATAGTACCTACATGTGTACAAATAAATAAAATGCGAACTTATTTTTTTAATGCTCAATTGTTGTATTCTAGTTTTCAAGTAAGAATTAAATACATACATATATATGTAGGTGTTTATGTTAAATAAAATATTTAACAACCCTGCAGTAAATTTGTTTCACTGCTGAAGGATCGGTGATGATTCTTTGTTGAATATTCATCACTGTCGTCATAACTCAGTATATTTTTATTTGTTTTTGTTTTTTTTTCTGAGGAAAGCAAACCATTTACCTATATGAAAAATTCATCAGTCTTTATATGCAAGTATTGACTGTTGATTCCTCGTCATAGGTGAATTGCATCAGTGATTCATTATGGATTCATTGCGGATTTTTACTGCAGGGAACCCTTAACTCATACATATAGACTACAAATGTACATAAATATACATATATATAGGTACATCGGTATGTAAATATAAATTTTTATAAATATTAATTTAAATAAATTGAATAATTTACACTCAAAAAAAAATTTCTCTCGATCAAAGACATAATTTTCCTTATTTTGAACACGCGTCCCAATACAAAATTTTCTTTGTTTTGTATAAATTTTCTCAAAAATGTGGAAAAAACATAAAAAAACATTCAAACAAATTCGTTGCCATGGGGATTTGTATGGGAATTTAATTTCTCAAAATTAAAGAAATCAAGTCTTCAAAACAAGGAAAGTTGGGAATGGAATGGCGCTTAAAGAATTTTTCATTATTTTAATGTATGAATTTTTTCAAAACAGGTATATGAAACCATGGTAACGCATGTAACAACAATATTTTATAAACCTTTTAACATGTTTTAAGGAAAATTTACTCAAAACAAAGAAAGTAGTGTTCAAAATAGGTAAACAATTTCTTTGACCCCTCCATATATTTTTTTTCTCTCAGTGTAATTAGTTTGAATAAATACATACATACTTAATAAAATTTAAACTCGATATACCTACATACATATACATACCTATCGCTATGAAAGCTAAGGCTTTTTAAAATATCCCTGCAAAAAATGCGATCACTCCGGGATACATCCGGGACAACTCGCAAGGGAGCATGCGATTACTACCCATTTGTATCTCTTTATATGGGTTGAAGTGTTCTCTTTTGTTTGAGCATGTCCTATGAAGAGACTAATTGTACCCAGTTTGTACCCGAACGGGTAGCAAAAGCGCACAATTGTACCCGTTTTGTACCCGAACGGGTAGCAAATGCGACACATCCATTTGTGCGACTAATTGTACCCGTTTGATACCCTTTCGGGTACAATTCGTCTACAATTAGTATACATATGTACCCGTTCGGGTACAATTGGGAACAATTGTAGACTAATTGTACCCGAAAGAGAGCGCTCCCGGACAAATCTTTTTAGAGACTCGTCGCACACTTTTTTGCAGGGACTATAAATATGTACATATATATGTATGTACATCCATATATACGTACACACATGCATGAATATGTATGTACATACATACATACATACATCATATTTACCCTGCAAAAAATGCGATTAATCCGAGACGCGTCCGGGATCAATCGCAAGGGAGCATGCGACTAATACAATTTTACATCCCTTTATATGGAGTGAATTGATCGCATTTGTTCGAGCATGTCCTATGAAGAGAGTAATTGTTCAACTTGTATACCCGAACGGGTACCAATGTAGATTAATCACTAACATACCGAACGGGTACAAATGTAGATCAATCGCTTTCATCCCGAACGGGTACAAATGTAGATCAATCGCTTACATCCCGAACGGGTACAAATGTAGATTAATCGCTCTCATCCCCAACGGGTACAAATGTAGATCAATCGCTTCCAGCACGAACGGGTGCAAATGTAGATTTCTCCAAGTTGTTCGCCAAGGCAATTTTTAATAACAATCTTTAAAAAATTGTAAATGTTCATGCATACATATATAAATAAAGATTATATAATGTTTTACTTTTGAAAAAAAATCTCAATAAATAAATAAAAAAAATTGTAAGTTTTGAGTATGCATTATATGAGCGTAATGTAAAGGATTTTTTCAAAGAATATTTTAGGCAATATTTTGTTAAATTTATTATTCATCATTGTTATTAAAGGAAAGGGTGTTCAATTCGTCTTACCGGTTGTTCTACAATTTTTTAAATACATTGCATATTTTTGTAAAATTTCTACATTTAAGGAATCTAGATTTGTACACGTTCGGGATGAAAGCGATTAATCTACATTTATACCCGTTCGGTATGTTAGTGATTAATCTACATTGGTACCCGTTAGGGAACAATCGGGGACTAATTGTGGACCGATTGTTCTCGAAAGAGATCAATCCGGGACAAATATCTTTCGTTATTAATCGCACATTTTTTTGCAGGGTATGGTCTAATAAACGCACGCCATCATCCAAAAATTGCGCCTTCACAATGCCATTAGCTGCTGCACAACAAACCCTTGTGAACGCATAAAATGATAAACTCAAAGAGCGATCAAAAAATGATAAACTCAAAAAATTATCGCTAGCGCAAAAAATTATAAAATAAACTCATAGAATGAATTTTCAAAAAATGAATTTTCAAACGATCTCTTATTTTAAAATGAATTTATGTAAGAGTTTATCGCCACTGCAGGGACCCATCGATCGCTGTTGACGTGCGTTCATTTGCGTTCGTTGTCACTGTGTATTTGCGCTCATGAGAGCGTGGCATAGCTCAGAATTATAGAGTGATAATTCGTTTGAGTGAGTTTATTTTGAGCGTTCTTCGCACCCTGTTTACGGTTTACGCGTAAACTTTACCTGTTTTTTTGAAATGACTCATAGCTACAGCAAAGATATTTACACATCAAAAAGTTGAAAATATTGAGGGGACGTCGCACCTCCTATACAAACTTAATACTTCATGCTGAATATCTCTGAAAGTGTTTATGGTGGGACCCTGGAAATTAGTACGGAGATAAACAGTAACCGTACTATACTTACGAGAAAAAATGGAAGCTATTGAAAAGAGGGCGTGGCACCGCCCATAAAAACTTAACCTTTCATTCATCTCTGGAAGTGTTTTCTGTAGTGATTGATTTCATCCACTTGAAAAACAAACTGTCTACTATTTTATGATGTATTACTTATATGCAAAAATATTTAACATTCATGAGCAAACTAACTTTTGCACACACTGTGCTTGTTTTTCATTGTTGGCAGGCAATAATTAATTACCTTTCTCGTGCTAATTTTTGCACCGTTAATTACTTGCGGTATACACATACATACATGCATATTTATGTATCTCACCATATATTTGCATTTATTTATTGTGACTATCGATTGTAAAGGCTGCGAGCGGTTATAACTTTTTTTTAATTCAATTTACATACTTACATATGTAATTTTTAACAGAACAAATTATTTGTGGTGGCAACGCGTTGACCATTAATTTGTCATGCTTCGTTTGTGCTTTAAGAAAGGTAATAACAATATGTAAATATATTACAAGCAACAACGTTGAAAAGGGATTTAAAATTTGCAAGAGATGCAGTTAAATTTTTAGTTTTTAATTTTAAATTTTTAATTTAAATTTTTAAATTTTTTAATTTTTTATTTTTTGTTTTGTTTTGTTTTTTTTGTTTTTTTTTGTTTTTTTGTTTTTTTTTGTTTTTGTTTTGTTTTGTTTTCGTTTTGTTTTGTTTTGTTTTGTTTTGTTTTGTTTTGTTTTGTTTTGTTTTGTTTTGTTTTGTTTTGTTTTGTTTTGTTTTGTTTTGTTTTGTTTTGTTTTGTTTTGTTTTGTTTTGTTTTGTTTTGTTTTGTTTTGTTTTGTTTTGTTTTGTTTTGTTTTGTTTTGTTTTGTTTTGTTTTGTTTTGTTTTGTTTTGTTTTGTTTTGTTTTGTTTTGTTTTGTTTTGTTTTGTTTTGTTTTGTTTTGTTTTGTTTTGTTTTGTTTTGTTTTGTTTTGTTTTGTTTTGTTTTGTTTTGTTTTGTTTTGTTTTGTTTTGTTTTGTTTTGTTTTGTTTTGTTTTGTTTTGTTTTGTTTTGTTTTGTTTTGTTTTGTTTTGTTTTATTTTGCATCATTGTCTAGAAATTTCCTGAATTTATGAATGAAAGGCCATGGGGTTGTTTCTCATTGGAATCGAACCCAGCCACCCTTGCCCACTAAGCTGGGGCTCATTTATTGCCAAGTGAAAAAAGTTAAAATGGAGTACATACATACATATATCAAAGTATTCTTCCCCAAAGCAGCGTAAATGTATGGTGACTTTGAAGTAAATCAGCATACATTGATTAAGCAAATGAAGATTTTGTATAATATGAAACCATAAATAGATGCAAGCTCATTTTGCATGTGTATGCCTACACTGAAAAAACAACTTACTCAGATTATGGAAAAGTGGGAATGATTCGGCGCTAAAAACATATTTCCATATTTTGATGTACGGTTTTCTTCAAATCAAGGAATAAAAACCACGTTTTAAAGAAAATTTTACATCAAAATATGGAAATATGTCTTTAGCGCCGAATCATTCCCATTTTTCCATAATATGAGTAATTTTTTTTTGAGTGTATGAGGTAAGTAAAATCAAATCAGTAAAACGGTGCCTGTAATTTAATTAATTAATAAGACGCTTTTATTACATTCAGTTATGTATGTAATACGATATAAGTACATTACGATAAAATCTGTTAAATACGTACGTACAAATATTTAATGGATGTATTTATTATGCGTGCAATGCCATTGTTTTAATGCACATATCAAAGGTTATTGTGTATATAATTACTTATGTGCTGATGTGCAAGTATGTAAAGTATATTGAACTTACTTATTTATGTAATTATTGTTAATATTAGCTCTGTAATCTATGTTCTCGCTCTTGTGCTATTAGACTACATTTTGACAATAATGACATTTAAACAAAACAAATCAAACAAACAAACAACAAGTCATCAATACTGTTGGCGTTGATTAAATATGAATTGAATTTGCATTAGTTTAGCATTTAGTTTATTATTTCTTTAGATACGAATAATGCATAATTAATTTGAGAATGGTGAGTGGAAATGCGGTCTATGAAATCCATTTAAACGTGGGAGTACAATAAGTTGCTCATACGACATGTCTTCTCAATTAGCCTTGGTAGTTTGCAGAGCTGTAATAAATAATAGCTTAAAAAACTAAAAAACACGCTTTAGTCTTAAAAATCGTACTAAAAATTGAGAAATAATTTAATTAGAAACAAAATGATGAACGAAAATATAAGTATTTAAGGAAAAGCGTGGGGTGCTCAGTATGTCAAAAAATATTTAAAATCGGTGTTTTTTTACTAATAATTTTATTTTGACTTTTTTGAGATTTCATATATCGTACTCTTTAATTTCGCAACTAGGTATATTTTTGTACTAGTTGTACGAATCGAATATTTTCATGTTCAAATATTATTGAGCACCCCCACGCTTTTCCTTAAATACTTATATTTTCGTTCATCATTTTGTTTCTAATTAAATTATTTCTCAATTTTTAGTAAGATTTTTAAGATTAAAGCGTGTTTTTTAGTTTTTTAAGCTATTATTTATTTTTGAATTTTTAGTGAAATTTTTCATTAAACTACGTTTTATGCGGACGCAAGAATAAAAGTAAAAAGAAGTCTGATGGGATGTGGTGTTCTCCGAAATAGATCTACATACATATGTATGTATTTATAACTTCTACCAAAAGTCCCAATATGCAGTGAAGTAAACTAGCTTATTATGCAATATTTTCCAAACCCTTTTATTCAAGGTTTTCCAAACTAGTTTGGAAATACAAAATTTCCCAAACGTTTTGTCACATTTTACAATCAGAAAGTGAAGAGAAGTTGAGGTGAAGCATTTGAAAAGAACAAAAACAAAAAGAAACCTGATTGAATAAATTCGAATTTAGACAATAAAGCTCCGAATACGTTTGTAACGTAATGGTGAGGTATGCTGCCTACGGACCAAGGAGCTCAGGTTCGAGTCCCGAGTGGCGCATTTTTTTTTTTTTTTATTTTTATTTTTTATTTTTTATTTTTTTCTTTAGAGAAATTTTTTTCACCTCACGTTTACAAAACATTGTATAAAAATGTAATTAGGGTTCCTTTTCGTTAATTCAGAACTTACTATTAAATGAATTACAAACAAAACCAGTTCTTGCTTTGCATACATATGTATGTACATGCGATTGTTTTTATTGCAAACACAACAATGACAAAACAGAATGTTGTTACACAAAACACAAAACCAGTTCTTGCTCTGCATACGTATGTATGTATGTACATTGTACATGCGGCTGATTTCATTGCAAATACAACAAACCCAAAACAGAAAGCTACAAGCTTCATTTTTTTTTGAGTGAATTTATGCATTGAGTTTATCGCCATCGCTATGAGCGATCGCTGGCTGTTGTGCGTTAGTTCGCTCGCTATTTGAGTGGTTATACGTTTTTCTTTGAACATTTGTTTGTGATTTGAGTAGAATGTATTTTTGAGCGTTCGTGAGTGAGTTTTTCCGTACCCTGCAAGCTTGTTACTTATTGGCCTGTATACGGGAGTGAATTGAAATTCATTGAGGCTATTTTGAAGAAAGGTAACATAAAAGCCGCAATGAAGCATAAAATATAATGTTGAATGTCCTACTATATGATGCCGTTGGGCTGTTGATGTCATGTTTCGAAACAGGAGGAGAATAGAAATAATAGAGAGAACACAAAAAAGTGAATGTTTGAAAGATATAATAATTTAGTTAATTTAGTTAAATGTTTACAACTTTTAGGATGGGATGAAGTTACATACATACATACATACATACATACATACATACATACATACATACATACAGGTGAAACTAATAAAAGCGTGTTAAAAAGCTGCAATCATTCTTCCCAGCAATCATTGATTCTTCTACCAGTTTTATTGCAATGAAAATTTATTGCAGTTTTTTGATTGTAAAAATTTCAATTTGAAATAATTTGTGTTCCATAGATTGCAATAAACATTTATAAAAAATTTTTAATTGTAAAATAACTACAATCAGCAATAATTTACCTTCCATTTATTGCAATAAACGTTTATTGAAATTTCTGGGGATCAAGTTCATTGCAATAAAATTTATTGAAATTTTTTGATTGTAAAAATTTTCAATACAATAATTTACAAAAATTTCATTGCAATAAACATTTCTCATAAATCATTTTCATTGTAAAAATTACAATAGCAATAATTGTATTGTAATAAATTTTCATCGTAAATCAAATTTGATTGAAAAATGTTTGATTGCAAGGCTTGCAATAGCAATCATTTTCTTCACAACTTTATATGAATGTATTGGGACCGATGAAAGGCAAGCGCCTGGGTAATTGGAGTAATACCCGGCATTTATATAACACGGTTTGCCGCGTAATAACCCATTTCCCGGGTACATATGTATGTATGTACATTAGGGTGTCCTTAAAATCAGATTAGCGATTTTCTTCGATCTCACCCCCTACATCGTTAACAGCATGATCAAAGGTACCATAAATAAATTTTGGTCCCGATCGGAGACGGTTAAGGGGTGTCGCAAAGGAGTCAAAGTTTAGATAACCATATGGGACCCCGGGCGACATCCTTTAACCGTCTCCGATCAGGACGAAAATTTATATATGGTATCCTTGGCCATTAGATTAAAAAAAATTTATTAAATTTTTTGGTCTTTATATCGTAGTCTGAACTTTGCCTCGCCTGCGACAACCCTCAACCACCTCTGATCGAGACCAAAATTTGCATTTAGTATTTTTGAGCACAGGATAATCGATTTATACATTAGATATGCAAAAATTAAACTTAAATTTTTGAGCCTCCATAGAGTTTTCTGGACTTTGGCACCTGTGCGACACCCCTTAACGGTTTTAGATCGGGACAAAAATTTACATATGGTATCTTAGACTATATTAGCATCGACCTAGGGGGTGAAGTTGAGAAAATATGCTATAAAATTTGTCTCCATACATACCCTAATGTACATATTGGCACACGGTACTGGTAATATTCGCAGTCGTAAATTTGTATAAAGCCTGGATGATAAGATGATGAGAAAGAGGATGAGGGTGCGGATGGGTATAAAGATAAGGATATGGATAAAATTGAGCATGAAGATGGGGATAAGTATATATGTATATATATTTATATTAAACAACCATACATATATATGACAGTAATGAGATATCCGGGAGTAAATGAAAAAGCAAATGGTACAAATATTAATATATGTACATTAGAGCGTATCGCCAAAAAAAGTTTAAAATGTTCCCCTCTGGTTCGAATGTTTACTCCTTGGAGATTTCAAAAAGGGAAAAAATTTTTTTTTCGGCACCCTGTAAAAACAGCGAAATTCGTCTTATGCTTATAACTTTTCTATTTGGTGTTTGATTTTAACGAGCAATATATTGTTGTAAAGGTTTTAACCCGTGCCATATTTCGTCCATATAAGCCATTAACCTGCGACACCAACTTTAGCTTTTATTAAAATTTATTTAAAACCAACACCCTGTATTAAAAAAAAATTTTTGAATAAAGTAAATTTAGCCTTGAATTTAGTTTTGACATCATTATATGAGTAAAAAAGATTATTACTTATTAATATTAGCTCTGTTTAATGAACAAAAAAAGTTCGGAGCAGGTTAGAGCAGAGCAAAGTAGGGCAGCTGTCGAAATAGAGCAACATAGAGCAACTCAGAGCAGAAATGCCATGAAGAAGTACATAGTACACTCAAATGATCGAGTGGAGCTCATTTAGAATTACAGAGCCACCATGCTTGCAATTTTATTCTGATACGGACTTGCAGGAACTACAAAATTCTAATGATGTTATAAAAATACCTGATTAATATTTCCAAACAGCAGTGATTGATACTAATTATACTAATTATAACCTATTAATTTACTCAGATTTTCTATGCCATTCTCTAAATACTGAGCGATTTGAACAGGTAGTAAGTGATTCTTGTACAGAAGTTGCCGACGAGGAACGCCTAGGTTATATACTCGCTAAAGTAAGTAGCCGAGAACGTTACAGAAAATTAGAGCCAAGAAAAGATTTAGCATAAATGCATTGCATTTATTTCCTCATTATATGCAGGTAAATATTCTTTTTATACCATTCATGGGAATGAAATGGTATTATAACTTTGTACCGAAACACGAATGGTGAAAGTACCAGAACGAGGCGTTGCAGACCTACGAAAATATATACCAATATGATCAGGATCATGAGCTGAGTCGATTAAGCCATGTCCGTCTGTCTGTCTGTCTGTCTGTTTAATCGCAAACTAGTCCCTCAATTTTTGAGATATCTGCATGAAATTCGGAATGTGAGAGTATTTTTAGGAGAAGCTTATCATTTGTCGGAATCGGCCGAATCGGACCACTATATCATATAGCTGCCATACAACCGATTGTTCAGATATATATATTTTAGGGTATAACTTCTCCATCTAAATAATGACACTTCTTTTTCTAAGGAATCTTTGTATAAATTACCCACACTCAAAAAAAAAAATTTCTCTAGATCAAAGACATAATTTTCCTTATTTTGAACACGCGTCCCAATACAAAATTTTCTTTGTTTTGTGTAAATTTTCTCAAAAATATGGAAAAAACATAAAAAAACATTCAAACAAATTCGTTGCCATGGGGATTTGTATGGGAATTTAATTTCTCAAAATTAAAGAAATCAAGTCTTCAAAACAAGGAAAGTTGGGAATGGAATGGCGCTTAAAGAATTTTTCATTATTTTAATGTATGAATTTTTTCAAAACAAGTATATGAAACCATGGTAACGTATGTAACAACAATATTTTATAAACCTTTTAACATGTTTTAAGGAAAATTTACTCAAAACAAAGAAAGTAGTGTTCAAAATAGGTAAACAATTTCTTTGACCCCTCCATATATTTTTTTTCTCTCAGTGCAGAGAATTGAAAGTATAAATTAAACAATATCAGACTATGCAACTTTTCATTTCCCCATTCATGAAAGGTATGCAGTCTTTGGTACGTCCGAAGTCAGCCGCGCTCTTACTTGTTTTTCTTAGTATTCAGGAAACAATTTTTTTTTCACATACAGGGTGTTGGATTTAGTAAAAATAGAATAAAAGCTGAACTTGGCATGATGGGCTAAAAGTTTCTATGGATGAAATATTGCCTTGGTGAATACCTTTCTAAAAATGTATCACTTTTGAAAATCGAACGTAAAATATAGAAATTATAGAAAAAAAACAAATTTCGCTGTTTTTACAGGGTGACAAAAAATTTAAAAAATTTTTTTTTGAAAACCTCATAAGGTAAGTGTTCAAACTGGGGGGGAACATTTTCAACTTTTTTTTCCTCCATACACCGTGATACGCTCTAATGTACATATATCCTTATCCCCATCCGCACCCTCATCCTCTTTCTCATCATCTTATCATCCAGACTTTATACAAATTGAAGACTACAAATATTACCAGTACCATGTACCCGGCACCATCCAATATGTACATAACTACATATGTACATACATATGTACCCCGGGCATGGGCTATTACGCAGCTAAGCGTGTGATATAAATACCGGATATTACTCCAATTACCCAGGCGCTTGCCTTTCATCAGTCCCAATACATTCATATAAAGCTGTGAAGAAAATGATTGCTATTGCAAGCCTTGCAATCAAACATTTTTCAATCAAATTTGATTTACGATGAAAATTTATTACAATCAGGGACTTGTAACGCGTTTCGTTTTCGGTTTCTGTTACACAGCTAAGTAACGAAACAGAAACAGAAACAAAACTCCTTTGTAACAAAAGTCGTAACAAAACTCCGAAACGTTTCCAGCAGAAACAAAACCTGTAACGAAATTAAATTAATTTTGTTCCTTGTAACAGAAACAGAAACAGAAACAAAACTCCTTTGTAACAAAAGTCGTAACAAAACTCCGAAACGTTTCCAGCAGAAACAAAACCTGTAACGAAACTAAATTAATTTTGTTCCTTGTAACAAAATCCGTAACGAAACTAAATTAATTTTGTTTCTCAGTATCAGAAACAAAATTAGTTTTGTTCCTTGCAACAAAAACAAAACCAGAAACAAAATTAATTTTGTTCCTTGCAACAAAAACAAAACCAGAAACGAAATTAATTTTGTTTCTCAGTAGAAAAACTATATTTGCAGAACATTAGGATGGACTTATTATTTTTAGGTATATAATATACATACATACATATATATGTATGTCTGTGGCAACCAACTAAAGTATGGAATAAGACACTTATATTTTTTAAATATTATCGTAAGGGACATTTATTCAAATACGCTCATAAAACATTGAGAGCGAAATTATCGTAAGGGACAAAATTATGATTTTTTCGCAAACTGCAAATTTTTTCAAGAAAAAAGATATCAGGTTCAATATATTAATTAACCAGCTAAACGCGTGTTCAATTTCATTTAAATATACCAGTAAAAAACAGTGAAAAAAAACAACAAAAAAATGGTCTCCTGTAAAATTTGCATTTGCTTTTGTCCCTTACGATAAAGTCGCACAAAGGGGTCGATATGAAGAAAAATATAACTGGGTGACTATTAACTTTTTTAAATGATATATAAAACCGCTTCATAAGCATAGACCAACGGATTGTGAAAAGTCTACATTAATTGTTATCAAGAAATATTTAATTTTCTAATAATAGCTCATTCAGACTACTTTGTAGTGCAATTTCTTCATCATCATGATTTTTATAAGACGTCGAAGCAGTACAGGATGCTTTGGCGGGTGTAATATCGTTTCGTATGGATAATGGGATATCCGACTTGCGTTTTTTTTTGTGTATTTGCTTAATTAATCAAGCTTTATTACATTTCTGTCAATTTATCATTTCTCGCAGCCAATTATAGTCCGAAACATGTTTCTAATAGGTATTAGTTAATAAAGCAAATTATAAGGGTTTTTTTTTAATTTCGCCTTAGTAAATTTTCACATATTTTCCTAACTCCAGTTGAGTTAAAAAGAAAAGGAAACGTGAGTAAGGAGTACTCATGAACATTGATGTGTAATCAGTTTCGAAATAGGACTTTTATTCCCTTTCCCTTATTCCTTTTTTCACTGGATTCTATCGATTAAAATGCGACTATCGTTTTTATAATTTTTTGTTGCCATTGTCACTGCTACATTTTGTTGTTTTTGTTTGTTTTGTTTGTTTTGGTGTTTGGTTTTGGATTTTTAATTTTTGATTTCTGATTTTGATTTGTTTTGTTTTGTTTTGCTCAGAAACATGCAAGATCATTCGGATCCACGTTTGACCCATATCTCGGGGCTCCGTGTAGAAGTCCTGCCTCAAAACCTTTCATTTGATACCAACATTGCTCAGAAATATTCAAGGATCATCGTTTTGACCCATATCTCGCGACCCGACCTAGGAATCATAAAGAATAGGGCTCCCTCTAGAAGCCCTGCCTAAAACTTTTCATTAGATACGCGTAAACTTTACCTGTTTTTCGAAATTACTCGTAGCTACAGCAAAGATGTTTGCACATCAAAATGCTACAGGTATACATATATATATTATATACCTAAAAATAAAAAGTCCATCCTAATGTACGGCAAATAGTATTATAATAATTTTTATAGTTTTGCCACTGAGAAACAAAATTAATTTCGTTTCTGGTTTTGTTTTTGTTGCAAGGAACAAAATTAATTTTGTCTCGTTACAGGTTTTGTTTCTGCTGGAAACGTTTCGGAGTTTTGTTACGACTTTTGTTACAAAGGAGTTTTGTTTCTGTTTCTGTTTCTGTTTCTGTTACAAGGAACAAAATTAATTTAGTTTCGTTACAGGTTTTGTTACTTATTGAAACGTTACAATCTTTTGGTTTCGAATTTAGTTTCTATCCTTTAATGTTTCTCGGAACAGAAACGCCAGAAACGAGAGTTTCGTTTCGTTACGAGTTTTGTTACAAGTCCCTGATAACAATACAATTATTGCTATTGTAATCTTTACAATGAAAATGATTTACGTTTGAAATTTATTGCAATGAAAAATTTTGTAAATTATTGTAATGAAATGATTTCCGAGAAAAGTGTATTGCAATGAATTTTTTTTAAATTATTGTAAATGTAATTTTTTCAATTAAAATGATTTACGGTCGAGATTGATTGCAATGAAACTTTTGTAAATTATTGCAATTCTAATTTCTGAAATCAAAATGATTCATGGTGAAGGTCGATTGCAATAACATGCTTTTAAATTTTTGAAATTTTTATTTATACAATCAAAAAATTTACTAGCAAGATGATTTACAATCAAAGCTGCTTACAATAATATACACTTTTTATGATTGCAATACAATCTGATTGCAGCTTTTTACAGCTCTGGTAGTTTGATATTATTACAGGGTGTAGTGTTACAATCATGTATATGTACACATACATATGTACGGATGTTTTGAGAGTGTATTAAGTGTTGTTTATGCATACAGAGATATTAGTGTGGTGCCAAATATCAAATTAGCTATTTTCTTCGATCTCACCCTTTCTGTCGGTAACAGCACAGTCGAAGATATCATATAAAAATTTTGGTCCCGATCTGAGGAAATATCTTAAAAAATCTGTCTCCACACATTTGGGGACCACCCTGAGTAGTCTTAGAATACGAACTTATTCCTAATAAATGCTCTAACAATTCTTAAAATATTTTGGAATAGTTTTTTGCAATATTAGTCAAACCCAGCAAAACATTCGGAGTCATAAAAGAGTCAGATAGGAATCCGAAACCGGTGCGTTAGTACTCGTTATGAGCTCATTTTGGAGTCCGGAATGTATGTATTTCTGTTTCTAAGGTGGTCACCCACTTTTGGGCTCATATTTATGACTCTTTTTTACTTCTCCTATGATTAGAAAAACCAAAAAATTATTATTTTCCATGCATTTTCCTTCCCCTGACCCAGTTCTCTTCAAAGACTAACCTCTTTTCCAGGCCTGCTTCACCTTCACTGCTTGCTTTATCGCGTTGTCTATTTTTTATGTATGTATGTATGTAGTCGTTTACCGAACAGACCACCAAGGATTTCGAATCAATTTTGATTTCAAATCAACTTTCAAATAAAGAATCAGCTTGATTCGTGATTCAAAATACTTTCAAATAAAGGATAATTTCTATTTGTGATTAATTTCACAAAAGAATCAAAAATACCCTTTGGTTCGTGATTCAAACTATTTTCAAATCAAATATAAATTTGATTTGTGATTCATTTCTCAAAAGAATCAAAAATATTTCCTGATTCAAAATATATTTTTGATTCGAATAAAATTTTTGATTCGAATCAAATTTTTTATTCGAATAAAAAGATTATTTTGAATCAAAAATTTATTTAGAATCGAAAACTTCGTTTCATTCATTCATTTCATTCGTTATATGTATGCTTGTAAAACGCTTGTTATAAGTAATATTTTTTCAAGAATGCTAAAAAAAGCTTAAAGTTCACAAACTGTTTTCAATACTACTTATGCTAAAAAGCTTGGCAGCAATATTGCAATAAGCTTAATTTACACTTGAATGAAAGCTTGAAAAGCTATTAATAATAACATTTTGTAAGCTTGCTGTAAACGATTTTTTAAATTTTGATTTTGAAATGGTTCATATAATTCATAGATTGTTTTTTTCGGAAGAGGGAAGTATAAAATCATTACTGCGAAAGAATAAAATAAAGAACAATGCAGTAAAGATGGAGAAGGAAAGAAGATAAAAATGCAAATAAAAATTTTTATTTCTTTTTCTACTATTTAAACATACAATTGTATTTATAAGCTTTTAACAAGCTTTCATAAGTAATATTTTTCTTCAATTAAATTTGTAAGCTTATAAAAAGGTTGCCGTTTTGATTTTACTACAATTGTTCGAATAGTCTTTTTTAATAGTTAACTTAAGTATTTCTCAAGCTTAACGCCTATATTTGTAAGCTTTTTATAATATTATTCTCAAGCCTTTTGGTCTGTTGGGTGGTTTGTGGTCTACGTATTTATGTACTTGGAAACGTTGTCTATTCTATCACTCGATGGTTAGGGATGGCAACTATAACCGGAAAAACGATTATAATCGGTTAATTTCTTTCGGTTAACGGTTAAAATGTATCGGTTTTTTCCTTTTGATTATTTTTTCGATTAACCTTTTTCCTCTCAAGTCGAAAATAATCGAAAGGAAATAATCGAAGTTGAAAATTACTGTGTAACCTAATACAAACGCAAGTCGTCAATTAACGCACGCACGCAAATTTTTCATATGCGTTGAACCGAAATTGACTTGCGTGCGTGTACAGATAAAGAAATAGAAAAATATAGAAAATCAGAGAAAATCTTATTTTGTGGAATATGTATCTAACACACGCGATATCAAAAGCAAGTGTCAATTTTTTTTCAAACAATCACCCACAATGCTTAATTTCAACTGTCACGCAAAACAAAAATTTGGCCTCAAATTTGCTTTTTACGCACGCCGTTCAATTTCGGTTACTCCCATACAAGTTGTATGGGCATGAGAAATTTTTGACAGTAAATTGACGGCATGCGTTTTTATTAGGTTACACAGCTACCGCCTTTTCATTCGCAATAAACGTTCCCTCCAGCCAGCGTTGCCGAATTGACGATTTTATCGCCCTTTTGACGATTTTTCTAAGCAATGATTTGACGATTTTTCCCAATAAATGACGATTTTTTCGTTTATGATATATTTTTTTTTAAGGAAAGTGGCATTATTAAATATTTAAACCATCCCAGTACAATAATTAAATGGTTATCGTCATGAAATAAATCCTTATATTTTGTAAATTATTTTTCAAGGCAAAATGTTATGAATTAGTATTAATGAATGATTGATGATGTTATTTATTTATTTTATTATATAAGTAAGCGCATTGTGTAGATAAATGTGCACAGCTTTTTTAAATACGATTTCATTTATATAGGAATTTGTATGAATTCGCACCTCTTTAAAATTGTTTTTGGGAAAATTTTCCATTAAGGAACAATGCCCCGAAATAAATGACTATTTCAGAGGGGTAGAGGGGCTCTCACAGGACTTGGAACTGAAATCAAAAATTTCCGGAGGGTTGTATTTACAAGATATTTGTTGTTAAAATTTTAAAATTTACCAAACAAAACACGAAAACTACGATCTATTGCCGAGATAAAAGCACGTATTAAAACGAGCAAATGCATATATGTATGTGTGTAGAACAACATTTTGCGTTGGCCGCCTTCAGCCGCGCTTTAAAAAAATAATCCTCAGCCGACATAATTCTCTTTCTGGGGTAATTATCTCGTAAACTGTAAACTTCCTGCAAGTTTTGATTTCAGTTCTGAGATATCTGTGAGCCCCTGAAAAAGTAATTTTTTTTCGTGGTGCGCTTTCTTAGTGGAAAGCCGACACTTTTTGTTGTTTGTTTTGTGCTGAAATGACGATTTTTTATTATATTATAATAAAAACGAACACACACACATAGTATGTATAAAAAATTAGCTTGTTTGTCCTCTTGGGGTACTACGTATTAATTTATAAGTAATTGTAATCGAAAAACGGTTATAATCGGTTAGTTCCCTACGATTATTCGCGATTAATAATCGAACCCTTTCGATTAACCTAAAAAACGGTTAATCGATTATTAAATTTTTTTTGCCATCCCTATCGATGATACGCTTGCATAACATTTATGTACATGTGTATGTAAATGAAGTAAACTTTCTGGTATTTGATGAAGCACTCTTGCATTCATTTGTATAGCTATTACTTAACTCCAATTTCTGCCTCATTTATAACATATGAACGCCATAATTGGTTTAACATAACATGATTAATTTGCATCTTAAAATGCATATTAGTGCGGCTGAAATTTAAGTACATATTAATCTATACATATATAAAAATCAAGCCCATATCTTTGTCGCCGGCTTTCGCCAAAACGCGTGGAGGGATTTTGACCAAATTTACACATTAGCTGAGTACCTTGCCCTAGATGGTTTATATGCATATTTTTTTCAAATCCGGAAGTCGGTTCCCGAGATATAGGTCAAAAGGTCAAAACGTGGACCCGGCTTCCCCTGAATATTTTTAGACGATATTGGTATCAAATGAAAGGTACTGAGCAGGGGATTTACATAGAATAGTACTCATTGTAAGTCCTAGGCCGGGTCTCCAGATATGGATCAAAATGTGGACCCCGATGATCCTCGAATGTTTCTGAGCGTTATTGGTATCAAATGAGAGGTCTTGATGAGGACTTCGACACAGAGCTATTAAAATTGTGATATATAGGCCGGGTCCCCAGATATGGGTCAGCGCGTGGACCCGGATGACCCTCGAATACTTCTGAGCGATATTGGTACAAAATGAAAGGTCTTGATGAGGACATCGACATAGTACCCTTTTAATTGTGATGTGTAGGCCGGGTCCCCAAATATGGATAAAAAACGTGGACCCGGATGGCCCTCTAATGTTTCTGAGCGATATTGGTGTCATATCAAAGGTATTGATGAGGACTTGAACATAGTACCATTTTAATTGTGATATATAGGCCGGGTCCCCAAAACGTGGACCCGGATGAAAGCGAAAAGTGGGAATCATGGCTTCAATATAGAGAAACGAAAATGGAATGCGAGAGTGAAGGGGAGAGAAACAGAGATTCAGAGAGCGAAAGGGGGAACGAATAGGAGGGTAGAGAAAAGGAGGGGTAAGCGAAAGGAAAAAGAAAGCACAGGGAAAGGGAGTGAAAGTCTAAGAGAGGTCAGGTCCCCAGATGTGGGTCAAAACGTGGACCCAAATGAGGCCGGAATATTTTTCACCGGGATATTTCTCACTGATATTGATATCAAATGAAAGGTGTTGAGCAGGGCTTTTATATCGAGCCGTATCCATTATAATTCCTAGCTCAAGTCCCCAGATATGGGTCAAAACATGGACGGATGACCACGGAATATTTCCCAGCGATATTGGTATCAAATGAAGGGTGTTGAGCTGGGATTTTGTATAGGTATGAACTCATTATTCCTAGGTCGGTTTCCGAGATGTGTGTACATACATGGGCGCGGACGATTCCGGGATACTGGTGAGCAATACTGATATAAAATGAAAGGTATTGACCGGGCTGCTACATAGAGCCGTGATTCCGGATAAGAGGGGGAATGAAATGGAGAAAGACAGAAAAGGAGTGGTAAGAGAGAGCGGTAGAGAAAGGGAAGTGGAAATGTGACGGGAAAGGAAGACGAAAACGGAATAGCAAATGGAAGGAAAGGGAAGGGAAAGAGGAAGGGAATAGTAGAGGGAAAGAGGGTGGGAGACTAATACGCAGAAAAAAGAAATAATAACATTTTTCCCTTCTCTTTATTTTAAACTTATCTGACTTTTGCTGAGTGGGCAGCCCGAGGAATGCACGGTTTCTAGATACTTCCAACTGATTTTAAAGTGTGCCGTTTTTCTCTTCTAATGCCTGTAATTAGAAGTGGGCCAAAGCAAAGCTTGGCCGGGTACAGCTAGTATTTCTATATAACTGCACAACAACTATTATTAAGTTAACTAAAGCATACATTAAATGTTAAATGAATATAATTAGTAGCTTCTTGTATTGGCTTCGTTTATAAGCTGGAAATGTCGAATTGAATATTCTTTGAAATTGTGATGAATTACTGAAGAAAATAAATATTCGAACTGAATCATATCAAATAAAGTCTCTTATTTATGTGTATGTACCAAATCGAACATACTTTTGGGTAGGCGATCACAACTGAGGAGTTTAGGAAGTTTTCGCGGAAGCAAAGCAAAGCCAATAATTAATTAATTAAACACAATTTTATAATTGTATGAGGAATATCGGTATGTATGCTTTGAATTTGAAATTAATTAATTACCGCCGCAAATTGAGTACGCACATATGTAAATAGGAAGATAAGTATATATGTAAATAAAGAACCTCCAAGTGAAGTTGAATAAATAAATATTTCGAGCATTTTCAAGTCTAGTGGCTGCCGGCTAATAAATTGCTTACGTTCGCCTCACTGATTTGCTCTAAATGGCGCGTACCTACTACAGAAATAACTACTCGCAAATTCCCCACAGCACAATTACAGAATGTTAATTAAGTAGCACATTGGACAATTTGAGCGGCGTTGTTTGACTATATTGTGACTGTCAATCAATTTGTGAAACGATTGCCATCAAGGTGTTGTTTGCTTGGATGTTGGTGGGATTACAGTTGTCAAGCTTTCTACGCTGCTGCCGGTGATTTTCTTATGCCACAGAAATAATAGTTGATAGTCTGGAAAGTTCGCAAAAACCCTGAAGTGAAATGTGAGCGATGTGCGCAATTAGTCAGCAAACTAAGTATGAATCATTCATGGAACTATGTGCAACCAATTTAGTTATAGCCTCAGGTTTGACACAGAATAATGCGTGTCCAAACTAATACATATATTAACTGCTATACATTTAGGCGCATAGGCGAAGCAACATTTGCCGCTAATATTTAGATGTGTTTGAGCATATTAATATCTGGCCTAGACGTGCATTAATAATAAATGAACTCGAATGATTTATGTTGTATTTTGAGTTAATTAAGCGCGTCTTACAAAAATAATTAGCTAAAGAGCGCAAAGAATGAATGCATTGAAAATGGTATAAGGTTTTAATTATGGCAGATTATTTTGTCTGAAATAAAAGGAAGAACAAACAAAAGCATAAAATTGCTTGAAATTAATAAAAGTGGGCTCCAAATGAATTTGAAGCGAAATATAAATTAATTACTTACATATAATGAGAAAGTCGCTCACACAAAAAAGTCGCAATCATAGGTGTGCTCCACAATTTATTTAATTTTTTCCCTTTATATCCAATATTAATTGTGAAAAAGTGCATAAATATAGTCAACAACTCACTAATATATAAATAACACCGTGTGACAAAATAAAAACTTGAAATTTATAAGTTAAGAGTTAATTAAAAGAAAGCGAAACAAATAAACGAACACATATAGAAACAAATACACATTCGCACAAAAGTAAAAGCAAAATTACCAAAACCAAATATTTTTTCCCGCGCAACTAATCTTGCTGCTGCTGCTGCTGCGATCCCGCTGAGCTTCCCTAGTTGCATTTTTTATTTTCTTTTTTGCTGCTTTTGCCTTCCTTATTCTTTATTCGTGCTAAGGAGTGATATACGCACAATCAAGCATACATACCTACAACCATGTTTACTCGTTCGAAACTTGCTGGCCAATCTCCAGGTGGGACAACAACAATGCCTTTGAAGTTGACCGAAGTGCAATGGAGAAAACTCGAAACTGGTATTGAGAGTGCTGTTAGAGCTGTTGTAAACGAGTCTGAGAGCCGAATTATGAGTAAAATTGATATGGTGGTTGGTGAGCTTTCGAGTATGAAAGAATCGCTACACACATTTGAGAACAGATTGGAGCAAGTTGAGCGCAGGTGTGATATTGTTGAAGAGCTGCGATCTGAAGTTTTAAGATTGAAGGAATGTCTCAGTGAATGCGAAAGTAAATCCCTGGCTAGCGATGTCATTATTAATGGGATACCTTATAAAAATGAAGAGAACCTAGTTGGGGTATTTGGGGATATATGTCAAGCAGTACAGGTGAATGTACCCCCTATTTGCTCGGCATTTCGTGTGAAGAGCAAAAATAGTGGCAGCAAACATATGCCTGTTATTATTAAGCTGTCTACGCCAAATGATCGATCTCTTCTATTTCAAGCGCTCGCTAAATTTAGAAAAACTAAGAGTAGGGGAGTTACTCTCAATGATATTAACTACGGAACTGATCAACATATATACATTCATGAGTGCCTTTCTAAGGGCCTGGTTATGGTTACAATCTTGCTGGTCGAGCACCGTGAAATTGTTGTTGTGCACTCCGACGGTGAGAGAATTTTCGGACTCTCACATCCAGCAAATCTGCTGTGTGAAACAGGCAGCCAGCAGTCGAGGTTTCGGGGGTAATAATGTGTTATGTTGTGTATGTGTTCAGTAATAATCATGTGTTATGTTGTGTATGTGCGCCCCAATCATCAATGCAAGCATAACCACCTCTCACCAATCACGAAATGTTTCCGATTTTGTTTGGCAATGTTGATTGGTACCATAACCACAGCATAAGAGGAACCGTGAGCTTCTTCTCTTTGCGTTGCAGCTTAAACGGCAAGAGCGTTTAATCTCAGCGTTTACACTGAAGGGAAATGTGTTTATTCGGTCTCAACCACAGGGAGATGCGGTACGGGTTACGTGCAAGGGGGATTTGGAGCGTGCAGTGGCCAAGTTATGACTTTTTTATTTACCAACTATTATAATCTTTCATGAGCTTATCCATATATATGTATCTACGTATCTTTCTTTTTCTTCGCTTCTTAACTTCTACTCTCTTAAATCGGTCACTTCATTAGTGTTGTTAGATTGTACACACATAAATGTTTTTGTCTTACTGTTGAGTAGTTTTCCCCGTTTATTTTCCCAGCATGATGAGTTTTAGCCCAAAGACCGGTATGGGCCCCAGTGCTAATGAAAACCATAAAATACTTCTTAATATTTTATGCAAGCAAACGAAGGGCTTTAATGTAGTTCATTTCAATGCGCGTAGCTTGAATATAGAGAAACTCGATTATGTCAGGAGTATATTTGTTGGGTCTGCTGTAGATATTATTTGTGTAACTGAGACTTGGTTCAGTACAGATATTTCGGACTTTTACTACGAAATATCTAACTATAATTTGGTGAGAAATGATAGAAAATCTAAAAGAGGTGGGGAAGTTGCGATTTATTGTCGGTCTAGTCTTAAAATTAAGTTACTAGCAGAGTCAGTCAATTCAGAAACTGAGTTTTTAGTTTCTGAAGTTTCTGATGGCATGAATAAAGTGTTAGTGTCCTGTGTATATAACCCGCATCGATCGTGTATGCTAGATTCGTTTTTTGGTGAGTTATCTATGTTTGTACTTGAATATTTTTATTTTATTTTTTTTTTTTTCTCGGATATAGTTTTTATTGTATCATTCTTAAAGAATATGACAATTTTTATAAAATCTTAACCTAGTATACAATGACGTTATTCGTTGCCACTGCTTCAAATAACATTTGGATGAAAAGCAATTTTATTTGACATAAAAGAAATACTTATGAATTCATTTATTATGTGTATCGGAATATTTTTTTTTTTGTTAGAATATGTTCATATGTAGTATGTATGTATGTAATTTTATTTCATATTCGTTCATTATGTTATTCATTTTCATTATTTATGTATTTTTGCCGTCGGAATGGAATGGAATTCCAAGCAGCTGATTGTATAGTATTAAAAGTTCGTACGGCCTGACAGGACAGGCTTATCGATTACACAATCGTATGTTGCATTAATAAGTGCTGTTGCAGCTTTCGGAATGGAAGGAATTCCAATAAGCTGCGTGTATGAACTTAGGATTTTTACGTCCTAATGGGATAGGCTCGTCCGGAACACAATCATACATATGTTATACATGGGTATTAGTAAATGCTGTTGTAGCTTTCTGAATGGAAGGAATTTCAGTAAGCTGCTTTTTATAATTTATTATTATTATTATTATTATTATTATTATTATTATTATTATTATTATTATTATTATTATTATTATTATTATTATTATTATTATTATTATTATTATTCAGCGACGTTCATCATTTTTTAAAGTTACTCTCGAGATATTGGTCTAACAGAATATGACCTTATGCACAATTGAGTTTTACATCCTTTCTCTTTAACCGCCTAGGATAGCTTTGCTTAAGGAGACTTTTTGCTAATGAATTAGGATGGTTGGCTAATCTTTTCGCATAATTTGCTTGCATTTTCTCTATCTCTTCGGCCACCGTATTTATCTTTAGGTTACTATGTATAATTGTATTTTTTACATACCAAGGCGCTTTGCATATTGTTCTTAATACCTTGGACTGTAGCCTTTGAATTCTTTCTACGCTAGATTTCGATGCTGAGCCCCATAGTTGAATTCCATACATCCAAATTGGTTTTAAAACCATATTAAATATTAATATCTTATTATCTAAGCCCAGTCTAGAACTTGGATATGAACGTTATATAATCTGTGGTGATTTTAATGTCAATTTACTTGTTAATGATTCCTGTACTAATAAACTCTTGGACCAAGTTTCGACCGGTGGACTTGTAATAGTAAACAACTCTATGCCTACCAGATATGCAAACAATTCTACTCCCAGTCTCTTAGATTTATTTATAACGTCTGACCTTAACCATGTCCTAAAATTTTATCAACTGAGTTTTATATCTGACCACGACCTAATTTTTTGTTCACTGGACATAGCTTTTAACCGATCTTTTGTTGATGGTACGTTTACCTATCGTGATTTCAAGTCTTTAAATATGGATGAATTGTTTTGTGATATGTCTAGTATATGTTGGGAAGACTGTTGGTATTGTGAAAGCAGTGATGCTAAGCTGCAATTTTTAAACAACCACCTGACTAAACTTTTTGATGTTCATGTCCCTACACGTACTGTGTATGCTGTGAATCGGTCATGTCCATGGTACACAAAAAGAGTCTGCTTGGCAGTTAAAAAACGTAATAAGCTTCACTCGAAGTGGAAGAAAAATTTAACTGATAGTTCCTGGAACCTATATAAAGCTGCAAGGAATGAAGCTACAGCTGCAATAAGGAAAGCTAAAAACTGGTATTGCACAAATAAACTTGATGCAACACTTCCTTCTAGGGACTTGTGGCGTAACCTAAAAAGATTAAAGGTACATGGGAATAGTAAGGCGGACTGTGACTTGAACCCTGATGGATTGAATGATTTCTTCATTAGTGCTTGTGGGAGTGTAAATCCGTCTTCAAAAGGTAATTATGTGTCTCAATGTGACGCAGGCGAAAAGTTTCAATTTATCAGTGTTTGTGAGGCTGACGTCTTGAATGCAGTAATGAGGATTAAATCAAACGCGGTAGGAGAAGATGGAATTTCGCTGAAATTCATTAAGATTGTGTTGCCATTCGTCCTAAAAACTATCACACATATTATAAATCACTGTATCACCAGCTCGAGTTTTCCTTCCATGTGGAAGAAAGCTATTATAATTCCAGTGGCTAAAAAAAATAATGCAAACAGTCCTAGCGATTATCGACCAATAAGTATTTTACCGGTTCTCTCTAAGGTGTGTGAGTCGCTGATTCTGATCGCTGATTTCAGTCGAGATTTAGGGCTCAGCACAGTTATTCTACGGCAATGGCAAAGATTCTTGATGATATAAGAGTACAGTTTGACGATGGTGATCGGACCCTTCTATGTCTTCTTGATTTTTCGAAGGCGTTTGACCTTGTTAATCATGACCTCCTGTGTAAAAAACTTCGGCATGTCTTTGGCTTTACAGACAGTGCTACTAGGTTGATGTCTAGCTATCTCAAAGATAGATCACAAAGAGTTGCAGTGATGAATACATCATCTACTTCAAAAATAATACCTTCTGGTGTTCCACAAGGATCTATTCTTGGACCATTATTGTTTAGTCTTTTTGTCAATGACGTGTTTTCAGTGTGTCGTTATGTCAATGTGCGTGCATATGCTGATGATATTCAGCTATATTTGTCCAATCGTGTTGGTCTTATTGAAGATCTGTGTTTCAAGATTAATAGTGACTTGTCTGCCATATCAAACTGGGCTAGTGATAATGGTCTGTGTTTAAATGCCTCTAAATCTTTTCTCCTCCCTATATGTAATAGCATTGTCCATCGTGATAATATACCTGAACTTTTCATTGGAAACAATACTATCTCCGTTGCTGACAAAGTAAAGAATCTGGGCTTCATGGTCAACACTAAGTTGAATTGTCGTGATCATATTGATAAAACTGTAGGTAATGTGTATGCGGTGTTACGTCGTCTTAGACTTTCTGCGTCTTTCACGCCACAAGAAAATAGATGTAAATTGGCTAAACAACTGATATTACCTATTATTACATACTCTGAGGTCGTCTACAGCAATCTAGACTCCATCTCCTCCCACAAAATCAATGTAGCGTTTAACAATATCACTAGATATGTATACGGCCTGAAAAAGTTTGAGCACATTTCACAATGGAGAACTAAAATTCTTGGGTGCAGCATTGAAAATTACTTAGCTGCGAGGAATTGTATATTCCTTTACAAGCTGCTTCTAACACGTTCTCCTACTTATTTGTTTGAAAAATTACGACTAGCCAAGTCTAGTAGAAAACTCTGCCTTATTACCCCCAAATATACCTTCCTGACATCATCTAGAATGTTTTTCATTAGTGCTGTGAGGCTTTGGAATTCCATACCTGAGTCTGTTAAGTCTAAGATGAATGGGGGAACCTACAAAGCAGTTATATATAATTATTTTAACAGTATATAATACTGCGAAAGTGACCTTAACCCTAACCTTCTCTACTTTTGTTGCCTCTTATCCCTTTCCTTTTTATTAGTTTTTAAGTTATTAATTTAAGTTTAAGCTTGTTGTTTTTAATGTTAGTTTAATCTATATTTTATAAATGTACTGTTTCGCAATTGATGCACTATAAAAGATTATGTCTTAAATGTGTAATACATTCTTTCAAATAAATAAATAAAATAAATAAATAAATAAATAAATAAATAAATAAATAAATAAATAAATAAATAAAATAATATAAAAGCTGTTTTCGGGCTTAGCTGTATTTCTGAAGCTTGGAGGATGTTGCCTTTGAATGATATTAGAAATCTTTTGAGAGATGGATAAACGCTTCCATCCTAAGTCACCATCATTTGCTGAGCATCACATAATAACGTAATATTTTTTTGTGCTACTTTTACGAATATGTACGCTTTTACAGATTTATGCTCAATAGATGCAGTTGATGTTTGTCTACTTGCCTCAACAATAGACTGTACGCAGTACCGACCAATCAAGAGAACCTTCAAGCGCAATATGTATGATTGTTTCGATTCTTTATAAACCATAGAAACATTCAGCGTGATCCTTTTGTGTTTTTTCTCTTATCTCATTTCGGCTGTGAATATGTATCCTTAATTTTAAGTTCTATCTTAGTCTGACCAGAAAGCATCTCGTTCGAGAGAATATAACAACCTTTCAGCAAAAAGATTTTTTATGAAGATAATATAGAAGGCAGCTATGCAGGAGGAAGCTGCTTTGCTTTATGATACACCATTTAAGAAGTATGCTTACTTAAGTATGTTTATTCTTACATGCAAAATTCGAATCTATTTTGGAACATTATTTATGTATGTGCTATGGCTACGTGGATATACTGTTAATCAAGTCAGTTATCATTGTATTTTGGCACATTTGTATGTATGTAAATCTATGCACTTTTATAAATATTTTCTAATGCAGGGCTGCTCACCTCATAGGCACTCAAAGCACAATTGTTTTTGTTTTGTTCCGAATCATAGGCACAGATACATATTTTAACTTCAAATATGAAAATAAAATTTTCTTTGCACTCCCATAAGCACTCAGATATAAAAAAAAATGTATATGAATGTGCCTATGATTCATATTGAATGTGCAGAGCAAAGGCACTTTGTATAGGAGCTCGAGCACTGCCGCACACTGGGGCCACTTATATATATGAGGACGCTCAAAATTCTGAAATCAACTTTTTTACATCAGAATTGCTTTATCTGCACTAAAGCAGTTAATCTATAGAATCTTAACCCATTGAAGGTCATGAGTTAACCCGTTGGTGACCTATGTTTTTATACTCAGCTGTACTAGTACACAGAGTATTATAGTTTTAATCACATAACGGTGGATTGTAACACCATAAAATAATCGAGATAGATATTGACTTATATATATCAAATTGATCAGGGTGAAAAAAGAAATCGATTGAGCCATGTCCGTCCGTCTGTCCGTCCGTCTGTCTGTCTGTACGCACGATAACTCGCGCAAAAATTGAAATATTTTGATTAAATTTGGAATGCAAGTTGGTATCAAGACTGGAACGGATGGTATTGAAAATGGGCGAAATCGGACCATGACCACGCCCACTTCCCCTATATAGTAAAAATCGGAAATTTTGTATCTCAGTCACTAATAGAGCTAGAGTGATAAAATTTCACCCACGTGTGGAGCTCAGGCCCTTATGAAGAAATTTGGTGAGATTTTGAAAAATGGGCGGTGCCACGCCCACTTATTAAGGGCCAAACATTGAAAGTTTTATATGTCATAACTCAGAAACCGTTGAAGATATATCGATGAAATTTGGTAGGCGTGATATACTTACTTGGGCAAATGTTTGGACGAAAAATTGCCAAAATCGGTTAACGACCACGCCCACTTTTATATATGGGTATTATAAAGTGGCCTAAAAAAACATTTTAAGCGATATCTCTGTCAAATATAAAGGTATGTCATTGAAATTTTATGGCAGGAGTCCAACTGCGGATATAAAACGAAAAGCATAAAAATTTTGGAAAATGGGCGTGGCACCGCCTCTTTTTAGAAGCAGGAATATACGAGATTTCTGAGACCATAACTCGACAAATAATTTAAATATAATGACGAAACTTGGTGTGTACACTTTTATTAGTTGTGGTAATACATGTTCAAAATTTTAGCGAAATCGGTTGGCGACCACGCCCACTTTTATACATGGGAACTATAAAGTGGCCTAAAAAAACATTTTAAGCGATATCTTTGTCAAATATAGAGATAATTCATAGAAATTTTGTGGCATGAGTTCCACAATAGACCGGAAACAAAAAATAGAAAAATTTGGAAAATGGGCGTGGCACCGCCTCTTTTTAGACAAAGGAATATACGAAATTTCGGAGCCCATAACTCGACAAATAATTGAGACATTAAGACGAAACTTGGTTTATACACTTTTATAACTTGTGCTAATAGACACGCAAAAATTTATTCAAATCGGTTTATGACCACGCCTACTGTTTAACAAAGATATTTCTGGAACACCCTTTGGGAATTTTTAACGTGACATCTTTGTAATTAGAAGTCATAAAGGAATGAAATTTTGCACAAAGAATAATATTCATATGCTTAGTTGGATGACTGATAAAAATGTTGAAAATGGGCGTGGCTACGCCTACTTTATGTAGCACTCGCTTTATATAAAATACACCGTGTTTTCATCAAACGCAAACAAACAATGAAAGCACACAGCTGAGTATCTAATGTTCGATTCCACTCGAACTTAGGCTTCCTTACTTGTTTATTTTAGTTTCGAGTTTAATTTTCTTGAATCAGAATCGGTATATCGATACTAAACTAGTAAATCCCAAGAATTTTAACCTCTTAACGACCACGTATCAACCCATTTTTAACCAAATTTTTTCACTTAATTCTTAGATTAAAATATTTAAATCATATTAGTTGTATCTACACTAAAACTAGTAATCTTTGGAATCTTAACCCATTAAAACGGTCATGAATTAACCCATTGGTGACCAGTTTTTTTAAGATCTGTAAACAAATTATTTAAATCAAAATTAGTATGTCTGTGGTATGGTGGCCGCTGTGGTGCAGTGGGTAGAGTGCTCGCCTGCTATGCCATAGGTCTCTGGTTCAAACCCCAGTCCAAGCAAACACCAAACAAAATTTTCTAATTAGTAAAAATCCAATTATTGGTTTCTTAAGAGCAGCGGTCACCTCTCGGCAGTGGGCGGCATACCCCCCGAGAGTATTTCTGCCATGAAAAAGCTTCTCACAAAAAAATGCATTCGCCGTTCGGAGCCGGCATAAAACTGTAGGTCCACCCAATTGGTAGGAAAAACAAAAGGAGCATTCCTCGAATTGGGACAGAAGCTCGGCCATAAAACTCGTCAGAGTCATAACATCGCCATTGCTGTATAAAAATAGCCAATGTGTATTGTATTAACCCATTAGCGGCTATTTATTAACCCATTGATAAAATATGCAGGCGCAGGTACATATGTATGTATACAAAAATGGTTTTCTCCAATTTTTTGTTTCGAGATATTAAAAGTTTTCTGTTGTCACAAGTATGTTTATATGGGAATTAGGAGTTTCACCGTTAGCGTTTTAAGCAGAAAACGTATTTCCCCACACATTTTCATGCCTAACATAAAAAAAAAACAAAATTGGAGTAACGCAACTTGTGCTTCAAAGAACTCATATTGTAATCCAACTTACGAGTCTAAATTAAAGAAACCTGGCTTGGCAAGTAGCCTTAACCATAATTTGTAATTAAAGTAACCAGTAAATAATGGATCAACTAAATTTAAGATAGAACAGAATCAAATTCAACCAGATATAGGTGTTTTTTTTTAACTAAAAATGGAATGCAATTTTTAAACTCACTTTTTTTTTAAATGCGCACTTTGCTTTTGGTTCTGAACTCGGATTCTTTGTCACAAAGGACAATATTTTACTGCTGCATTTTTACATTTGCTACTTTTTTGCGCAAATTAAAAAAAATCCATTTTGAAAAAAATATTTAAAAAAAGAGGTACGTTTAGTTTTATACTAAAAATTTATTTTTTAAAACATCTAGTTCCAAAAAAAAAAAAACTCATCGATTATGTAAGCTTCACTTAATGTAATGGAAAAATCAGAATTACAAAATTTTATATCCTTCTCTTACACCAACTATTTCAAATACACATTAAAATTTCACACTTTGGAAAAAAATTATTTTTTGGAAAATTTGCCATGTTTGTGTATCGATAACTCCCAATTGAAAAACGATAGAAAGCTGAAAATTGGGCCAGAAGTGTAGAATTTTATAGGGAACATTACTGCGTTTTTATTTTGTTGAAAAACTCATTATTTAAAAACTGAATTTTGAGCACGCTCGGCCCAAGTGTGTGCGGTAAGAAATCGTAATTTACAAAAACAAATTTTTAATGAAATAAAAATTCAAAAAATGAAAGCACTGTAAAAAATTTGTATTAAAAAAATTTTCATATAAAAAATAAAAAAATTTTTTATGTATTTGATACTACCATTTGAAAATAAATTCTAAAATAATATTTTATTGGAATTCATAAAAAAAATGAAATGAGCAAAAAAATTTTTCAGTGCATATACAAAATTTGTAGATGTATTGAGTTTTGTACTTTCAATACGAGAGCGTTGAGCAGCCTTGTTCTAATGAGTCTTGATTCCATTCAATTCAATAAAGCCAATTTAATTTTATTTACTTATTTTTGGAATTTTTATAGCATAGTTAATATGCTGAGTGGCTTTTCAGCTGCTTATTCTCTCATTCTCATAAATATTCTGTCCTTTATTCTCTATTTCAAAATAGCTGCTCATGTATATATTTATATTTTGTGTATAAAAAGAATACCACCCCAGTAGGCCCAAAGGAACCTATACAATCATCAAAACTTTCCTACTTACATTTGCTTTAGGGAAGTTAACAACTTCTATGAATATGCCCCATGACTATCGCACAGCGATCACCGGCTTCGCTTGAATGACTTTGTATAGTAAAAAAAGCAATGAAGCGAAAGCTTCGTGCTTTCACTCCAATCCGCATGCTTTTTTCATATGGCCGTTATCATACTCTTGTTAGGTATTTAGCATGAATAGTAGCAGTATTGTAGTGCTGAGTATACAGCTGCCCACCAACTAACTTTGTTATGTTCTTCATAAGAATACATTTTGCTGTTTCGGTTTACTCTTCTTAACTCCTACTTTACAATTCGTGCGTGCCGTTTAACATACCTTAGGAGTAGCTGCGGTATATCTAACAAAGCAAGTATCCTGGGGTGAATAAAAATCGTATCACCTTAGAAATGGGCCTAGTGGGACATAAATATGTTGATATAGAAATGTCTTTGATTGTGAAACACTATTGATTACTATCAGCATCAATATAATTTGAACATACCTACATACATATGTAGATATGTTTTATGATAAAATATGTGTTACGACAGGCAAGTAGATTAAAGTAGAAGCAATCGTTCATCAGAACATGAGTAGAAATTCAATTGTCTCGAAATTTTTGTTTACGCTTTATCTATATTTATGTATTATCAGTGGCGCACACAGAAAAACATTTTGAGGGCGGGGGTTTCAATATCCAACCGAAAATTAAAAAAAGTAAAGCGTGAATAACGGGTATTCATGAATATTGATGTGTAAACTGTTTCGAAATCGGATATTTATTCCCTTTTCCTTATTCCTTTTTTCCTGGTTTTCTATGGACTAAAAGGCGACTATCGTTTTTGTAATTTTTTGTTGTCATTGTGACTGCTACTATTTTGTTGTTTTTGTTTGTTTTGGTTTTTGACTTTTGATTTTTTATGTTGTTTTGTTTTGTATTGCTCAGAAACATGCAAGATCATCCGAGTCCACGTTTGACCCATATCTGGAGACCCGGCCTAGGGGTCACAATGAAAAGAGCTTCATATCGAAGTCCTGCTCAAAACCTTTCATTTGATACCAATATTGCTCAGAAACATTCAAGGATCATCCGGGTCCTCGTTTTGACCCATATCTGGAGACCCGGCCTAGGGGTCACAATGAAAAGAGCTTCATATCGAAGTCCTGCTCAAAACCTTTTATTTGATACCAATATTGCTCAGAAAATTAGATAGGTAGATGTAGGTATACATATCCATACATTTGCAGACATGTTCAAACTGGTTGGTCCTTTTTATTTTGCCTATTTGTCGCATTGTTGCAGAAAACAACAACAACTTCACTTCGCTTCGTTGCTGTTGTTGTTGATATTTGCATTTGCACGGCTATGCATGCAAGCATTTGTAAGTACATGTCTATCTACCTACCTACCACTGACAGTACCAAGCGATTCACACGGACGCAGCAATGCACTAACACAAAGGTCATTTACGTTTACGCGTAAACTTTACCTGTTTTTCGAAATCACTTGTAGCTACAGCAAAGATGTTTACACATCAAAAAAAAATACTTAAAACTCGTCCAGACAATTTTTACTTAAATTTATGTTTTGGGGAGTGGACCTACGTATGCACACATTAAACACAGGTACCTTTTAAATCTCATTGCATTTTCTCGGTATTTAAACTAAAACTAACAAGTAAGGAAGCCTAAGTTCGAGTGGAATCGAACATTAGATACTCAGCTGTTTGTTTGCGTTTGTTCGATTAGGGTGTATTTTATATGAATCGAGTGCCGCCTAAAGTGGGCGCAGCCACGCCCATTTTCAAAAATTTTATCGATCATCCAACTAAACATATGAATATTATTCTTTGTGCAATTTTGGCAATTTTTCGTCCAAACATTTTCCTAAGTAAGTAAATTACGCGTACCTAATTTCATCGATATATCTTCTACGGTTTCTGAGTTATGGCTTATAAACCTTTCAATCGTAAGTTTAAGTCTTGTGCGATTATCGATAACGCCGATCCTGTGCCAGATAAAAAATTTTACCTGCGAATGCAATAACTATGATTTTAGGACAATAAAACCAGATAAATTTCTGGTGCAATATATAACCCCGTTTGTTCGAATTGTCACAATTATTTCTCACTTATACTTGTGCTTTTCGTGCTATTTCCTTCAACATAATTTAGATAAGTTATCAACAGAAGAATCTAATAGAATTAATAAGCATAAAAAGACAAATTCATAGCCCATATTTAACAAAAAACTATCAGTCAATTGTGAATTGTTTTTTAAATGTAATAAATTTATACATATAAACTTGTAATTTTTAGACTGCTAAATATACTTAAATGAATTTTATGGTTTTCTAACTTTAGGCTGTTTTCATTTCGCTTTAGCCAGACATTGCACATTGGTCCCAATTCCATTTTTTTTGGCATAAATTCAACTAATACAGGTACGCAGTTGAAAGTTGACAAATCCTATAGCAATGGCATATGGAAGAAAAATAGCAAATATCTGATCAATCAGACCACGCCCACCGTGACTGCCAGTAGGGTGGCCCTTCCAGGTATGGGAAAAATTTCCTTTTGAGATACTGTATCGCAAAAGGTGTCAAAATTAGCGTAATTGAATACAGAGTTCTATATATTAATGTATGTTAAGGTAAATTTCAAATAAATAAACGAATTTAAATTTCGAAAAAATTAGCCACTAATAGGGTGTGTCGAAATACTTTTTTGAGGGTTTTCTTAACGCAAGACCTGTTAAAACTTGCGTGTTTCATAGCAGATTACGAAATAGTATAATAAGTAACGTCCGCAACTCACTTTTTGTGGTTAAGACAGCGACATCATACTATATTAGCGTGGAATTGCTGAGATAGAAGTTCACTGGAAAAATATCGAATTTTTTTAAAAACGGCAATAAACGGCAATAATATTTTTGCATGGCTTTATTAAATACACTTTACTTAATAATATAGCGTCTTTACTTTTGTGAAGAATTGTGTAGTTAGTTATATAACTTTTTGTCTACGAAACACAAAAATTATAAATTTTTTTTAACATAATATACCTTTCGCAAAGCACTTCAAAGCTATCCTAATACACTTAGAAACATGGAAAAACTTGGTAAGAGTAAATTCTACTTACTTTTTCCTACGTTATCCATAAAAATGTGCACTTGTTTTCAATCAAGCTTAATTTTCCAATATTAAAAAGTTCACAGCAAAAAAAAAATACGAAAAAACTTTAATATTATTGTGGCGAAAGAGCTGACTTTGATGGCTTGTCAGAAACTAATGGTAGCCAGATGTATTGAATTAAACTGGTTTTTAGGTGCAATAGTATATGTACTATTGGAAAATGCATGCCTTTTTTGAACACTTAAAAGTTTAAAAATTGGGTTTATGCCAAAAATTTTGGATTTGGGACCAATGTGCATTGGGGTGAAAAAATTATGGCAAGCCTAGCAATGTACATTAAGCCGTATCACGAAAATAAAGTTTGCATGTGTCAGTTTTATTTGAACACTTATGTCGAAAACATATTTTTGGTGTAAAAAAATTTTTTTAGGCCCGCGTTAAAAACAGCTAAATCGCGTTTTTTGTAATAACTTCCTTATTTGATGTCGGATCCCTATCATCTTAATGCCGCTGAAAAGGTCTCGCCCAGCACTATATTTGGCCCATATAAAGATTCGACCTCAAAGGTTGTTCTGAGTTTTACCTTTAAAAATTTTGGAGTTACTATCCCTAGATTTTTTTATTTTTATCACTAATACAAAGCTCTCAAAAAACCATGCGGATACCGCTAAAAAAGTTGTAGCCTTTATTCACAAACAAAAAAGTTATACCGTTTTAAAATCAGGGAACCTGTGTTTTTTGAAAAATTATCCCAAGTTCTTATTTATATGAGGCAGTAACGCCATATAGTATGAGTTTTTGATTAAAAAGCATTCTTAGTCCCCGATGTAACAGCGATGGAACAGATACCAATACTTAACACATAATATGCAATAAATTATTGATGATTGGACTATTCGTGCTGATCAACGTTATTTATATTGAATGATAATGGCTGTAGTGAAGATTTGGCAAGTATTCAAGGGACCTCTAAGCACGGCGCGCTGGTTTACAACGGCTTCACGATTTCCGCATCCGTGCATAGCGTAAAATCATCCAAGTTATTTAGAAAACTTCTAGAGTTCGTTGTAAAATTATACGTGCTTAAGAGAGAACGGAAGTCTAAATGTATTATCAATACTTGCGCTGGATGCGTCGTGTGCCCCTAGAAATGCAGTTAATTATTCAGCCTACAATTGAAAACAACGCATTTTACTTAAAACCCGAAAACATCTTCTTGCCTATGATAACCGAGACCGAAAATGACGATAAATGGGAGCTAATCCGGATTTTCTAAAAACGCGATGGTAATCTGGACCCAAAAATTAAGCTGACGTATTTCGCCGTTTCTCTGTGGTATTTTTGCCTCCCTACTGTGTAGTTTTTTATAAAAAAACAAGTGTTTCATTTTACAATGTTATAACTTTTTTGTTTGTGAATAAAGGCTAGATTTTTTTGGGGGATTCCTCATGGTCTTTTGAGAGCTTTGTATTAGTGGTTAAAAAGAAAAAATCTAGGGATAGTAACTTCAAAATTTTTAAAGGTAAAAATCAGAACAACCTTTGAAGTCGAAACTTTATATGGGCCAAATATAGTGCTGGGCGAGAGCTTTTTAGCGACATTAAGATGATAGAGATCCGACATCAAATAAGGAAGTTATTACAAAAAACGCGATTTAGCGGTTTTTAACGCGGGCCTAAGAAAAATTTTTTACACCAAAAATATTTTTTCGACATAAGTGTTCAAATAAAACTGACACACACTAAACTTTTGTTTTGTCCATATAACGTGATACGGCTTAATGTACATCCACGAATATTCATAGATTTTTCAACATGTATTTACACAAATATTTGTGCATGTCCATCTTTTATAAAATTATGCGTATTATCGTTGCAAATACCGATCGACATATGTATGTATGTATGTATTTCTTTACAAATTAGTGTCATAAATAATCACTTTTCACACTTCTTTATCTTGTTTTGCTTACTCTTGCATATACATACATAAGTATATAAGCTTTTCTCGGCAATTGTATGTAAGCATCAATACGCCTTATCCGCTCTTCGGAGTTAAAATCAAACATCAGAATAGCCTTTGGAAAATTAATTATCATCTGCAAATAAAATATAGCCTTTGGAAATATATTTATGTATTTGTTATGCATGCTTCTTGGATTCGCTCGTATAAGATGTAATGAATTGGCAGCAGCAATTCGGTTTGGCTACTTTGGCGTTGCGTTGAGCTGCGTTCAATTCGTTTAATTGTAATGGCAGAAATGTACCATTTACCATTTCTTTTTTGTGTTTTTTTGTGTTTAAAAGCTCTTAAGGAAAACTTTTTTCAACTTTTATCCACTTTTTTGATGAACACTTCATGATATTTCAAAAAAGTTAACACGTTAACAACATTAAAGTATACTGAAAGTGCCAGCTACTAAGTTAATTAGTCTTCATTTAATATGCCCCACAGATGTAAGCAATCGCAAAAAGTTTAATCACAAGAAATTGCGCACTTGTAATTAAAAGAAAACGCAAAGATGAAAACAAAAATTGTTTGGTGAGAGCAAAATTTTTGTTTGTTCTTCAGCTGTAATTCAAATGAAACTGCCGCGGAGAATAATTCCAATAAAATGCTAACTCGAAAAATATTTTATTACAAAGAAAATCTTGATGAAGACATATGCATATGTATACAAAAAACAACTACAAGAAAAAACACTTCGTAGAATGTCATAGAGGCCATTTTGTATTTGTGCTATGAAAAAGCGACTTCTGCTTCCGCTGTATAACATCCCAATGAAGTAGCCACTCCCGCGAATGCCATCCGATTCGCACTCCCCTCGCTGGTCAAATTTCACGCTATTACCATAACCGTCGGATTACTGCTTTATCGATTCACCCTGCGTAATTGAACTTTTTTTGCAAATCTATTTGCATGTTCAATAATTTAATTTGGTTACTTCTTGGAAGCGCTCTTTGTTCTGATTGCGGACTTGAAGCTGTTCCAATTTCTTGCGAAATACTCGCTAAATTTTGTACTTTTGCATTTGTTCTCGAATTATTAACGGCTTGTTCGCAATCAACGCTTATGTGTTGACCATCGCGATACTGTACCAAAATATGAACTTCTGCATTTTGCCCCCCCCCCCACCTGCAGCTTGCATTTGGAAGCGGTTATTTGTTAGCTTATTCCTAACACAGGATTTGGGTTCAAACCAAGTGATTTTGATGGTAGTGCCAAAGCATTCAAATCCGTGCTTAATGTTGTCCAAAACTCTAGATACAACTTCTGGAGACTGCTTGCTCATGTTATTTTGCGATATTTTCGTTAAGCTTCCTCCGCTCAACCAACAAAGAAAACTGCCCACGTTTTTGGTACAAATTCTGTTTAAAAATAAAATTAACTCATATTTTTACTTAAAATATACGAATTATTTTGTTATTCGTTAAATTTCATTGTAATTTAGTACGCAATTAAAATGCAATTTTTAAATTTCTTTTGAATCCGCACCAATTTTATGACGAATCGATATCAAAACAAATTACAGCTACTGTGTTTCGATTACGGTTACAGGAATGCGGTGAATCCTCGAACTGCTTTATCAACATGTTTTTTATTCCCGGACTGTATTGACGGTCGGTTATGAGAATACCAAATCTTATCAAAGCGATTCGCATTCCCTGCGAAAGGCATCCGCCGGATACCGTAATAGGCATGATTATATCCATTTTGGCAATTGTCTTGGATGATACTTGTTATCATAAAAACTTTAGTCTCTTATCAGCGTTAATCAAAAGTTTAAGGAAAACAAGAAAAAATAAATAAATAAGCATACAATTACGCAGATAAAAATTAAAGTCAACTTTAGAAAAATAAATGCAAAAGTACATAAATAAAATAGACTGAATTAAAAAGTAAAAGAGCGAGCAAATCGAAATAAAGTTTGTTAAAGACAGTGCAGCATACATAGCTGTCGAATAACGATAACTAATGAAGATAATGTATGTATATGTATATGCCTACCTATATATGTACTTACGTACATACCCTACAGCGACACAGCTAACTAGTATGCCAAAATTGTAGTATATTAACTGGTATTCGTATGACAATACCATACCAGCTTATTTTGTCTAGTATTATACTAGTTAAATGCAGTTGATCCACAAACTAGTTATCAAAATTCTAGTTTATCAACTGGTATCCAAAATGCAGCATCATACCAGTTTATTTTATCCAGTATAAAAAAAATTTATGAAGTCCAGCTAAGAAAAGCATTGCAATTAAACAAAAAGTGGTATTTTAAAAAAAAGCAAAGGGCAAGCAACAGAGTGCCTGAATTTTAATACAATGAGTTTTTTTTTAATTACTGAATATGTAACTTACGTTTTGTTTTTGCTTATAAAACTGAACTGCCAACTACTTGTATGTATAAGTATATCTAAGCAATATTTATTTTTATTGAATGAATGAATATAATGAATTACATATGAAATAAATAGACTTCAAAATTTATTTTTTTGCATAACTAAAAAAACTAAAACTAAACTAAACTGGTATTCGCTGACGTAGATGCTACTAGTATTTTTCTGACCCATACAAACTGGTATTTAACTGGTATGAGCTTATGCAGAGGAAGACAATTGCCATTTCGTAGGACATTAACACGCGAAAAATACCAGATGTTTACATGGGGAAATTTACAGTCGGGCAAGTAGTTGACTGTACCCCGCAAACTGGTATAATTCTAGTTTGCAACTAGTTACTTTCGCTGCAGGGTACTTCTGGATGTACATATGTATGTGTGTTGTGCATTTATTTTTATGTTTATATAAGTCAAATTACTTAAAGTTTTGAAGTTTGTCAGCTTCTACATCAAAGCAACTCAGCAAAGGCGTCTAATTGAAAGAAGAAATAAAAAGTGAGAAGCGTCGCAGACATGACATAGAAGTCTAATGTAGACATTAGTCAGTGTCATCGTGTGAAACTTAAATTTTATAAATTTATGGTATATATGTACATACACTCAAAAAAAAAATTTCTCTCGATCAAAGACATAATTTTCCTTATTTTGAACACGCGTCCCAATACAAAATTTTCTTTGTTTTGTGTAAATTTTCTTAAAAATGTGGAAAAAAC
Organism: Urophora cardui; assembly: GCA_960531455.1. Classification (NCBI taxonomy): domain Eukaryota; kingdom Metazoa; phylum Arthropoda; class Insecta; order Diptera; family Tephritidae; genus Urophora; species Urophora cardui. The sequence continues at coordinate 119,837,910 of OY482673.1, read as the reverse complement.
ATAAAAAACATTCAAATTCCTTGCCATGGGGATTTGTATGGGAATTTAATTTCTCAAAATTAAAGAAATCAAGTCTTCAAAACAAGGAAAGTTGGGAATGGAATGGCGCTTAAAGAATTTTTCATTATTTTAATGTATGAATTTTTTCAAAACAAGTATATGAAACCATGGTAACGCATGTACCAACAATATTTTATAAACCTTTTAACATGTTTTAAGGAAAATTTACTCAAAACAAAGAAAGTAGTGTTCAAAATAGGTAAACAATTTCTTTGACCCCTCCATATATTTTTTTTCTCTCAGTGTATGTATATTAGGCATATTACTTTTTACAATTTTTGCAAATACGAAAAACGGCATACCATAGTCGAATAGAGCATAAAAAAGTATGAACCGCATTATGTTTTTTTTTGCAAAATTGCAAAAAAGTTTCCGCGCAAAACGAAATTACTTTTTTATCAGAACTGCTGAAAAAAACAAAAAGTTTTTTACAGTGTAAACGTTTTTCTTCATAATAATAGATATTTATTTAAGTAATAATATTCCTATTATTCCAAACGCCTTTTAATGGACCTAAGGGAAGTGCCCCACCCACCCCAAACTAATTTTTCTTCAGAAAATTCTGATTCAATATAATCATAACACAGCTGTGCGCGGAACGTTTTTGAACCGAAATCACCTAAAAAAGTGATATTCATTACTTGTACAATATTTGCCACCACGTGGTGGTATGCCAAATTTTTCGTCAAAATTTGTTATATGCCTAATGTATATGTTATGCTGCAGACTAGGAAAAGGAACTGAGTTTTCTAGAAAACAGGAAAAAGCAAGAACAAATTTAAAAGACGCAGTTTGTTTAACTATGTACATACATTAGATAGGGTCGAAAAAAAAAGTTGCAAAACTCCGCCCCTAAATTTGAAGCTTATGTTAGGAGGGTTAAGGAACACAAAAAAAATTTTTTTTGATCCCGCGGAATACCGCCAAAATGTTTTTTTTAAACGGTTTTATTTAGCTCACCCCGTTTGTTTTATTCTTGGTTCAAATTTTGTAATTCAAATTTCACCCTCTTCCTGTCAACCGATTAATCTGAAATTTTGTACGCATGTATAACCCCGATGACAATGCAATATTATGAAAAAAAAAATTCCGATAGGTGGCGCGTGGGTCGCTATATTTACAAAAATCGCATTTATGGTCCGATTTGGCTGAAATTCGGAACATGTATTACTACCTTGAAAAGAAATATTTTGCTAAAAAAAACTTCCGATAAGTGGCGCGTGGGTCGCTATATTTACAAAAATCGCATTTATGGTCCGATTTGGCTCTTAGTAGAGTAAGAACTTTGCAGGGACTACGTATAGAGGCGTTGGACTGCAATTAACTAACGGGCAAGAAACCTTGCAATAATGAAGCACTAAATGAATTAAACAGAATGCGAAATAAAAACTAAAAACTATAAAATAAAAATAGGTAAAAAAACTTTTTAAGTTAAACGGTTTTATGTTATACATACATTGCAATGTTTAAGATAAATGTACTAAAAACCAAAAAATAATAAAATAGATACAGTCGTGGGAATTATAAACATTTGCATAGACTAGACTAAAATAAAACCGTGGGGCACGTCAATTGTCTACAATCGTTGATTAAAATGTTTGTTTTGTAATGTTACACTATAATTAGGCAGTTGTTCAACCGACAACGATGGACGTGTGATAAGTAGGGCTAGAATGTGGAAAAAAGCTAGCAAGCTCGATTATAAGCGAGTTTTAGGGTTTCATAGTGGTGAGCGAGTAGTACTTTTATCATATGTTTTGTCGATTAAAGACAAACTACGAGCAGTGAAACGATTCCTCGTGTGAATGTCCAACGATAAACTAGTTGAAACATCTCTTTTATTAACATGGAGTGTATAACTATTGGAATTTCCATGAGCAAGAAAATAGTAAGTAATTTGATGTATTGTGGAACGATTTTCCGTCATCCCTTGTCAAGTTTGGTTTGGAGACAAACCGGTTTCGGCTAATATGCGCCATCTTCAGTGTCTTCTTTCGTTCTGAGTTATTTTGTGTAAGTTCGATAGTATTTATAGTAACTAACTTCCGTCGTTTTGTTCAGGTACTTCGTGTTCATGTGATGTGTTCGTGCATTCGTGCGTGGGTGTGTGTGTGAGCCTGTGTTGTGTGTTTAGGTATGCAAATCTATTTTTTGTCATATTTTCATTATTGTACCCTCATTAACCAAGTAGGTAAAAGTCCGTTATTGTCCGTTTGTATGTTGTTTTGTTTATGTCGGTTTTAGGTCTTTTGTACTCTTTCCGGTATAGTAGCTTAAGCGGTTCAAATAATGTATCCGATGCGGTGTTTATTTGTTCATTTATTATTTTACCTACGAATGTTTTTTGTTTGTATATCTCCATATTTTCTAATATGTTAAGTCGTCTTCCTTTATGCTGTATGTGGAGAATTTTAGCTGTTTTTCCTATTTTCATGGGTGTACACTTGTTTTCTGCCATGTGGTTGGCGAAATTTGATTCCACTGTCGCTGATGATTTTCTTATTTTCTTATTGTAATCCCTTATGTGTTCTCGATATCTCGTCTTGATTTGGCGTCCTGTTTGTCCTATATAACTGTTTTGGCATTCGCAAGTCAATTTGTATACGCCTTGTTTGTCAAAGAGGTCTTCCTTGTTAATGTTGTTTCGTAGAAGTTTTCCCATATTGTTCCTCGTTTTAAATGCTGCATTAATGTTATATTTTTGGAAAACTTTAGCCAACTTGTAAGATGTTGCTCCGGTATATGATAGGACTGCCCATTTCTTCTCTTCTTTTTCTTTGGTTTCTGACTTTCTTGAATTTATGTTTTTTTGTATTTTCTTCACTAAACTTTTTTGATATCCGTTGTTCTCTGCGATTGTGTATATTGTGCTCAGTTCCTTGTTGTAAGCTTCTTTTCCTAACGGGGTTCGTTCAAGTCGTGTTAATAAATGTCTGAAAGCGGCGTTCTTGTGCTGTTGAGGATGGTTAGATTTATTGTATCTGTTGCTGTGGGTTTTCTGTATATTTCGTAAGTAAATTTGTTAGTCTCTTTGTTTATTTTAATTGTTAGGTCCAGGTAGTTGATTTTTCCATTTTTCTCTGTATCCATAGTGAATTTTATATTTTTGTGTTGGCTGTTGAGGTGCTCCAAAATCCAGCAGAAAATATGGAGATATACAAACAAAAAACATTCGTAGGTAAAATAATAAATGAACAAATAAACACCGCATCGGATACATTATTTGAACCGCTTAAGCTACTATACCCGAAAGAGGACAAAAGACCTAAAACCGACATAAACAAAACAACATACAAACGGACAATAACGGACTTTTACCTACTTGGTTAATGAGGGTACAATAATGAAAATATGACAAAAAATAGATTTGCATACCTAAACACACAACACAGGCTCACACACACACAAACGCACGAATGCACGAACACATCACATGAACACGAAGTACCTGAACAAAACGACGGAAGTTAGTTACTATAAATACTATCGAACTTACACAAAATAACTCAGAATGAAAGAAGACACTGAAGATGGCGCATATTAGCCGAAACCGGTTTGTCTCCAAACCAAACTTGACAAGGGATGACGGAAAATCGTTCCACAATACATCATATTCCTACCCTGTCGGAAAAACAAGCAACCAAAAAGTTATTAGTAAGTAATTTCCTCACCGTCTGCGGGCCAACTGCCTAACGACGAATTAAACGATTCTTCTATCGCACATTAAGTCGATAATTTGTAGACAATTGACGTGCCCCACGGTTTTATTTTAGTCTAGTCTATGCAAATGTTTATAATTCCCACGACTGTATCTATTTTATTATTTTTTAGTTTTTAGTACATTTACATTGCAATGTATGTATAACATAAAACCGTTTAACTTAAAAAGTTTTTTTTACCTATTTTTATTTTCTTGTAGCTTTGTTATTTAATATCCGTGTTTTTAAAATTGATATGCCATTACTTTCCTATTTTCAAGCTCGATATTTCCTTCCAAGGTTCTTTTCAGCTCTGAAGTCGTTTTCACATAGTTGGATCAGCTAACTTATTTGTATGTCCATGAATTATGCTTTTTGTTTTACCAAAGCCAAATGCTTCAAAATTCTTGATAATGTTGCCTTTAAATGGTTTTACTAAATTAACAAACAAAGAAGTTACGTCACTACGAATATTTAATGTAGCTTTATTTAACTCATTTTTTTAAGCAATTCAGTATATGCAAAGTTGTGAAAGTTTGGACCCTATATTAGAAGCTGATATTGAGAGGATTAAGGGATACAATTTTTATTTTTTTCTGATTTCGCGAAATGCCACCGAAATTTTTTTTTTTTTTTATTGTAACTTTTGGTATTTGACTTCAGAGTTGTAAAGGGCATTAGAAGAGAATATAGAGCTTCGAAATACGAAAATAATGACATATCGTCGGTCTTCTGCCAGAAACACGAATGTGAAATTTTTTCTAAGTACGATATCTGCTCTTTATCGGGCATATATTGATGTAATAACAATTAATATTGGTATAAATTCTTATGTAAACATACATACATAATATGTACTTGTATGTACATAAGCATATATACAAATATTAATTGTTATTATATCAATATATATCCTATAAGGAGCATACATCGCACTTAGAAAAAATTTCACATTCGTGTTTCTGGCAGGAGACCGACGATATCTACTTTAAAAATTGGATGTGAAATAAAAAAAAGTTACAATAAAAAAAACTATTTCGACGGTATTTCGAGGGGTCAAAAAATTTTTTTTGTGTCCCTTCACCCTCTCAGCATGAGCTTCAAATTTAGGGGCGAACTTTTACAACTTTTTTATTTCGTATGGGGGACCAACCCTATCTAATGTACATATGTATGTATGTCTTTGAGAAATGACAACTTTTATGCCTAGAAAAAAAAAACACACAAGTGCGCACTGCACACCTTGGAGAAGTGTAATATATAAATACATACATACATATATGTACTATGTATATTCCTTTTGAAATAACCTCTGTTGCAAATCAAGTCTTTGCACATGCTTAGTATTTTTGCTTCCTTGAATCGATGCCTTATACGCTGTTCCCATAAGTTTATAGTTAATTATTCCAGCTTTTCAACCAACTCAAATAGTTATATTCGATTTTCTCTGGAAAAATTATTTAAATTGCAAAAATTTATATTAAATTCAGTAGAAAGCGGAAAAGTCTGATTGAGCGAGTTTCATTGCGATGTAATTTAATATTTATTGCCATATTTACAATCAATATTCAATCATTTCAATATAACAACAACTCATTACCACTTATTGTCAACAAATTTATGCAAATTTGTATTGGCTTTACAAATGAGATGATTAAAATTAATTGTTAGGTGTTTACGATTGGGAGATGGAGTAAAATGAAAGAGGCTTTATGATTATGCCTTAATGGAGGTTCCATAATAGAACTATTGGTTGGCTATTAGAAAGAAAAACAAAAATTAAGGAATTGGAAGTGAGGCTCGACCTAAAACTCGCTATAACAGACTAACGCTAGAAGTAGCAGGGAGTAAACTTGTGTGTTTTCCAGGCAAATCTGACCTGAACAGGATGAGGCACTTAATCTGAACCGACTCTCCATAGGTCCACTGATGAGACTTAGAACAGGTCACTGTCTCATAGGCATTCATGCCTCTCGTATAGGGCTCTACAAAAACGAATATTGTCGCAACTGCAGATATGTGGAAGAAATTGAAAGTTTGGGTATTATCTATGTCACTGTCCTGCACTGTCGTTGCCCAGGTATCGCTCCCTTCATAGACACTACTTCGAGTGGCTGGCGCAGTTGGATAACGTAAAGATACTAGATTTTCTGTGCTTCATTAAGCAAACGCGCTGGTTAAACTTCACATGCACCTAATCTCAACTTATTTTTAACTCTATTTTCCGGAACGGATTTTAAAGGGTTGTATGAAACTAGGGTTGCTATGTGGTATTACAATGGGCCTATTCGGCCTAAATGTGTCCCTGCTTACTTGAGTTGCAGAGGCAGTTACCTCAACCTAACTGTGATATGTTAGTATTGCGACGATACGTCAAATATCAGCATTTCTTTACACATATTTGATAAGTCGATAGTTTAATTACTTTCATAAACATACCTTTAAACAAAAATACATATAGGCTGGCACATTTCGTCGCTCTTAGTAAGCGATTATTCGTGTTGCACTCACGTACCTTTAATGCCACATTCACGTATTCGCGCACGTCTATGCAAATAAGCAGCCATTTGATATGACATAAAATAGTTTAAGTTGGTGGTAGATACACATGCATACACGTGTTGCACTCACCCTGCAGGGAATTCAATAAAAAAAGGTGTCAAAAAGGAGGTAGATCAATTGATGTAGGACCCTCACCAGTTCAAAAGGAGAGAATTGAATGACCATTATAAAGCACACTGATTTGTACGCAATTTCGAAGTGACAAAAGTTGTATGAAAATTATTCGTTCGTTCAATTGCCGTCGGCTTTGTATATTTCTGAAATTCTCATATGTTTAGTGAAGCATTTCATATAAAGAGTTTCCTATTTGCATCTTCACTTGTATGAAATGAAATGTTCCCCTAATTATGCTTTTCCGATCTCTCAGTCTTATTTTTTTAATTATTTAGTTTTACTACTTTTTACATATTTTTGTAAATTTTTATTATTTTTAAAATTAAAAAAAAAATTATCATCCACCTCGACGCGGACAGGATTCGAACTCGCACTCGTCAGATGGAAAATCGTACGCGTTAGCCACTGTGCCATCGCGCCACTTGCTATAACGTGTCAAATGCTTCACTTAAGCGGCAGATGTGAAACTGTGGGATTTGTAGGAATTTTTAGCTAGTTCAGAACTATCGAAATTGTGCCAACAAACGAACTACACCTTTTCAAGATTGAAATCAGAAAACGCCAATTGGATTTCAGAATAGGTAATTGGATTTCAGAATTTGTCATTTGGATTTAAGAAAAGTTATCTGGATTTCAGAATCTGTTAATTGGATTTCAGAAAACGAAAATTGGATTTCAGAATAAGTAATTGGATTTCAGAATGTGTGAATTGGATTTCAGAAATAGACAATTGGATTTCAGAAAACGAAAATTGTATTTCAGATATCATAAACTTTATTTCGTAAAGTTGGAAAATAATTTGTAAGTTCAATTCAGGTTATAAATTCATATAAGTTATGTACTACAGATACAATTCAAAATAAGAGATTACGCAGTTATCGCGAAACTCCATTTTTAAAAATACAATTACAACTGAACGGCATAAAAATTACGAATTAATTTATTCCATAGTAAATAATTTTTGCATTTTCCATGACCTTCTTTATACATAATCAAGTATTTACATGGCAAAAATACATAGTTCGAAATGTATTTTCTGAAATCCAATTCTCTATTTCTGAAATCCAATTCACATATTCTGAAATCCAATTACCTATTCTGAAATCCAATTAACAGATTCTGAAATCCAGATAACTATTCTTAAATCCAAATGACAAATTCTGAAATCCAATTACCTATTCTGAAATCCAATTGGTGTTTTCTGAAATACAATTGGAGTTTTCTGAATTCAATCTGGAAAAGGTGTAGTGCAAACTGTAGAATTTAGTACTAGTTCGGAACTAACGAAAATATAGTGCAGAGGGTGACAATGGACAGCGCCTAGGATATCGCCGTGTTAAATTCGCTAGTTGATAACATGCAAAAGAGATCGAGCTCGCACTAGTAGTTGCGAAAAATGCACTAGAAGCGACCTACAGGGCATATGTACGGTTTACTGCCATGACTCTCTACTTACCTGCTGCATTCGTGTAGATATGTAATTAATTATCGACGCAAGCCACTCACTTGCATTTCCGCAAAGCTCAACATAGCCGCCAGCCCATTTTCATATTTCACTTATCACGTGCCGAACTTTGTTGGATAGATATGCAAGTTTGCGCGCGAATTTTACGCTTATATGCATGTATGTCCATGATGTGTATAGAAATTGTCATACGTACTTGTTTCCGCCAGCTTCTACCTGTACATACATTAGATAGGGTTGGTCCCCATACGAATACGTTTTTTTTTCTTGTAACTTTGTTATTTAACATCCGATTTTTAAAGTTGATACGTCATTATTTTCGTATTTCGAAGCTCCACATTTCCTTCTAATTTCCTTTTGAGCTCTGAAGTCAAATAACAAAGTTACAATAAAAAAACTATTTCGGCGGTATTTCGCGGGATCAGAAAGAAAAATAAAAATTTTTTCTCTAATCCTCTCAATATAAGCTTCAAATTTAGGGTCGGACTTTTACAACTTTACATATACTGAATTGCTTAAAAAAAATAGTTAAATAATATCTACGTTAAATAACTTCTTTGTGATGTAACTTCTTTGTTTATTAATTTAGTAAAACCGTTTCAAGGCAACATTGTCATGAATTTTGAAGCACTTTCATTTGGCAATACAAAGAGGATAATTCTTGTACATACAAATAAGTTAGCTGACCCAACTATGTGAAAACGACTTCAGAGCTCAAAATTACATTAGAAGGAAATGTAGAGCTTCAAAATACGAAAATAATGACGTATCAATTTTAAAAATCGGATGATAAATAACAAAGTTACAAGAAAAAAACAATTTCGGCGGTATTTCGCGGGGTCAAAAAAAAATTCTTTTTTGTGTCCCTTAACCCTCTCAACATAAGCTTCAAATTTAGTGGCGGACTTTTACAACATTTTTTTATCGACCCTGTCTAACATACATTCATATGCACGTCCTTAACTAAATAAATATTCCAGCTACACACTTATGTAAGCATCTAAGCACAGTCACTTTCAATAATTATTGTTTGCTTCTAAAAATTTCCACACAACGTGCATTTAATTACTTATGCTTATACTTTATTTTGATGCATTCACTCACGCACGAATTTACCCACGTTTCGCTTTTAGATTTTATTGGCTTTTTATAATAGAAATGTCCTTGTGTCACATACATATTTGCATTCAAATTCTTGATGCTCAGGTACTTACGTGTACATGTATTAAAAATAATTTTATAGAAGTGCGATACTCAACCTACACAGAGCCAAAATACCACCTAAAATGCCCTGTAAATCAGAACAAAGTTTAGCGGATTTCTCTACGCTTTCTCTCCAATAAGATGCCCGTCTTATTATGACTGGATATCTAATTTTAATAAAACTAAGTAGATATACTGTAAAACTAATATGAAAACCTTTTCAATATTACTAAGAAGATAACCCGTGGATTTTAGATGGAATCATTTTCAGTAAAATTTAATGGATAACCTATAAAATTAAGATGAAAATCTCTTATATAAAATTAAGAAGATGACTCCTAGAATAAATATGGAAACATTTTCACATAAATTTAGCATATAACCTGTAAAATTAAGAAGAAACCCTGTTTAATATTATTAAGAAGAGAATATTGATTTTCATCGGAAAACATAATTAGTCAACTAGTATTTTCCTAGGACTTATTCAGATAAAGGGCAACATTTCATTTCATATAAGTGCAGATGGACATAATAAACTCTTTACACCAAGTGCTTCACTAATCGTTTGAGAATTGTAGAAATGTGCAAAGCCGTAGTGAAATTGACGAACGGAGGAAACACATAAGAGCTCTTTTAAAAATAAAAAGTTCTCCCTTTTAATTTCTTGAACATGTTATTGAACACATACAAAAAAGTGGCTGATGCAATAACTGTTATGCATATTTCTAGTATGTACGAGTATATCCATACATGTACGTATGTTAAGACGTTTATAGCAAAATTTTAATAAATAAGGGCTCTTTTAAAAATAAAAATTTTTCCTTTTTAATAAATTCAAAAAGGTTCTAGTAAAAATTAGAGGATGTCCTTATTGATTTGCTTTATAAAAATATTCTCATAAAAACAAGCAGATTTCTTCTAACAATTTAATTTTTTTGACAAAATGACATACAAAATTAATAAACAATAAGTTATCTCCTCGTTATCAGATGGTATCCTTTTCAATAAATTTAAGAGGAAATTCAAGCTAAAATCTAGAAGATTTTCTAGCAAAAATTTCTTCAATTTTGTCTCCTCTCGCTCTCCTTGTCCAAATAGCTTTTTTAGATGGCAGTCTCTTTGATTATAGGTGAACTTTTTGGCTCTGTGTAGTCATTTAACGTTCAAATAGCGCTCATATTCTTTATATTAGAAAATGCAATTAATATTTTTACTTTCTAAAAAAAAGAAATGAATTTTATTATTGCCTACTGAATATCGCATAAAATTTAATTTCTCTGATATTGCAGCGTCTCACAATTGCGCCAATTTGCGCTTCGAAGTACCACCTACAGACTCTCAGTCTAATAACTGAATTCATAATAGCATGGCACATACGCAAAAATGTTTGATTGCATGGCATAAAAACGCATTTGCATACATCTTCTTCTTCTTAATTGGCGCGTAACCGTCTAGATGATTTTGGTCGAGTCCTATAAAGCGTGACAGTCGGTTCTGTTTCGTGCTGCCTGCCGACAATTTGAATTATCAAGGGAGGCAGAGTCAGTTTTCCGCGGAGCTTTCCAACGCTTTCTAATGCCTTTATCGGGTTTCGAAAGCGAAACACTTTCTGGACCGGATCACCTTCATCCATTCTCTCGACATGACCTGCCCAATGCAACAGCTGAACAACGTCGATATCTGTGTAAAGCTCGTACTGCTCATCATTAAATTTCCGTCGATACTTTCCCTCGCCAACTCGCAAAAGTCCATAAATCTTCCGAAGAACTTTCCTCTTAAATACTCCAAGTGACATCTCATCTGATTTTGACATTGTCGAAGCTTCTGCGCCGTACATGAGGACTGGAGCGATGAGCGTTCCGTACTCTGAAAAAAATATCCGTAGTTAAATCAACAACTTTCCGCTGTTGAATCTCCGTATTTGATTCAACAGCAAAAGTATTTGTTTTAACGGCAAAGTTTTTGATTCAACAAATTTCCGTAGTTAATTCAAAGACGTGCGTTGTTGATTCAAAAACTCGCTTGCTGTTAAGCATTTTTTAAGTAAAAAGAAAGAAGGATTTGAAAGAAAAAATAAACAAAATTTTTGAAATTCGTTCAATTTGTTTCAATTTTAAAATAAAATATATAAATTTCATAAGAAAGTAATATAGGTACTACATACATAAATAAAAAAAAATTAATTAAACAAAAACCAATATATATTGATAAACTTAGCTTGTTTTGATGTCGTGAGAGTTGTCTGCAGATGTACTGATGCGTTTGGAAATGGTGAATGGATGAATGACTCGTTTGGTGACGGCGGGCCTTAATATTAATATTACTACATATCGAGCCCTAACCGCCAAAAAGTGTATCCAACAAAAATTAAATTTTACAGGATTTTTTTTTTTTATTTTCTTTTCATACTGTTGGTAATCAGCCTTGAAATTTATTTATGGCCGGTTTCACAATCTGCGGTTAATTTAATCGCTGATTAGTTTGACGTAAATTGTATGGCGAGCTGTCAAATAAATTGCTTAACCGGGCAAAAATCTCTGGTTAAGTGCTTAATCGGAGGAGGTGAAACCGGCCCTAAGTCTATAAAATTGTGGGAGTTGATGCGTACTATAATAAGTTATTGATTTCCTTAAAAACGCTAAAATCGATAATTTTGTTGGATACACTTTATGGCGGTTAGGGCTCGATATGTAAACATACTTATATATATTATATGTATAAAAAAATAAAATAAAATAATATCTATTATATTAAAAAAAATACTATTTTTACAACTTTCTTGAGGTTCCCTTCAATGGTGCCCGTTTTTCGACCAAAAACTTTTGCGGTTAATTCAAAAGCAAAAGTTGTTAGCTTAAATACGAAAAGTATTTGAATCAACAGTACTCGCTTTTGGACTAAAAACTTTTGCTGTTAATTCAAAAGCAAAAACTGTTAACTTAAATGTAAAAGTATTTCATTCAACAGTTTCCGTTGTTAACTTAAATACGAAAAGTATTTGAATCAAAAACGCTCGCATCTTTGAAACAACAACGGAGCGTTGTTGGGCACATTTCAACTGCGGAAAGTTGTTCATTTAACTACAAAAGTCTTTGTATTTACAACGTTTTTTTTCAGAGTAGAGTGTGGTTTTTGTTCGTCGAGAGAGGACTTTACTTTTCAATTGACTACTTTTTCCAAAGTAGCACTTCTTGGCAAGAGTGAGTCACCGTTGGTTTTCCGTGCTGACAGCGTTTTTGGTGTTGTTGCTGGTTTCCAAATAGACGAAGACCTTAACGGAAATATAGTGCTTCTCGAGCTTGCCAAAGACCAAATTTATGCCATGGATCGACAGAGCTGGGCGCTTGGGATTGAAGTCTGGCAAATCTCATTGTGGCATAGGCGGTTATGAATGTTTCACTTAGGCGGTTATGAAGTTTAAAGGACGATTTGTTTACGATTTTGTCACGTTCAAGCTTAACAGACTTTCATGACGAAAGTCGAAAGGCTTGTCTCAATCTACTTCTGACTTAAATTTAGCTTGTTTTACGCTGAGTGTACATCAAATTTTTAGCTACAGGATGCCATTTTAATCAATTCAAGCGCTGGAGGGCTTTCAATTAATCCATAAATTTAAGCAAGATATTTGCATACATATTTCTATATTTTTGCTGATATCAACTTTACACAAATATATATTTTATGCACAATAATAAATCTTATCAGTATATCACATGCATACATAGATACATACTTATGTATGTGCGTATATGCCTGTACATACACTGCAAAAAATGCGATTAATCCGGGGCGTGTCCGGGATCAATCGCTAGGGAGCATGCGACTAATACAATTTTACATCCCTTTATATGGAGTGAATTGATCGCATTTGTTCGAGCATGTCCTATGAAGAGACTAATTGTTCAACTTGTATACCCGAACGGGTACCAATATAGATTAATCACTAACATACCGAACGGGTACAAATGTAGATCAATCGCTTACAGCACGAACGGCTACAAATATAGATTTTTCCAAGTTGTTAGCCAAGGCAATTTTTAATAACAATATTTAAAAAATTGTAAATATTTTACTTTCGTAAAAAAATCTCAATAAATAAATTTAAAAAATTGTAAGTTTTGAGTATGCATTATACGGACGTAATGTAAAGGATTTTTTCATAGGATATTTTAGGCAACATTTTGTTAAAATTATTATTGATCATTATTATTAGAAGAAAGGGTGTTCAATTCGTTTTACCGGTTGTTCTACAATTTTTTAAATACATTGCATATTTTTGTAAAATTTCAAAATTTAAGGAATCTAGATTTGTACCCGTTCGGGATGAAAGCGATTAATCTACATTATACAATTGGTCTACAATTAGTCTACATTTATACCCGTTCGGGAACAATCAGCGACTAATTGTGGACCGATTGTTCTCGATCAATCCGGGACAAATCTCTTTCGGGATTAATCGCACATTTTTTTGCAGAGTAGATTCATATCTACACAGATTTATTTGCAGCTGGAAAATTCAACGCACATCAAATATGCTAACAAAAACAATAAAGCTTCGCTTTAAATTTGGCGCGTGTCTCTACCAACAAGATTTGACATTTATCTTAAAATTGTCTGCTATTATATTTTGTTAATGAACCCCACAAAATTTTATGGCGATAGGATGACGTTTTGAACTGCCCCCAGCCCCGCAAATTTTAAAGCAATAACCATGATCTGGTACAAATTAGAGTTTACGATTTCTCGAGTTCGAGCGAGACGAGATTCTCGAATCTCGAAAGGCTCGCGAGCTTCTCGACATTCAACTACATCGCAGAAATAAGCGGTATAAGCATACTATGCTGTTTCGTAGATTGTTCTGCTTGTATGTACTTACATGTGTATGAATATATGCCATTTACACCATTCCCAGGTGTATTTCACAAATCAATGCACAAAACTCCCAGAGAAATACAATTACAATTTCATAATATAAAATTTTTTCTTAGCAATGACATACGGGAAATTTTTGATATTCATGTTTTTTGACACAATATGTTATCGAGAAATCCGAGAAACGAGATTTAATCGAGAACCCGAGTCTCGGTTTTCTCGATCCTCGAATTTCTCGACACTGCTCGAGATCGAATCGTAAGCCCTCGTACAAATATGAAATTTTGAAAATTATAAAATCAAGAAACGAAATATAAGGATGGCTATTTTTTTTTGTGACCGCTGTGGTGCAGTGGGTACAGTGCTCGCCTGCTATCCCAGAGGTCCCGGGTTCAAGCCCCAGTCCGAGCAAACACCAAACAAATTTTTTGTAATTAGTAAAAATCCAATTATTGGGGTTTTTAAGAGCAGCGGTCACCTCTCGGCAGTGGGCAGCATACCCTCCGAGTGTATTTCTGCCATGAAAAAGCTTCTCACAAAAAATACATTCGCCGTTCGGAGCCGGCATAAAACTGTAGGTAGGAAAACAAAAGGAGCACACCTCGAATTGGGAGAGAAGCTCGGCCATATAACTCGTCAGAGTTTTAATAGCGGCATTGTATTATTATTATTCATATCGCATTGGGTATGTTCAGAAACGCAGCAAGAAATGCAACAGCGGCAGAAATTATTTTTTTGATGATTGTGATGAGCGACGCTTCATGTAAAATTTACGTTTAGAAACGCTCTGCTTGTACTACAAAATCAGGTTGCGCTTCAAACTGAGTTTCTGAACAAAGCCATTTGTATTCGTACTCTTATTTTCCGTCCAAAAAAATCTGCACTTTTTTGGAAGATACATATGCTCATAAGGCTTATGAAATCATGCCTCAAATTTCTAAGGTAGTTTTATGAACAAAGCCTTTATAAAGCATATTTTCCTGTGTTGATGTCATTGGGACATAAGAAATACTCTCTTTTTTTCTTTATGAGAGGAAACCTTATTCAAAAAAGGCTTATTGGCCACGAGCAATAGAGTTTAGATAATTCCTTATAATAAGGGCTTTTGTGGTGTTTAAATACCTTATACTAAGGCTCATTAGTCATAGGAAATAATACTTACCACATTCCTTATCATATTCCTATACTTAAATTATTATTATTCGTATTCATTACTTTTAGTTTGCTTGCTTTTCCGACAGCGTAGGAATATAATGTATTGTGGAACGATTTTCCGTCATCCCTTGCCAAGTTTGGTATTGGAGACAAACCGGTTTCAGAAAATATGCGCCATGTGTCTTTTTTCGTTAGCCGAAACCGGTTTTTCTCCAAACCAAACCTGACAAGGGATGACGGAAAATCGTTCCACAATACATAATTTTCGTATTCTTTAAAATTTTCTATTTCGCATTCGTAGTTTGTTTCATAGGTATTTGTATTCGGATTTTTTATTTTTATTAGAATTGGTACTCGTATTCGCATACGTATTACATTACGTATTGGTAGTCGTACTCCTTTTTGTATTTATTTTCCGCTATACAAACTTTCAAGCAGAAAACTTTCCTACTTTTTACGAATCGTTGAGTGGTCATTAGTTTCGCAGTATCGCCTGGTCATCGCCGCCGATACTTTTCAAACTGTTTTCAAGGTATGCGCTAAATTTTTCATTTGTTTTTACTTTTTGGTGTATATCAAATTTTTTATTCGATTGCACTGTGGCGATATACAAATGTCTGTATATATATTAGAGCGTAGCCAAAGAATTTTTGGATATTAACGCGCCACTTTTGCTTATAACATTAAAATATGTCATGGCCCCACTGCAGCGAACGAGCTTTAAACATGTGTTAACACTTTAAAATCTAATTGAAAAAAGGTTTAATTTTCATTATCTGAACCTCACCATGAGAGATTGCCAAAAATCGTGAAATCTACAAGCACATACAATTTAAAGTGTTAATGCGGAAAAGGTGACTGGAATAAAATGGGCGTGGTGTCACACCTTCGGAAAGTAGTTCCTTTTTATTGCTTACAGTGGCCACTAAACAACATGATAGACTCTTATAAGTAAGGCCCTTGAAAAACAGCAGTTATTTAATAAAATGCAAATGCAGCAGGTTGAAGTTTATGGTATGAAAAAATGCGACAGGATGGGATTTACTCATATGAGAGAGAAATACAAACCATTTCGCTTGCTTATGTGTATTTCCTCCTTCATTTCATTTTATTTTATTTTGTTTTGTGGTTGTTCTTTCGATTCTCACTGCTCCATTGATTTCAGCCTGTTTATAATTTATCACAAAATTTATTCATATTAATATATTTCTGCAACCAAAAATCAATTTCAAATGGAACTATGCGAAGCCACAATAACATACATAAATAAAATACAGACATACATACATACATACATACATACATATATATGTATATAAATATATACATATGTATGTCCTTTCTATGCAGATGCCGGTTATGATACTTATTTTCATACTTTTTTACCCACCTCTTTTCAACAGCTCAAAAGTACTCGTGTCGTTGAATCAAATCAAACTTTTTGTCTGCGGTTGAAATTAAAAAAGTTTTCGGGGGAAAAAATTCACAAAAAAAATAAACAGTGCTCTGTTAAGTGGGTATTTCAAAGTACATATTTCATTTTGGAAATTGAACCCGAATTATTTTTTGGCAATTCAAGTATTTTAAATGAAATGTGAAATTTCGTATACCTACATACATGGAAATGACACACACATTTCAATAGCTTGCCCTGCAAACAGCATTTGTTCGATTTTTACTTTTCTAGGAAGCGCTCGAAATTTGTACAACAAAAATCTCATGTTCCATGTAAATTGAGGCTGACAATAAATCACAAAGTAAAACCAAAAGTAGAATTTTTAGCACAAAAATGCAATGCCACAAACGACCTCAATTCATTATGGGCGGCGAATATGTCGAAATGATTGCATCCATATGGCGAAGCACACCCGCAAAAATGCTTGTGATTATATACTTACATACTTAGATACAAATAGATATCTACATATACATATATGTATGTATGCATATATGTACATTTATAGACAAATGTACCTACATACATACATACAATGCTCGTGCTGACACGCACCGTCCAAATTAAGCAAACATTAATTGCCACCTCATAAGCGCAGCACGCTGAATGTAACAATAACAAAGCCTAAATGTGTTTTTGTGGCATTGCTTCCCCTGTTCCAATGAGCTAAATATTATTTGATATTTCACAAATGTGCTGCAAGCCCATATAGCAAAAGATTAAAGTGTTTTATTTTTAAGAAAAATATGCAAAGTAAATGAAAAAAAAATATTAAATGGCAATGAACTGCCGGAGCACTATAAATTTGTTGGCGTGTGTGCTGGAAGTGAAAATGAAGGTGAAATTTGAAATATTGACATAGACAGCAATATATGTATGTATATATGCATGGGTATACTTACTTAGACTAAGCAACTAAAAAAATAAAATAAAAAATAAAATAAAATCAAACAAATTAAAATAAAAAATAAAATAGAAAACAAAATAAAAAAATGAATAAAATTAAAATAAAACAAGTAAGGAAGCCTAAGTTCGAGTGGAATCGAACATTAGATACTCAGCTGTATGTTTTCATAGTTTGTTTGCGTTTGATGGAAACACGGTGTACTTTATATAAAGCGAGTGCTGCATAAAGTGGGCGTAGCCACGCCCATTTTCAACATTTTTATCAGTCATCCAACTAAGCATATGAATATTATTCTTTGTGCAAAATTTCATTCCTTTTTGACTTCTAGTTATAAAGATGTCACGTTACAAATTCCCAAAGAGTGTTCCAGATATATCTTTCTTAAAAAGTAGGCGTGGTCATAAACCGATTTCAATAAATTTTTTCGTGGCTATTAACACATGTTATTAAAGTGTATAAACCAAGTTTCGTCATAATATCTCAATTATTTGTCGAGTTATAGGCTAAGAAATCACGTATATCGCTTAAAATGTTTTTATTAGGTCACTTTATAATACCCATTTATAAAAGTGGGCGTGGTCGTCAACCGATTTCGCTAAAATTTTCAACATGTATTACCACAAGTAATAAAAGTGTACGCACCAAGTTTCGTCATTATATATCAATTATTTGTCGAGTTATGGGCTCAGAAATCTCGTATATTCCTGTTTATAAAAAGAGGCGGTGCCACGCCCATTTTCCAAAATTTTTGTGGTTTTCGTTTTATGTTTATAGTTGGACTCATGCCACAAAATTTCAGTGATAGATCTTTATATTTGACAGATATATCGCTTAAAATGTTTTTATTAGGTCACTTTATAATACACATATATAAAAGTGGGCGTGGCCGTCAACCGATTTTGACAATTTTCCGTCAAAACATTTGCCTAAGTAAGTAAATCACGCGCACCAAATTTCATCGATATATCTTCAACGGTTTCTGAGTTATGACTCATAAAACTTTCAATGTTTGACCCTTAATAAGTGGGCGTGGCAACGCCCATTTTCCAAAATTTCATAAAATTTCTTCATAGGGGCCTGAGCTCAACATGTGAGTAAAATTTTATCGCTCCAGCTATATTAGGGACTGAGATACCAAATTTCCGATTTTTTCTATATAGGAAAAGTGGGCGTGGTCATGGTCCGATTTCGCCCATTTTCAATACCAACCGTCCCAGTCTCGATACCAACTTGCATTCCAAATTTCATCAAAATATCTCAATTTTTGCGCGAGTTAGAGTGTTTACAGACGGACGGACGGACAGACGGACGGACGGACGGACGGACGGACATGGCTCAATCGATTTCTCTTTTCACCCTGATCATTTTGATATATATAAGTCTATATCTATCTCGATTATTTCATTCTGTTACAATCCACCGTTATGTGATTAAAACTATAATACTCTGTGTACTAGTACAGCTGAGTATAACAAGTAAGGAAGCCTAAGTTCGAGTGGAATCGAACATTAGATACTCAGCTGTATGCTTTCATTGTTTGTTTGCGTTTGTTCGATATAGGGTGTATTTTATATAAAGCGAGTGCCGCATAAAGTGGGCGTAGCCACGCCCATTTTCAACATTTTTATCAGTCATCCAACTAAGCATATGAATATTATTCTTTGTGCAAAATTTCATTCCTTTATGACTTCTAGTTACAAAGAAGTCTTGTTACAAATTCCCAAAGGGTGTTCCAGAAATATCTTTGTTAAAAAGTAGGCGTGGTCATAAACCGATTTCAACAAATTTTTGCGTGTTATAAAAGTGTATAAACCAAGTTTCGTCATAATATCTCAATTATTTGTCGAGTTATGGGCTCCGAAATCTCGTTGATTCCTTTGTCTGAAAAGAGGCGGTGCCACGCCCATTTTCCGAAATTTTTCTATTTTTTGGTTCCGATCTATTGTAGCACTCATGCCACAAAATTTCAATGAATTATCTTTATATTTGACAAAGATATCGCTTAAAATGTTTTTATTAGGCCACTTTATGATACCCATATATAAAAGTGGGCGTGGTCGTCAACCGATTTCGCTAAAATTTTGGACATGTATTACTACAAGTAGTGAAAGTGTATAGACCAAGTTTCGTCATAATATATCGATTATTTGTCGAGTTATGGGCTCAGAAATCTCGTATATTCCTGCTTCTAAAAGGAGGCGGTGCCACGCCCATTTTCCAAAATTTTTGTATTTTTTGTTTTACGTCCATAGTTGGACACCTTCCATAAAATTTCAATGATATATCTTTATATTTGACAGAGATATCGCTTAAAATCTTTTTATTAGTTCACTTTATAATACCCATATATAAAAGTGGGCGTGGTCGTCAACCGATTTTGGCAATTTTTCGTCCAAACATTTGCCTAAGTAAGTATATCACGCCTACCAAATTTCATTAATATATCTTCAACGGTTTCAGAGTTATGACTCATAAAACTTTCAATGTTTGCCCCTTAATAAGTGGGCGTGGCACCGCCCATTTTCCAAAATTTCACCATATTTCTTCATAAGGGCCTGAGCTCAATACGCGTGTAAAATTTTATCACTCTAGCTCTATTAGTGACTGAGATACAAAATTTCCGATTTTTACCATATAGGGGAGGTGGGCGTGGTCATGGTCCGATTTCGCCCATTTTCAATACCATCCGTTCCTGTCTTGATACCAGCTTACATTTCAAATTTCATCAAAATATCTCAATTTTTGCGCGAGTTATCGTGCTCACAGACGGACAGACGGACAGACGGACGGACATGGCTCAATCGATTTCTCTTTTCACCCTGATCATTTTGATATATATAAGTCTATATCTATCTCGATTATTTCATTCTGTTACAATCCACCGTTAGGAAATCAAAACTATAATACTCTGTGTACTAGTACAGCTGAGTATAATAAATAAAATGAAATAAAATAAAATTAAAAAAATGAAAACGAAATAAAAAATAAATTAAATTAAATTAAAAAAATAAAAAATAAAATAAAATAAGAAAATAAAAAGTAAAAGAAATATAAAAAATTAAATAAATTAAACCAAATAAAATTAAAAAAATGAAATATAATAAAATAAATAAAAAAATAATAAAATAATATAAAATAAACTAAAATAAAATAAAAAATAAATAAAAAATAAAATAAACTAAAATAAAAAAAATTAAATACATTTCAAATTTAAAATTAAAAGAAGTAAATTCAAATAAATCAAATACAATCAAGAAAAATAAAATAAGATAAAAAAGTAAGAAAATAAAAACAATAAAGAAATAAAATAAAATAAAAAACCAAATAAAATGGGAATAAACGTAAAAAAACTAAAATAAAATAACATAAAATAAAACAACTGAAATAAAAAAATAAAATAAAATAAAATAAAATAAAATTAAAAAAATAAAAGAAATAAAAAAAAAAATAATGAAATAAGATTAAAAATAAAACAAAAAATTCAATAAAATAAGATAAAATAATATAAAATAAAAAGTAAAAAAAGAATAAACTATACCAAAATAAAACAATTGAAATAAAAGATAAAATAAAATAAAAAAATAAAATAACTTTAAACTTTAGAATTAAAAAGAAATAAATTCAAATAAATAAACTAAAATAAAATAAACTAAACTAAAATAAAATAAAACAAATAAAATAAAACAAATAAAATTAAAAAATAAAATAAAATAAAATAAAATAAATTTAATATTTAAAATTAAAAAAAAAAAAATAAATTTTAATAAATCAAATAAAATCAAGCAAAATAAAATAAATAAAATTTAAATTAAAATAAAAAAAAATGAAATAAATAAAATAAAATATGTAAAATAAAATAAAATAAAATAAAATAATAAAAAAAAATTGGTTTAATGATGTAATGAGTAATTGGGTGTTATATTTCATATCCTCGCTGTAAAAAATGTCCGTTATTTTGTGACCGAACACACAAGAAGGCGCACATCCGATCCGCTTTTATCATCTCAGAAGTGTTTGATATGCCGTTCGCCACTTCGAAGAAGCGGCTACCAGATAAAGAACCATACAGATTGGACCCCCATCAAACACCCGTTAACCATCGCCAATTGGTATCAAAATTTATATGTGATATATTTGACCATTGATAACTATAGCGGTGGGTTGGAAATAAAATTGTTCGTTTCATTTTTATGCACAACCCTAATGTAAATATATATATGTATACATACATATGTCATAGGTGTAAAAATTGTGCAATTTATTATGCGGCCGACACGCAATATTGCGTTGAAAGCAAACACAAAGCAGACGCATTTACTGGACAATACAAAAATAAACTTTGGTTTGTTGAATGGCATGCGAGGCAAATAGCGGCATTTGATTTTATACAAAAATACATTTAGTATATGGCTTTGTTCAGAAACTCAGTTTGAAGCGCAATCTGCTTTTGTAGTACAAGCAGAACGTTCATAAACGTAAATTTTGCATGAAACGTCACTCATCACTAGGGCAAACAAAAAATTGCTCTAAAAAATGCTTTTTTGGCGCCAAAAAATTGCCGTTAAACTTAAAGAATTGGCACTTTTTAGCCTTAAACATTTTTTTTATTTCAGTTCATTTTCTTAAAACATAAAAAAAAAATAAAATAAGGGCCGACTTCATAATGAAACTCTTAATGCTCCTTTTGTTAAAAGTTCATTTTAGTTAAAGAGCCATTTAATCGTGTTTTAAAGTAGGAGTGATTTCATAATAATATAATATTAAAAGGCTCCTTTAAGCGAAAATATTGCAAATGACAATGCCGTCTTCTACAGTTTCACGTCAAATTATTGTCATAAATTTAAAAATATTGAAATTCATCATTTCTTTTTTTTTTTTCTGAAAATAAATAAATTTTTGGATTGTGGCTTTAATTTTTTTGAAAAAAAAAAAAGTAAAAAGAAGCATAATTTGGAAACCCAGTGTATAAAAAATTGGAAGCGGTCATCCAACCTCACAAAAGAGAAAGAAGATGAATATTGCATTATAGGACTCAACAAACAAAATCGGTTGAAACATTTTAATAAATTCTTGATATTTGATTTTGATAGATTGCAGAAATTAAATTTTTTCCGGCAAAAGGGATTCTTAAATCACGTTTTTGGTTAGT
This sequence comes from Urophora cardui, assembly GCA_960531455.1. Classification (NCBI taxonomy): domain Eukaryota; kingdom Metazoa; phylum Arthropoda; class Insecta; order Diptera; family Tephritidae; genus Urophora; species Urophora cardui. The sequence goes on along the minus strand of OY482673.1, from coordinate 119,815,269 downwards.
TAACCTTGAAGGAACATTTATCTTGAAAAAGACTTTATGAAATCGATCAACAAAATAAAGGCTCCTTTAGATTTTAAATGAACTTTTAATTTGATTATGAAATCGGCCCTAAGGTAAACTAAAATTAAAATAAAATAAAATAAAATAAAATAAAATAAAATAAAATAAGAAAATGTAAACTCTTAGGTACATGTCTCAAAAGAGAAATACAATATACCTGAATCGTAATTTGGCGTTAGGTCGGTCGCGCATTGATCGTACCTCAAAGTTGATTTACTCTGACATCCGATATTACATGTTGAAGTGAAAAAATGCTAACTGCCACTAATATATTTTGTTGAATTTTTTACATATTTAATAGCTTTTCATCGAAAGAGAACAATTTGAATTTATTTTTTCATCGATATTTACTTGAGGGCAAAATGCGATTTGCTCCATATATTTTCATATATTTCTACTCACCTGTCAAAAACGTGGCCGACCGAACGCCATATTTGGATTCTGGTATAAAAAATTTAATTCATATTGCCACATACGGCATCCCCGATCAACACAACAAAAAAATTGGAGCGAGAGCGAAGCTCGCAGCAAAAAAAAATTGGGAGTTAGGAGCAGAGCCAGGAGAAAAAAATGTTTGAGAATGGAGCAGGATCGTAGCTAAAGAAAAAACAAACTTTTGCTCCGATGCCCTGGTTGTGAAGATTAAACGAAATATACATGGGGGGTGGGGGGGGGTTAGATTTACAATAAAGTTTTGTTGAAATTACCGGACGTCTATACATACCATTATCTGGAGCAATTCAATTGACAAATTGAAGCGACTAGCCAATCAGAGAGCAGAAAATCCGTAACATTTTTTTCCTATTTTTTTTCCTATTTTTTTTTTTTTTTGTAATTTTCATTTAATAGTGAAATTAGCATAAATTAGCATTTATTATGAATTTGGCAATTTTTAGCTCTATCAAAAGTAGGTCAGAATGTATAATTTTTCTTAAAAACTACCCTAAATTAAGTATTATGTGATAGCTACCATAGAAAAAAACTTGCTCGTGCCAATTTTTGGTTGCCCTACTCATCACAATCATCAAAAAAATAATTACTGCCGCTGTTGCGTTTCATGCTGCGTTTCTGAACATACCCTATGTCTACACATGTTGCAAACAAAACTGCGGAATTATGTTTACAATTCTTACTATAAAGTTGCCACAAGATTGGCAAGTGCGTGATTGCATTCAATTGAGGTGAATAGTTCCACCACAGAGCAAATAGACATTATAAACCACATGTGGGAATTTAGAAAAATGCTTTTTTGTGTCACAAAAAACTTTAAATACACCTAGATACTGGTTGAAGAAAATTACTGTAGCAGATATCGGCAATGCATGTTACTCATACGCCATGTAGTACTACAAGCGGTGATATGTACTAAATTTTGTTATTGAATGCAGCGAACCTCCGCCATGACAAAAACTGGTCGCATTCAATTCGGAACCTGACCCTGATTGCAGTTTTGAAGTTTTCATTGATATTAAGTGTTTGGTTGTTTGCCTTTCTCCACAGTTTGATATTTTTCGCGATATTCTTTAAATAAAAGTGAGCTTTACGTTTACTCCTCTTCTTTGTCAAATTCACAATTTTTTTTTTTCAATTTCATATTTATAAAAAAAAATAGTATTAGTAAATATGAGCGAAAATGACAGGACAAAAAACTAAACAAAATTAACCTTTGCACTAGCACCAATCAGACCAAAACAGCCCACCTAAGGGATTTTGAATAACAATTTAAAATTTGGTCAGCTTATACATAAACAAAATTAAATTCAAAAGAATCTCACTACGCACAATTTTATGTTTTTTTTTCTTTTTTGTTGTCTGGCGTCAGCTAACGTAAGATTTACATTTCTTCTCAACGCCAACAAACGAACACATCACATTATAGCCTTGATAATTCTAAATCCTTACAACTACACTTAACTAGACAAGTGCATAAGCATGTGTATTTGACTGACTCGTTCATAATAGCAGAGAAAAAGTGCGAGCACATATTGTAAGGACGCTTCCTGGCAGCTGGTGTTAAATATCATTGCTCAGCACTTTTGAAAAGCCATTCAACTGCTTATAACCAGACCTGTTAAACTCCGATTAGGATTAGTAATCAATTAAATTGTTTTGTTTTTTAATTGGTAATCATTATTTTAATTCTTTTGCAGAAAAAAAGTAATTTTACTGATTACGATTAAAAAAAATCAAAAAAAATATAAAAAAAATCATAAAAAATCACAAAAAATCAAAAATAATCATAAATAATCAAAAATAATCAAAAACAATCAAACTAATTTTTTTTGATTATTTTTGATTATTTTTGATAATTTTTATTTTTTTTTGATTTTTTATGATTTTTTTTGATTTTTTTTTAATGGTAATTGCAAAACAATCATTAAAATTTGAAAACAATGGGTAATCAATCATTAAATAGATACCTGAAAAAATAATCAATCAAACCGGTAATCATTACGATTAATAATCATTATTTAACAGGTCTGCTTATAACTATAGGAAGAGCACATGCTAGATATGTATGTATGTATATATAGTATATATATATATATGTATATTATATACGTATGCATGTATGTATGTAGATGTTTGTGATTGTGTTTGAATTCTGTCTTGTTACTTATCTATCACTAAGTGAGCTTAAGTATGGAATGGAGCAGACAATTTTTATTTAAATCAGCAAAAAAAAAGAACAAAAAGAAACCATTAAGCAAGATGTGCGAAACGGAAGAACTTAAAGTGCATTGAACAATATTTTAGGTCAGTGTGCTAGATTATTTTTTTTCTCAAATTCATTTAAAAAGTTGCTCATGAAAGTTTTTCGAGTAACTTAAACATTCCAGTAATATATGTTTAATGGAAAATTTAAACTTTAATCTATATATATATAAAAATCAAGCCCATTTCTTTGTCGCCGGCTTTCGCCCAAACGCGTGGAGGGATTTTGACCAAATTTACACACCAGCTTAGTACCTTGCCCTAGATGGTTTATATACATATTTTTTTCAAATCCGGAAGTCGGTTCCCGAGATATAGGTCAAAAGGTCAAAACGTGGATCCGGATTTCCCCTGAATATTTGTGGACGATATTGGTATCAAACGAAAGGTATTGATCAGAGAATTTACATAAAGTAGTACTCATTGTGATTCCCAGGTCGGGTCTCCAGATATGGATCAAAACGTGGACCCGGATGACCCTCGAATGTTTCTGAGCGATATTGGAATCAAATGAAAGGTGTTGAGCAGATAATTTACACAGAATAGTACTCATTGTGATTCCTAGGTCGGGTCTCCAGATATGGGTCAAAACGTGGACCCGGATGACCCTCGAATGTTTCTGAGCGATATTGGTATCAAATGAAAGGTATTGTGCAGAGAATTTATATAGAATAGTACTCATTGTGATTCATAGATCGGGTCACCAGATATGGGTCAAAAAGTGGACCGGGTGACCCTCGAATGTTTCTGAGCGATATTGGTATCAAATGAAAAGTCTTGATGAGGACTTCAGCACAGAACTATTATAATTGTGATGCCTAGCCCGGGTCTCCAGATATAGGTCACAAAGTGGACCCGGATGACCCTCGGATGTTTTTGAGCGATATTGGTATCAAATGAAAGGTCTTGATGAGGACTTCAACATAGAACTATTTTATTTGTGATGCTTAGGACGGGTCCCCAAATATGGGCCAAAACGTGGACCCGGATGACCCCGGAAAATTTCTCAGTGATATTGGTATCAAATGAAGGGTTTTGAGCAGGGATTTTACATAGAAATGAACTCATTACGATCCCTAGGTCGGGTCCCAAGGTGTGGGTCAACACGCGGACCAGGACAACACCGGGATATTTCTCAGGGATGTTCGTACCAAATGAAAAGTGCTGAGCAAGGCCTTTTACACAGAGATGAACTGATTATGATTCCTAGGTCTGGTCCCTAAATGTGGGTCAAAACGTGGACCGGGATGGCCGCGGAAAATTTCTGAACGATATTGGTGTCAACTGAAAGGCAGGGCTTTTACATATCTCAGCGATATTTTTATTTAATCACGGCGCATGACGATTCCTAGGTGGGATCCCAAGGTATGGGACAATATGTGGACCCGGATAAAATCGGGATATATCTTAGGGATATTGGTACCAAATGAAAGGTGTTGAGCGGACTCTCATGTAGGGCCGTACCCATTACGATTTCTTGGTCAAGTCTCCAGATACCGTACCCATTATGGTTCCTAGGTCAAGTTCCCAGATGTGGGTCAATAACGGAATGTTTTTAAGCAATGATGGTATCAAATGAGAAGTGGAATGTAGGGTATATTATGATAAACCCACTTCCCTAGGGAAAGGGGAAGAGTAATGAGACTTGGAAAGGCAAAGGGACGGAAAAGGAGAGGGAGAATATAATAAAGATGGAATGAAGAGGATGGGGAGAGAGATAGTAAGACAGGGAAACAGGGAATTAGAGAAGGAATAAGAGGGGGAATAAAAAGAAGAAGGTAGAGAAAGGGAAGCGGAAATGTGATGGGAAAGGAAAAAGGAAACGGAAATGAAAGGAAAGATAAATGGAAAGGGAAAGAGAAAGAGAAAAATAGAGGGAAAGGCAGTTGGTGATTAATACGAAGAAAAATGGGATAAGAACATGAAGAGGGCCAATTTTTGAAAACATATATTTTTTTCCTTCACTTTTTTTAAACTTATCTGAATTGTGCTGAGCTCTGCAGCCCGAGGTAATTTCGGTTTCTAGATACTTCCAACATAGTTTAAAGTGTGCCGTTTTTCGCTTCAAGTACCTATAATAGGAAGTGGGACAAAGCAAAGCTTGGCCGGGTACAGCTAGTATTGAAATAAAAACTATAGTCAATGTACTGTTTTGGTATTGAACCCTTGAGAATTACTTTTCAGAACCCAATGAGACATGTCCCTTCATGCTTAAAACATTTAGAAAGACAATTTAAGCCGATTGAATGCATACAGATCAATAAATATATTTGCTAGATTTTTTTCTTGTTTGTTCTCACAAATAAGCAAACACAAAATTATTATTAGGTATTTAATAACTATGCATAGGTATATTTGCTTATGGGCATTGTTTTTAACTAATTTTAGATTTACTATAAGCAAAGTCACAGCTGACATGCACAGTTTGTTCACAGTTGTGCAACAGGTTTTTCTTTATCTTCATTGTTTGTCTGCTGACACCAAAGGTCAGTACAAAAGAAAGCATATAAAATTGCCAGCTTAGCACACTATGTTACATAAATTCATACATATTTACTAGTAACCATGGGAAACTAATTAATTTGCTTGGCTTTACACTATTACTTAAGTAACATGTATTATACTTTAGTGCATAGATAGCCAGCCAATGGCTCCAGTGACTCCGTTTGTCTCCCAACAACAACGCTGTGGCTCCGAGTGGATCCCAACAACAAGCAAACCATTTCTTTTTTTCACAGAAATCGTTGTCGCGGCGAGCACTCAAACCTAATGGTCCAGCATCGACCGACATTCATTGTGTAGTTACGTTTATGTTGTTTAGCAAAATATTTGAATATTTGAATGCCTACCCTGCAGCGAAAGTAACCAGTTGCAAACTAGAATTATACCAGTATACCGTAAACAGTCAATTACTTGCCCGAGTGTACATTTCCCATGCAAACATCTGGTATTTTTCATGCGTTAATGTCCTACGAAATGGCAATTGTCACCCTCTGCATAAGCTCATACCAGTTAAATACTAGTCGAACACATACCAAAAAAAAAGTTAGTTTACATATACAGTTGAAGTGCAGCTTTTGACATGCTCAACACAAGTGGTACGATGGCGCGCTGGTAGGGCGTCTGGCTTCGAATCGAGCAGGTCGCGAGCTCGAATCTCGTCGGAGTCAGGTGACTAAAGTTTTTTTTTAATTAAATTTCTTTTTTTTTTATAAAAATGTAAAAAAATATTTAATAAGTAAAATAAATAAATAAAAATGAAAAAAAAAACCGAGGGATCGGAAAACATAAGTGGTCAACTAGTATTTTCCTAGGACTCATTCAGACAAAGGGCAACATTTCATTTCAAATAAGTGAAGATGAACATAATAAACTCTTTATACCAAGTGCTTCACTAATCGTTTGAGAATTGTAGATATATGTAAAGCCGTAGTGAAATAGACGAGCGGAGGAAACACATCGAATTTGTCTTTTGCATACCAGCTGAACGACTAATAGAAAGCAAACTGGTATGTTTTTTTCAGTCTTCCAGTGATGCCAAGTGTAGGGAAAAGAGGCTACATGTAGGGAAATTCGACCTCAAATTTGCAGTGTAGGGAAAAAAGGACAGATTTTCAAATATTAGCTAAATGTAGGGAATTTTTGAAGTTAAAAATTTTCGTTTCCTTTGCAACGAATTAATTTTTTCTAAGAACCTAAAATTTTTTAATAACTACAACTAAAATGTTTCTGCATGCTTGAATGTAATATTTCATAGACATGGGTAATGGCGCAATTTTTTTTTGCGCTGATACAATAACACCAGCGCCAACTGTAGCGCTAGCGCACGGTTCTGGCGCAATAACACCTTTATCGCAATTGACATGGAATAATCGATAAATAACACTTGTTCGCTTCTTACTGTCTGATATCCCCGTTTTATTTCTTTTGGCGCAATTCTGATTACATACACGTGGTCACAATAATTGTGCCACAATTAAATTTAGTTTTAAAAATCATTTGCGTATATTTGTTAAAATATGCTGGAGTCTTCGTTTAGCTGCATCTTCATTATGGAATACGAGGGTCGGCTCCACCCTATTAAACAGAAAAATTCCGGATCCGGGCGCATTATATTGAAATTTTCCCTTACCATTTACCATGGGTAACAAAAATATGTATACTATATGTTAATAAATATGTTATTTAATTTTTTTATTATATATTTCTCTCCTACACTGGTCGACAAGTTTTTGTAACAAAAATTTGTTGAAATTTTGTCGACCAGTGCTATTTACAGATAATGTCAGTTTTGTCTTCTTTCTTTGTGAAAGTAAAATATCAATACCCTTGCGTATTAGCGATGGTTCGGTGTTGGCGTTAGCATACATACTTAATTGTGACGGTGTCGTATACGCTGTGTGTTATTGGCGTTGTGGTGGCCCAATTTTACACTAGCGCTATATTGGAGCCGGTGCTAGAGTTGGCGGTATATTAAGTTGGCGCATTTTCCAAATCGGAGTTAGCGCAATAGCGCCAGGGTTGGCGCTAGCACAATTGCGCCGCGCAGCGCAGTGTTACCCATGCCTAATCATATTATATATTATTTCTAATTGGTGTTTTATAAATATCCCTTTTTCTGCTCACATAATTTACCAAAATTAATAAGTAAGGCATCGTTTTAAAGGTACTAATTAGCTATGCATGCGACACGGTGTTTTATTGGGCGTGGTATTTTATATGAAAAGTAAGGAGGGTAAAAGGGGGGTTTACCCCCGCAGCGGGGAGTGTTATGGAACCCACATAAAATGTATATCAAACTAAAGGGATTCAAAATACCTATCGAATGGTATAAAAATATTTGGAATCGGTTCAGTAGTTTTTAAGTAATTGCAATTTAAAAAATGCATAATATAAACTTTGACCTTTAGAAACTTTGGTTGTTGTTGTTTCCAAAAAAAAAATTCACTTTTATACTCAACTTAGCCTATTTATCAATCCTCATACTTGGTTTTTTTTATTTCATAATTGTAGAAATTTCACATTTGTACCAGATCGTGATATTTTTTCAACTTTGTGGGGCTGGGGGCACCTCTAAACATGCGAGTAGGTCAATAAAATTTTAAAGGCTTATTACTGGGCTAGAAAGGTGCCGTTCTGGCTTTGGAACAAATTGAATTTCCAAAAAAAAATTTTCACTCCACCTTAATATATAAGAGTATATCAAAACGATCAGGATGAAAAAAATGATTGAACCATGTCCGTCCGTCCGGCCGTATGCACTCTAAATTGCGCAAAAATAGAAATATTTTAATGAAATTTGGTACATAGATTCTAATGGGAACAGAGAAAATTGGGGTTGAAAATAAGGCATATGTGTGTATTTCGAAAAGCACGTAAAACATGATAATTCAATCACTAATAAAGCCCGAGTGATGAAATTACGTTATGCAGTTATGAGGAAACGTGCTGAAATTTTGAGAAATGGGCCAAGAGGAGCAAATTTTCAAAGATTTATAAGTCAAAATTCAGGAACTGTAGCAGATAAATCGATTAAGCCAAGGCAAACGTGTGGAAAAAAATTACCCAAGTCGGCAAGAACCACATACGCACATAAAAATATATACAAAATATATAAAAATATATTGCACATACCTATATAGGAATAATAAAAATATTTTATGCGATATCTTTGTCAAACATATATCTAGGTAATTCATTGAGAGTTCCATAAGGTCCACCAAACCTAATAAATAATAAGTTTTTTAAAATGGGTGTGACAGCACAAACCATACCGACTGGCGCCACGTATGTTTTGTTATTTTTTGCGCAAGATGCGCACGGGTCCGGCTAGTATTTCATAATTGTACTTTATTCTGATCTGGCAATATATTATTTTACCTGCTTACAGGGCCTCGGAGCAAAATTTTTTTTCGTCAGCTTCGCTCACACAAAAACCCCTAATCCAATCCAGGGTGTTATGCGTTTCCGTACCCATTAGATGGTTTGGAGTTAGGTCTAACCGACACTTTTTCAAGCCAAAAAGCCGTTAATACATGAAATTTATTTGGAGTCAACTAAAATATTTTACAAGCTGACTCAAAATTTTATTAAAAAAACGTAATAAGGATTGATTAGGTTACGTGGCTTTTTGAATAAAAACTTTATTTGCATCAATTGTGTGTGTATTTATTTCAATATAGAGAAAATACGGCGTAGGGAAATAAGTAGGGAAAAATTTTGTTAGCGTAGGGAAAAATAGGGAATTTTTTGGCATGCCGTAGGGATTTTTGGTTCAAGAATATTGGCATCACTGCCGTCTTCTACCAGTTGATCAACTAGTTTACATGCATACCAGTTCACGTTTTCGCTGCAGGGTAGCTGCAGCATATCTGTATGTACATACATAAGTACATGTTGTTGCAATAAACAGTTATTTGGCAAAATAATATTTTTATAATTCCCAGAAGAAGGTTGTTGGAATTACTATTGATGTTGTTGTCGTGTGGCTCACTTACGCTTAAATCCTGGCCACCTATGCTTTAGTGTTTTACGAAGTCAATCTTTCTTTTTCTTGTTCTTTTTTCTCCTCTAATTTACTTCTTTGGAAATGTTTTTCCTTTGTTTTTCTTGACAATTTGTTACAACTACGTACATATATATAAGTACTATATGTGTGTATGAACATTTTCTTAGGCGATTGACTGGAGTAAATTGCTTTCTGCTAGTGCTTCCACTTTAAAACGAACACTCGAAATGCTATTAACAAATATTTATACTCAGCTGTACTAGTACATAGAGTATTATAGTTTTGATTTCATAACGGTGGATTGTAACAGAATGTAATAATCGAGATAGATATAGACTTATATATATCAAAATGATCAGGATGAAAAGAGAAATCGATTGAGCCATGTCCGTCCGTCTGTCCGTCTGTAAACACTCTAACTCGCGCAAAAATTGAGATATTTTGATGAAATTTGAAATGCAAGTTGGTATCGAGACTGGGACGGCGAAATCGGACCTTGACCACGCCCACTTTTCCTATATAGAAAAAATCGGAAATTTGGTATCTCAGTCACTAATATAGCTGGAGCGATGAAATTCTACCCACATATTGAGCTCAGGCCCCTAGGAAGAAATTTGATGAAATTTTGCAAAATGGGCGGTGCCACGCCCACTTATTAAGGGTCAAACCTTGAAAATTTTATATGTCATAACTCAGAAACCATTGAGGATATATCGATGAAATTTGGTACACGTGATTTACTTACTTAGACAAACATTTGGACGGAAAATAGTTAAAATCGGTTGACGGCCACGCCCACCTTTATATATGTGTATTATAAAGTGGCCTAATAAAAACATTTTAAGCGATATCTCTGTCAAATATAAAGATATGCCATTGAAATTTTATAGCAGAAGTCCAACTGCGGACATAAAATGAAAAACACAAAAACTTTGGAAAATGGGCGTGGCACCGCCTCTTTTTATAAACAGGAATATACGAGATTTCTGAGCCCATAACTCGACAAATAATTTATATATAATGACGAAACTTGGTGCGTACACTTTTGTTAATTGTGGTAATACATGTTCAAAATTTTAGCGAAATCGGTTGACGACCACGCCCACTTTTATATATGGGTATTATAAAGTGGCCTAATAAAAACATTTTAAGCGATATCTTTGTCAAATATAAAGGTAATTCATTGAAATTTTGTGGCATGAGTTCCACAATAGACCGGAAACAAAAAGTAGAAAAATTTTGGAAAATGGGCGTGGCACCGCCTCTTTTTAGACAAAGGCATATACGAGATTTCTTAGCCTATAACTCGACAAATAATTGAGATATTATGACGAAACTTGGTTTATACACTTTTATAACTTGTGTTAATAGACACGCAAAAATTTATTCAAATCGGTTTATGACCACGCCTACTTTTTAAGAAAGATATATCTGGAATACCCTTTGGGAATTTGTAACGTGACATCTTTGTAACTAGAAGTCATAAAGGAATGAAATTTTGAGTAAAGAATAATATTCATATGCTTAGTGGGATGACTGATAAAAATGTTGAAAATAGGCGTGGTTACGCCCACTTTATGCAGCACTCGCTTTATATAAAATACACCGTGATTCTATCAGACGAAAACAAACAATGAAAGCATACAGCTGAGTATCTAATGGTCGATTCCACTCGAACTTAGGCTTCCTTAATTGGTTATCAACTTGTGCATATAGTACATACATACATACAAGTTACATATGTGTTTGTGTGTTTGATCATTGTCAAATAAATTGTTGTTTTTGTAGGGAGCTGAATCCTTGCCATACAACCAACCCTACATATGTATCTTTAACCCTTCACTGCAAAAAAGTTTTGCTTATTGTTGACAAATCAGATCTAAAACAAAGGAGTACGCTGCTTCTGTTATGCACTCACCCTGTATGCTCTTAACTCTCTTATACTTATCTAGGCCTTATTTCGCATGGCGGATAATAATAATATATAACACAATGGCGCTATTATAACTCTGACGTGTTTTATGGCCGAGCTTCTCTCCCAATTCGAGGTGTGCTCCTTTTTGTTTTTCCTACTAATTGGGTGGACCTATAGTTTTATGCCGGCTCCGAACGGCGAATGCATTTTCTGTGAGAAGCTTTTTAATGACAGAAATACACTCGGAGGGTATGCCGCCCACTGCCGAGAGGTGACAGCTGCTCTTAAAAAATCCAATAATTGAATTTTTACTAATTAGAAAATTTTTTTTGGTGTTTACTCGGACTGGGGTTTGAACCCGAGACCTCTGGCATAGCAGGCGAGCACTCTACCCACTGCATCACAGCGGCCACATGGCGGATAAACCTTTGCAATAAGGCGTGCTCTCAGAGAGAGAGAGAGAAATTTATGGCGTGATGACATCAACACAGGAAAGTCAGCCTTATTGTAAGCCTTACACCATACAAATTTGCTACCCTTATAATTTTCGGGCCTTATTTCATAAGCCTTTAAATCTGCAGTTTCAATTCTTAAATAAGGCTTAGATTTTTTGGTGGGTTGCTTTTGTTTCTAAACACACTATGAAAGTTCACAACGATTAACAAAACTCACTCAAAATCAATTTAAGCGCGAAAAACCAGCACCTAATATATTGAAGAACGAAAAACGTACGAACCGGAAATCCGTGGAGTATAAGTATGTTTATATATGTACTATGATTAATTTAAGTCAACCACGGAAACTGTTGGATCAAATACTTTTGCCTTTAAATTAACAACGATGACTGTTAATGTCTCTCCACCCGGGTCCCAACTGCAAATAGCATTCACTGAATGCTATCTTTATTTCTTATTCTGTTTTTTCTTCTTTATTTTATATTCTCCTCCAGATTCGAACAAGGACACCAACCTGAGATTCTATCCAACCATCACAAAGTGGAACATTCAACATTATATTGAATTTAAAACATCCTTTTATACTTCCCCTTTCCCGAAAAGGCATCTATGAATTATATGAATAATTGTAAAAACAAAATTTCAAAAAATTAGTTTTTTCAACAACGGAAACTGTTGGATCAAATAGGGTATGTTCAGAAACGCAGCATGAAGCGCAACAGCGGCAGTAATTATTTTTTTGATGATTGTGATGAGCGACGCTTCATGCAAAATTTACGTTTATGAACGCTCTGCTTGTACTACAAAAGCAAGTTTCGCTTCAAACTGAGTTTCTGAACAAAGCCACACTTTTGCTTTTAAATCAACAACGGGGATTTTTGGAGAAAATTTTCTGCTAAAACTAAACTTTTGTTTGGATTTTTCTCTTCATCTTCTCTCCATCATTATTGTTTTTGTTGGTTTGCTCACAAGAAAATGGTTTCTCACCAAAAAATTTTTAAAAGCAAGCAAGTTTTTGAAACAAGAGCGCCCGTTTTTGAATCAATTGTTGGATCAAAAACTGGTCTGTAAAAACAAATACTTTTGCTGTTGAATCAAAGACGGAGATTCAACAGCCGAAAGTTGTTGATTTAGCTACGAGTATTTTTTTCAGAGTACTCTTAGATCAGCAACAACCAGGAATATTGCACAAATTCCAAATCAAAGTGAAATTTTTTATTTTTTTTTTTAAGAGACAAGAGACTTTTCTAGGAGATCCTTAACCAAACTGATAAATAATTTACTAAGATTTCCTTGAGAGCCATATTTAAAAAAGTGCCATACAAGCTGTACATAAATGAAATTTTTTTTCAGTACCTATGGAAATATTCTAGAAACACAACTCACATATCCAACGTAAACTTCAACAAACAGTAAAATTGTTCTTGGAATTGCATCCAACGAGTTAAAAACCAGTGAAGCGGCCAATACTTCATCTTCCACTTGCATAAAAATTGGCAAAGAAAATGTGTGCTAGATGCATCTCACTCAACTTTTCCTGTAGGGAAAATATCTAGTTCCGAACTAGTCTGCTTCTAGTGCATTTTTCGACAATACTAGTGCGAGCTAAATCTCTTTTGCATCATATCAACTCGCGAATTTAATAATAATTTTTTTTAAATGGTTTTTTTTTTTGTTTTTTCTTTTTTTTTTTTTAATTAAATAAAAATATGAGAAATATTTTTTAAAGTTAAACAAATAAGAAAAATCTTCCTGAGGATTGGAAAAACTAGTAAACTACATAGTATTTTCCTAAGACTTGCTCAAGCAAAGGGCCATATTTTATTTCATACAATTGAATATGCTACACAGAGCCAAAAAGTTCACCTATAATCAAAGAGACTGCCATCTGAAAAAGCTATTTCGCCAAGGAGAGCGAGGGGAGACAAAATTGAAGAAATTTTTGCTAGAAAATCTTCTAGATTTTAGCTTAAATTTCTTCTTAAATTTATTGAAAAGGATACCGTCTGAAAACGGGGAGATAACTTCTTATTTATTAATTTTTTATGTAATTTTGTCAAAAAAATTAAATTGTTAGAAGAAATCTGCTTGTTTTTATGAGAAAATTTTTATAAAGAAAACCAATAAGGACATCCTCTAATTTTTACTAGAACCTTTTTGAATTTATTAAAAAGGAAAACTTTTTATTTTTAAAAGAGCCCTTATTAATTAAAATTTTGCTATAAACGTCTTAACATACGTACATGTATGGATATACTCGTACATACTAGAAATATGCATAACAGTTATTGCATCAGCCACTTTTTATATACATACATATGTGTGCAATAACATGTTCAAGAAATTAAAATGGAGAACTTTTTATTTTTAAAAGAGCTCTTATTACCATGCAGCGAAAACGTGAACTGTTATGCAAGTAAACAGGGCCGCCGAGAGAAAATCCGGGCCCGGGGTCAAAATAACTAAGGGCCCCCATACTAAATGAACAAATTCTCAAAATCAAAATTCAATGAATATATAGTTACGAACTTTAATTTATCTATACATGGCCGCTGTGGTGCAGTGGGTAGAGTGCTCGCCTGCTATGCCAGGCTTCTGTTTTAGCCACTCAAAAAAAAAAAAAAAAATGGACGTGTTTTTGTAGCGTCCCGAACGCAGTTTAAGTGGCTAAAACAGAGGCATTAAACTAAATTTCTGTCGCTAACATACTTTAATCATTAGCTGTGGCCTAAATCTTTCCCTTTATCATAAAACGATACAATATTTCGCGATATTTCTGCCTCAAAAGTTCAAAAAATCGTGCGAACATACCGTCCGAAACGCCCAGGATATACCCATATCGCTGTGTAAGAATTTGCATCATACCGAATTTTTCTGTTGCAACAGAAAACGAATTCAAATTTATGCTGCAAAGTCGACGCCAAAAACCAACAATTCCTTAAGTGGGGTGCAGACACTTTAAGAGATTTATAAAATTTGTTGAAATTTAAAATGATTGCTATCTACGAAAGGTGATTAAAGGTGTTGTTCGTTTATTTTCTGTAAGCAAAAACTTGGATATCATTTTGAGATTCCCGGGCCCTCTAAAGCCCGGGCCCGGGGCAATTGACCCCCTCAGCCCCCCTTTTGTTCGGCCCTCCAAGTAAACTAGCTGATCAACTGGTAGGAGACGGAGAAAAACATACCAGTTTGCTTTCTATTAGTAGTTCAGCTGGTATGAAAAAGACAAACTCGATGTGTTTCCTCCGTTCGTCAATTTCACTACGGCTTTGCACATTTCTACAATTCTCAAACGATTAGTGAAGCACTTGGTATAAAGAGTTTATTATGTCCATCTGCACTTATATGAAATGAAATGTTGCCCTTTGTCTGAATAAGTCCTAGGAAAATACTAGTTGACTAATTATGTTTTCCGATGAAAATCAAGATTCTCTTCTTAATAATATTAAACAGGGTTTCTTCTTAATTTTACAGGTTATCTGCTAAATTTTTGTGAAAAGGTTTCCATATTTATTCTAGGAGTCATCTTCTTAATTTTATATAAGAGGTTTTCATCTTAGTTTTATAGGTTATCCATTAAATTTTTCTGAAAATGATTTCATCTAAAATCCACGGGTTATCTTCTTAATAATATTGAAAAGGTTTTCATATTAGTTTTACAGTATATCTACTTAGTTTTATTAAAATGAGATAACCAGTCATAATAAGACGGGCATCTTTTTGGAGAGAAAGCGTAGAGAAATCCGCCAAACTTTGTTCTGATTTACAGGGCATTTTAGGTGGTCTTTTGGCTCTGTGTAGAATACTCCTTATATAAAATGCCTCACTAACCATCCGAGAATTGCAGAAATATACAAGGCCGACGGCAGTTGAACGAACGAAAAATGTTCATAGAATTTTTGTCACTTCGAAATTGCATACAAATTAAAGTGTGTTTTAATTTGTGTTTAATGATCACTCAATTGACGACTTCTGAACTGGTGGGGGTCTAATTACAATTGAGCTAGTTCCCTTTTGACATCTTTTCGCTAGTTCGGAACTTGAAATTTTCCTCACTAGTACTCAGTAACTGCATGGTTACTTATTTCATTTATTCGTTTCATTGTTCGATCAGTTTTGGTAGCGTGTGTGTTTTGTGTACTGCATACAATGGCTATTGTTTGTTTATTGCTTTTCCAAAATTTACTGCCTGTACTTACTTATATGTACATAACAGTAATTGTATTTAATGTAGTTTATTTTTGTTGCATTTTTCTGTAGCATGACTCTTAAATTGCATTGCTTTTTTGTATTGGCGTATAAGGCAAAATTGGCTTTCGGTTAATATTTAGATAAAGACGGCATTGTATTTGCCTCAGTTTCCAACTTTTCTTTGGACATTAAAAATTTAGTTAATGTCTAGATAAGATAGAGATAATGATAAATATTCTGTTGGTTTCGTATATAGTTCTGATAACATATAAGGTTAGCAAACTATATCACAGTGATAAGGAAGTCTTCGTTTTTGATTGTCCTTAACTTTTTGTTCAGCAGTAATTTAAAGAATCTTTTAACTTTTTTTTTAAAGAGATGATTGGTCTCTCAAACACATATCAGCACAAAGTGGACCTTTCGTGATAAGAAGAGGCAGTAAAATCCATTGATTCAATTAAATTTGTTAATGCTGAAAAAGCAGCAAAGCACTTCCGGTAATTGTGAAAAGACAAAACAGTTCTTGACCGCGTATAAATTGAAAGCAAGGCTCCCTACCTTTCTTGAAACAAAAAACAAGTAAATTAATAAACATGTATAAGATAAAATTGAAACTTTTATTACATATCTAATATTATTTTATTGAATCAAATGACAAAGTAATTATTTAAAAGATCTTTATATATCGACGATTCCAAACAATACTGTACTAAGTCGGAAAACTCTGTTCTGCAGGAGAAGCTCTCAAAGTTTAAACTCGATATGAAACATCAGTTGTATGCCAAGTATATTGTCACTTATAACTTCTGTTTGGATTGAAAGGTCAATACCAAAACTCGATAATATCAAAGTTAGGGTACGCTTTATATAACACCGCAAGAAAAAATTAAAACTTGCTAGTACGTTGTTTTTCATGGCAAGCTCTCAAAGTTTTTATTCTGTAAAAAACTCGAGTTGTATTATATGTACACTTTTGCTTATAACTTTTGATTGGATTCTCCGATTGATACCAAAATTTGACAGCTTCCAACCTAAAAACGGGAAAATGTACTAAGTCGACTTTGTACAGTATTGTCTGGAAGCGTCGATATGCTGTAGTCATGTATTTATAAAATTAAGAGCAATCTGTTTAGTGAACTAGTTACATATATTATAATCTATTTGATTCATTCTACATTTTGTTCTATAAAAAAAAAATAGAAAATTTTTACGAAATACGTACATAGCTAAATTCAACTTTTCAATTTTGCAAAATCTTGCAAATTTATGTTTTAAAATTCCACATGTAAAAAACATGAACAATTAAACAACTATACTATGCTACATATTTAATTTTTCGCTTTGAAGTTATAATAATTTTTTTATACATACATATAATACACATACAAATGGGTATAACATATTTAAATACATATGTATTTATTAAAAACATATCTGAAATACATCTAAGTAAATAAATTAATTAACAACTTGCGATACATAAGAATGGTCAAATCAGCCAAATTTGGAACACAAAACAATTATTATAATTTATATCACATGTACAAACAAACATATATATATATATATATATTACTATTACTAACAAACTTATTTAATTTATTTAATACTATTTTATAAATCTAATAATCTTATTATAAGTAGAATATGTTTAAGTATATATATATTAGGGCTCTAGATACCCGGGTATCGAACAGTTCGAATTGATAATTTTTGTTTGAAGCCCGTTTGTTGTTCAAATGCCCGTACAACCATTCGAGCATTCGAGCTTACAAACAAAAAAAAATGTGTATCGAAAAAACAAAAATAAAAACAACTACATATGAAGAAGAAAAAAAAATAATAAACAAAAGAAAAAAACAAACTTCAAAATGCCGGAATTGTTCAAATGCCCGTACAAACATACGGGTAATAAACAAACAAACGACTGTTCGAGCATTTGAACAACATTTGTTCGGGCTACTCGAAAATGTTCAAAAAAAAATCTGGAGCTCTAATATATATTTAATTATGATCTAAGAAACATCTAAGCTTTCTTTGGTTAGTTAATTTTTATTTAATCTAACACTTGATAAATATCTAATCTTATGCTTAAGTATACCATAGTTAACATATAAATTCGTCAAGCTCATTACAGGTTTGCGTCAAATAAAATTCAAACACAAATATTTATAAAACATAGTTTTTTTTTTGTTTATTTAACCTTAGGTTTACCAATACCCACCCGGGTGACCTTTTGCGTTTTCTTTTTGCGATTACTCAGCAACTATTTGACCGATTTTAAAAAGCTTTTTACTCACTGATCAATTTTTCGAGTTCTTTCAGATAATAACAAATTTGAACTTTTTTTTCATCTGGAATATGCTTTTTTTGCGATTTTGACTTTTTATGTACGTAGTTTACCAATACCCACCCGGGTGACCCAGTACATTTTTCTATGAAAAGACGTGTATATGCACATATTATTGTTGCTATAACTTTTCATATTTATTGTTTAACTATATTTTTATCATTTTTATAAAGTTTTTAGAAAATTTATTGAATATAAATTATATTCTAACCAAGCGAAATACCGAAGGATCTATACAACAATTTATGCATTTTGGTTGGCTGATACTTTGTTCATCGCAAATGGTTTTAGTGCATTTTACGCATAATTGACTAGTGTTGGATTTAATTTTCATATCAAAACACTTATAACATTTTCCTTTCATCTTTACTCTCATCAACCTACTGGAAGATTGTCTTTTTATTAGAAACTAGCTGGCCCGGCAGACGTTGTTCTGCCTAAAATTTATTCCTATAAAGCTATAAAACTGTAAATTCTCTAAACAAAAGAGATATATGTACATATATTCGCCGCGACAAACCTAATTTCTCCTATCCCCATCTCTATCTCTATCTCTATCTTTATCTCTATCTCTATCTCTATTTCTATCTCTATCTCTATTTTTATCTCTATTTTTATCTCTATCTCTATCTCTATCTTTATCTTTATCTCTATCTCTATCTGTATCTCTATCACTATCTTTATCTCTATCTCTATCTCTATCTCTATCTCTATCTCTATCTCTATCTCTATCTCTATCTCTATCTCTATCTCTATCTCTATCTCTATCTCTATCTCTATCTCTATCTCTATCTCTATCTCTATCTCTATCTCTATCTCTATCTCTATCTCTATCTCTATCTCTATCTTTATCTCTATCTCTATCTCTATCTCTATCTCTATCTCTATCTCTATCTCTATCTCTATCTCTATCTCTATCTCTATCTCTATCTCTATCTCTATCTCTATCTCTATCTCTATCTCTATCTCTATCTCTATCTCTATCTCTGTCTCTATCTCTATCTCATCTCTATTTCTATCTCTATCTCTATTTCTATCCCTATTTCTATCTCTATCTTTATCTCTATCTTTATTTCTATCTCTATTTCTATCTCTATCTTTATCTCTATCTTTATTTCTATCTCTATTTCTATCTCTATCTTTATCTCTATTTTTTTCTTTTCTATCTCTATCCCTATTCCCATTCCTATCACTATCTCAAAATGTATGGGAAAATATTTTTTTTTTGCATTTTTCGGGAATTTTATTGGATATTCTCCTATTCTGAATTGGTGTCAATCATCGAAATCGGTGCAGGCGTTCTTGAGTTATACGCGTTTGTACTAACGCCACTTCCTTTTATATATATAGATATAAAAAATATATGGGAAACCATTTTTTTTTTACATTTTTCGGGAATTTTATTGGATATTCTCCTATTCTGGCCAGAGGACAATCTGAATTTATCTCAATCATCCAAATCGGTGCAGGCGTTCTTGAGTTATACGCGTTTGTACTAACGCCACTTCCTTTTATATATATAGATATACAAAATATATGGGAAAATATTTTTTTTTTTGCATTTTTCGGTAATTTTATTGGATATTCTCCTATTCTGGACAGAGGACAATCTGAATTTGTCTCAATCATCCAAATCGGTGCAGGCGTTCTTGAGTTATACGCGTTTGTACTAACGCCACTTCCTTTTATATATATAGATATATAAAATATATGGGAAAATATTTTTTTTTGCATTTTTTGGGAATTTTATTGGATATTCTCCTATTCTGGCCAGAGGACAATCTGAATTTGTCTCAATCATCCAAATCGGTGCAGGCGTTCTTGAGTTATACGCGTTTGTACCACTTCCTTTTATATATATAGATAAGGAAGGACATTGATAAATTCATTCTCTCTAGCAAATAGTTTCTAAGATACATACAATTGATCGATTTTATGTAGAATCTTCAAGTAATATTATGCCTAATGGACTTCAGCATAATTTAGATATGACAGAGCTTTCTAAGAAAGCCTGTGACTGAATAACCTTGATATTACTTGGTTGATTTCCTCCGTATATTATAAATGCAGCAAGTGTTGCTACTTCTAGAAGCAAAGTCGGCAAAATTATGAAAGTTATTGTGTTGGGGAGCACAGAGCGGTTTCCACTACATTGGTTAAAATTTGTGTGATGTTTTCTATTTACTCATATGGATCAAAGTGCCGATGCCTGATCTAGAGCATTAAAAGATAATGCCAAAGTCCGAGTAAATCTCTTTTCATGCTCCTGACGGGTTGAATTCATTTAGAATATAATATGTACATACATACACAAATACACATATTTTATTTTTGTTTATTCTTCCCACCATAAACATCATCCCACTAATCTTTGGATAATGATAATTTAGTAAAAAAAATTATATATGGCGATATTTTTACAGGAATCCTTTTACGGGTCAACAAAGTCCTTCACAACTCGCTCGCCTTGTTTTGATCGGTTTTTTCGAATAATGGTATTTTGGATTTGATTGCTTCAGCGCCAAATTCAAGTTGATAATTAATGCATCATAATCGTATTATTCCCTCAACCTTTGCCGTAGGATTCAAAATTTTGAATTTTTTACTTTATATACACCCATTACGGGGTGTTTGTTGTTTTTGTTGGCTTAATTTCACCAAATATAGTTAAATTAAATATTTTTAATCATTCACAGGCTTACATTTTACAATAGTAATAAATATGTTTGGGCAATAAAAAGTTAAAGCACGCGAAAGCGCCCGTAATGCAAGAAAATGTATATGGGTCACCCGGGTGGGTATTGGTAAACCTCGTACATAAAAATCTCTGGTAATCGTAAGGTTAACTTACATTTTATGCAGAAAACGTATATTTATAACACACTCCGACAAAGTTATGAAAGAGATTGTATCGGAAAGCGCAGAGCGATTTGCGCTACATTGGCTAAAATGTGTGAGATGTTTCTCATTTACTCACATGAGTCAAAATGGCGGTGCCTGATTTAGCTTTAATAATTCCTTTCTCATTTATAATACATACATACTTAAATATCGCAGATTTCTAAACGAATGAGATTTTAACTATTATATAGCCGCTTTCGATTCACAATTTCTCTGCTCGCTATAAATTTCTCTCTGCCAAATTTATATGAGAATGGTAGCGAGCAGAGGGAAATTTTTATCGACCAGCTAGCGAGTATGGCTACTACTCATTATGGGTTCAAACATTTTTGTTCGATCCGACCTCGCTTGTCTGATGGCGAATCGAAAACGCCATTTGTAACTTGTTGCTTATTGCAATAATATTTTGTTCGCTTTTTTTTTTTTAATAAAAACACTTTTTTATATACATAGATAAGTATAAGAGAACTTTTTAATTTAATTTTAAAATTTTAGATATGTAAGTTTTCGAAAAAATATTTACATATGAATAATTTAATTGCGAATGTTGTTTTATCATTAAATAAATAATATATTCACATATATTTAATTATATAATAACATAGACTTATCTATATAAAAAATGCTCGAAATAAAAAGATATATATAGTATATACTAAACAAAAATATGCACTCATATTATCACAACAGAATTAAAGTACTTGGCCAAAGGTGTTGAGACGAATATACCAGGCACGCATTTTAACAGTTTTTTTTTGGAGGTCAAAAAAGTCTGGACAAAAAAATGATGCTAAGTAAAAGCCCTTGACATCAAAACAATTCCCGGAATTCTGCATGATCAATCATGCGTCCGTTTTATTTTTCCAACTTTTTGGAAAAAGTACTCTTATAACTGTTAAATCCGGAATTTTACTTTTTTTTAAGTTCGCGATAAAAACTCTTTCTAATAACAAAAGGAAAAGCTTATGCAATTGAGATAAATTTGGCACGAATCGATTCGCGTTGATTGCTAAAATCCAAAAATGTATGAATACAAAAAATCGTCTGTTAATGCTAATAAGATGCCTAAGTCAACAATATTATTTAAACGTAGATTAATGTATATTGATATTGTGTCCACTTTTTGTTACTTATGAAAGCTTAATATACTATTTCTGAGTTCTATGAAGTTGCAACTTTGGGAGGTATTATTTAAAACCAGATTTATGTGCTTTTTATATTTCTTTGCATTTTAAGCTACTTTCTTTATATAAATATATTTTGCACTGAAATAAGCTCCTGTAAGTCGATCTATGGAATTTTTAACATAAAGCTATACAAATATTCTTAATATGACGAGAAAAGCCTTTTTTCACTGGAGAAAAGTGAGAATAATAATCTTAAAATCTTAAAAAAAAAAACTGACTAAAAAGGGTTGGAAAAAAGGCTTTAATTAATGATTTCATTAGAGGCTGCCTTGAAACAGGTTTCATTGTGAAAGTTTCAGAAAAAGTGTTAACGCCGTTCAAAATCTTGCAAATACACTAAAAATTAAGGGCAACATTTGTTTTAAAAATTTGTTTTTTCTGTTTCGAACTATCATACATATTTTGTCGTACCATTCGAAAACTAGCATTTTCAAAATTTTTTACAAAGAAATTCTATGAAAGAAATATTAAAAGCGCTAGTTTTCGTAGTTTACGACGATATGTAAGTTTCCCAAATGTAGATATTTGCGTTAAACCCGCCGTGAAAAATATACATTGCCTCCCTTTCAAAGCTACGACCGTAATAAATTCCAAATATTTTTATCAATTGTTCTCAATCCTTTTAAGAGCGAAAGTGGTGAAAAAGAGAGCGAGTATTTTTTTTTTTTTAATTTTCCTTTTTACTGGCCTTAATTAAGAAGGGAGGAGAAGAACAAGAGAGTATTTAAGAACTGACTGAAATTTTGTTTTTCACAACGGTGTGAGTTTCCGCCTGGCAACGACCGGTGGGTAATATACTCGGTAATCAACGGGTAACAAGCACTCATAACTAGGGTAAATTTGTTGGTTTTTATTAATGAAGCAATTTTACCAATATGTGAGCTCTCTCTTTCTCACGCTCTTTACACTTTCGATGAAGAGCGAATGAGCGTGAAACAGAAAAAATCTGTGTATGTACTTCAGGCTTTTTGAAAAATCTGTAAATATGTGAGAATTTTGCTGAAAAGTTGGTAGCGATGACTGGCAGGGCAACTCAGACTTTACTAATTCACTTCAATTTAAGATTTTTCTGCAAAAATATCATCGCACAGATTTACTTCTCTCCCGCTCGCCTATATGTCTTTCGCCTATTTGTTCTTGCTATTTATTATGTTATCTTATAGTTCTTTTCTATATAAAATTTCTTATTTTTCTCTAGCTTTCTATTCTCCAACAATTAACCATTTTTTCTCTACTTTTGTTCACAATACCTTGCCTCCCCTAATCGTTTTGATGCTCTGTCTCTTGGAAACTCCATCATGTCTACCTACAAACATACTTCCATATGTAAAGATATTAAAATATTTTACTATCTCATATCAACTCTTCGCTGGCAAACACTTTCAATATTACTCAGCTCTTTGTTGTTGCCACATAGACAATCGTCTCCTTTGCTGCTGTTGACATGCGGCGCTCACCTTTAGCCAAGACTTATAAATCTGTGTGTAGCACAGCTGCAGTTCCTAAATCATCTGCAACATTATCGTCGAACTTGTTTGGCGTACCATCGGCAATCACTGCCGCCAATTCTTCGGTGCGCGATGTCGTATATGGAATCAGAAGCTCGGCTTTGTTGTTCGTCGCACAATTTTCCTGATAAGATGCAGTTTTATGTGGTATTGCCATGGAGGAGGACAAATTCAAATCTAGAGTGGCTGATTTATTGGCTTGCGGATTTAAGCAAGTGATAATTTGATTTGCAGTCACGCCGCAAATGGCGCCATTGCTAGCGGAGATGGGACTCTGAGTCTTTGCGTTAACTGCGTCGGATGTAGCAGATGCCATAGTTGCTGTTGTTGTTGTAGTCGTTGTTGCCGGGTTAAGTGTATTACCCGCCACATTTCTATCCCCCCGCTTCACAAGCGTACTCTTTTCTTTGGCCTGCTTCTTCTCCTTTTTCTGTGATTTTGCTGTAATCAGCCGATCGGCTTGTTGACTACGATTCTTACCAAATTTCGGAAAGAAACTATTCTCCATTTGCAGTTGTGCATTGATATCTTTGCGTGTGGCACAAGTGCATGCCTTACAGAAGCTCTTCTTGAAATTATCACTCAAAAATGCATAGAGTATTGGATTCATTGCTGAATTCGAATAACCAAAACAGCCGGCTATAAGGAATATGGTGATTTCAAGTCTCGATGCGCATTCGCTTGGCGACGATGTGATCAGCGCCACCTGTGATATCCAATAGGGTAACCAACACAGTATGTATACTGTAATCACTGTTAGCACCAATTTGGTCACCTTGCGGTGTGAACGTTTCTTCTCTTTGGATTTTTGCTTCGGTCCGACCGTACGCAATTTACGTATGACAAGGAAATAGAAGCACAATATGAATGTCAGCGGTATGGCAAAACCCAATGTCAGTGAGTACAGTATAAATGTGGTACCCGATTGTGTATTTTGTGCTTCGGGCCACTTGATGTTGCACGAGATGTGATGCTCACCCGTACGCACTGTGCTAGCGAATAGTATCACGGGCAACATCAGTAGCACCGACGTCAGCCAAGCAACGATCGAAACCACCTTCGACACGAACGGTGTACGATAGCGTGGCGACGAAATCGGATGACACACGGCTACATAACGATCTGCCGACATGATGAGCAGGAATATTGACGATGTAAATTGTGTTATCGATGTACTCACCATATACGCTTTACATACATAATCATCAAATTGCCAACTGCCAATTTGCATGGTGTACAACAAAACCGGTATGCCAATCAAAAAGCATTCATCGGCTATAGCCAAATTGAGTATGTAAATATTTGTAACGGTTTGCATTTTCGAGAAGCGCAAAACCACATAAATCACAAGTGTATTGCCCGCCAATCCCACAATGAACACCAATATATAGAGTATAACCGTGATGAGATTACTTATGGCATTCTGTCCATTGTGGCACATCATTTCCTCTTCATACGATTCGTTGAAGTTGTTGCTCATGTTGAAGAAGGCGCCATTGACACGACTCAGAAACTCACTAGCCTCGAGCTCGAACAAATTCAAATTGGGCAGCAGCTGTTCTTGTATGTTGGCGAGTGCGCGTGCATGTGCCAGCGTTAGGCCAGAGCGCATGTGATTGTTTTGCTGTTGTTGTTGCTGTTCATGTCCCAGCAGCGATGGCTCACCGGCGGCATCGCTATTTCCCGCTAGATGATGGCCGTTGCGTTGAGGCATTAAGCTGGCCAGCAGACTGAAATAAAACAAACTGGTTCTGTTGTTGTTGTCCATTGCTGATTTTTTTTTGTTGTGGGGAGACCTAATTGTGATTTGCCTCTTGTTGTTTGCTATCTATCTCAAATTAGGCTTGGCTAATCTATCGGTTACTGAGTGATGTAACGTTGTTCAGATCTGGAAAGATATTTTTAAAGATAATATAATAATATTTTAAAAATAAATGAAACTAATCATAAGAATATAAATAGGTACTTTAGGGTGCTCCTTAAAATCAAATTAGTGATTTTCTTCGATCTCACCTCCTACAGCGGTAACAGCATAGCCAAAGTTATCACATGCATATACATTTTGATTCAGATCAGAGATGGTTAAGAGTTATCGCACAAAGGTCAAGTTCAGAAAACTTTATGGAGATTCAAAATAATAAAATTTATTTTTTTTTTATTACTAATGCCCAAAATCGATAGTCCTGTAAGCGAGGATACCAAATATAAATTTTTGTCCCGGCTAAGGGGTATCGAACAGGGGTCACATGGGACAATATGAACTACGACTCCGCTGCGACACCGACCACTAGTGATGGGCGAGTCCGAGATGTTTAGACAATCGAGAGAATCGCCATCTTTGCAAAATCACAATCGAGTCAAAAGTTGACTCGCTCCTCGACCACACAATCGAGATATTTTTGCGATTGTTCCGAGTCGGCGCACAATGGGAACGTTTCATACAAAAAACGGCCATAAATAGTAAAAATGGACCTAGAGTGCTCAAATTTTGAAAATAAGCTTTTTTTATGAATATTAGTACATGGTGTAAAAATGAACTTAATCTGATGACAAATTCTCCCACCCCCCATATAACGGGTGTCGCGAAAAACCATCAAATTGCAATTATTTTGGATATTAATTAAGTTACAATGCTGAAATTCAGTATGCAAGCTTCTTTGATGAATATTAGTACATGGTGTAAAATGCACTTAATCTGAAGACAAATTCTCCCACCCTCCATATAACGGGTGTCGCGAAAAACCATTAAATTGCAATTATTTTGGAAACTAATTAAGTTACAATGCTGAAATTCAGTATGTAAGATTCTTTGATGAATATTAGTACATGGTGTAAAAATGAACTTAATCTGATGACAAATTCTCCCACCCTCCATATAACGGGTGTCGCGAAAAACCATCAAATTGCAATTATTTTGGATATTAATTAAGTTACAATGCTGAAATTCAGTATGCAAGCTTCTTTGATGAATATTAGTACATGGTGTAAAATGCACTTAATCTGAAGACAAATTCTCCCACCCTCCATATAACGGGTGTCGCGAAAAACCATTAAATTGCAATTATTTTGGAAACTAATTAAGTTACAATCAGGGTACGGAAAAACTCACTCATGAACGCTCAAAAATACCTTCTACTCATATCACAAACAAATATTCAAAGAAAAATGTATAAACACTCAAATAGCGAGCGAACTAAAGCACAACAGCAATCGATCGCTCATAGCGGTGGCGGTAAACTCAATGCATAAATTCACTCAAAAATGAATTATCGTACAATTTCTCTGGTAAATTCACTCTTTGAGTTTGAATTTATAATTTTTTGCGCTAGCGATCATTTTTTGAGTTTATCATTTTTGATCGCTCTTTGAGTTATCATTTTATGCGTTCACAAGGGTTTGTTGTGAGGTTTAAGCAGCTAATGGCATTGTGAAGGCGCAATTTTTGGATGATGGCGTGCGTTTATTAGACCATAAATATGATGTATGTATGTATGTACATACATATTCATGCATGTGTGTACGTATATATGTATGTATATATTTATAATATGTTAAAAAGCCTTAGGTCTTATAGCGATATATATGTACATATGTATATTGAAGTTGCACTTTAACAATTTTATTATGTATTTATTCAATCTAATAAAAATTTTATATATGCATGTGTTTACATACATATGTATTTGTGTTCATTCGACACATACATATGTATATATGTATGTATTTCTCTGCAATAGGGCGTTTTGAATAATTTTCTGAAATAGGACGTTATTGAAAAAAAGTCGGAAATAAGACGTTTTTCAAACAATTTTTGAAATAGCCATCGATATTAGTCTATATAAATATTTTATTTAACATACATATCGCACGTTTTATGCAATAGGGATTTAACTCAAAAAAAATTTTTTTTTGGGAAAACGCAAATAAAGTTTTATAATTTCAATTAGTTTCCTTCTACGGCTAACTACAAAATCACTTCTATTTCCGCCATTTTTATCTTTTTGAGTATTTTATAAGACTAGACTCAAAGGCACTAACCAGTTATTGAAATATGGCATATATAGGTATTTTGTACTTAAAAATATGCATATGCACATATTCACATACTGTAACCTTGCATGAGCTTTCCGAACAATAGCAAATTTATAATTTTTGGTTAAGATTGTACCGCCCATCAGTTAAGTAAAAGGACGAGAGCAAATACCAACATGCGTATGTGTGTATGTTCATATGCGTATGTCCCACATCCCGCAGTTTTCACGATAAGATATTTAACCAATCTCCTGTATTAGTTTCTAGGTACATCAGACATGAAGAATTCGCTTTTTGGGCCATTTATTTTAATGAGTTTAATTTATTCTTCCTATTTCACTTTCAGAAACAGTTTGTATTAATTTGTTATACCTTTTTCTGGTTTTTTTTCTAATATTTTTTTTGGTTTTGATTTTAAACCAAAAATACTGTGACGGTATTATAATATATTTAATTCCAGGAATGATTAAATTAAGTACCAACTGATATTAGAAATAAACTATCCTTTTTTACTGTGTAGGTACAAAAAAGGGCAATAATGTATAAAAAACCTGGAAAATATCAATACCTACATTCCATCATTGAATAGACATACATACATATTACATATTTACATACATTCATTTTATATACATACATATGTATGTACATACATACATGTGTACAAATAAATAAAATGCGAACTTATTTTTTGAACGCTCAATTGTTATATTCTAGTTTTCAAGTAAGAACTAAATACATACATACATATGTATGTAGGTATGTACCTATGTTAAATAAAATATTTAACAACCCTTAACTCATACATATAGACTACAAATGTACATCAATATAGTATACGTAGGTACATCGGTATGTAAATATAAATTTTTATAAATATCTATTAATTTAAATAAATTGAATAATTTAATTAGTTTAAATAAATACATACTTAATAAAATTTAAACTCGATATACCTACATACATATGTACATATACATACCTATCGCTATGAGAGCTAAGGCTTTTTAAAATATTATAATTATGTACATACATACATCCATATATACGTACACACATGCATGAACATGTATGTAAATACATACATACATCATATTTATGGTCTAATAAACGCACGCCATCATCCAAAAATTGCGCCTTCACAATGCCATTAGCTGCTGCATAACAAACCCTTGTGAACGCAAAAAATGATAACTCAAAGAGCGGTCAAAAAATGATAAACTCAAAAAATGATCGCTAGCGCAAAAAATTATAAAATAAACTCATAGAATGAATTTTCAAAAAATGAATTTTCAAACGATTTCTCATTTTAAAATGAATTTATGTAAGAGCTTATCGCCACTGCAGAGACCCATCAATCGCTGTTGACGTGCGTTCATTTGCGTTCGTTGTCACTGTGTATTTGCGCTCATGAGAACATGGCATAGCTCAGAATTATAGAGTGATAATTCGTTTGAGTGAGTTTATTTTGAGCGTTCTTCGCACCCTGGTTACAATGCTGAAATTCAGTATGCAAGCTTTTTTGGTGAATATTAGTACATGGTGTAAAAATTAACTTAATCTGATGACAAATTCTCCCAAACTCCATATAACGGGTGCCGCGAAAAACCATTAAAATGCATTTATTTTCGAAACTAATTGAGTTGGAATGCTGAGGAGCAATTATATATATATGTAGGTATAAGAATATATTTGTAACTACTTCAAAAATATTTATTTAATTATCTAGATATGTGACGTTTATCTATACTTATTTAAAATCGGTACTCTTAGGGCTTGGATCCCCACGTAAACTCCCATTTATAAGGTAACGGCACAGGTGGGAGACGAAATAGATAAATGCAAATATCAACAAGTTTATGCGTACCAAAGACTTTATACCATTTATGAATGATAGAAATTAAATTTTATCTGTTTAATTGAATAAGTTACAAATACTCAAATTTATATTGTACATATGAACAATCCGTTGTATGGGAGCTATATTTTATACTGGATTTGGGCGATTCCGACAAATGATAAACTTTACATAAAAATACATAGTAATTCGGCACAAAGTTATAACACTATTTCATGTTCATGGCTGGTATAAAAAGCAGCAAATGATAGTATATCGCTCATTTACTTCTATACAATCATACCTTAATAAGCTGATTTTACGAAAAAGCCCTTTAAGTTTTCGATCGCTATATATGTATGTATGTCCATCAATAGTACATATAGCACAGATAATTTTTTGATCTCAAACTCTAAATTTTCAATATATCAGACCGAAATTTCGTCATATAATGCACATACATATATGTACATACACACACATGCATGCATACCCATCCTTACCTGAAAACTCGCGTTTTTGAGTTATGATGCTTTTGAAGTAAATAGGCTAAAAGTAAGTATATATGTAAATATTCTATATAAAATTGCATTAGTTAATATATTAGCGATTTTAAAGCATAAACATATATCAAAACTGCTCATCAATGCTTTTCTCTCTTGCTACACATGTGTACATATGTATGTACATCCATAGTGATAGCGCGCATATACACCTCGTCGAAAAATATGAATTAGTGAGAAGAGCGCGCGTGAATGATGAAACTGACTATGGGGGGTTATAAAACACACTTGGGGTGAACATATATTAAAAAATTGAGGAGACCTTTTTTTTTATTTTTTTTTATTTGATTTCAAACTTTTGGAATTTTTTTGAATTTTTTATTTTACCCTGCAAAAAAAAAAACAATATATAATATAATCTATATAGCTAATTCAAAAATGAGCTGCTGTATTTCATATTGTGAACCATTTTCTATATTACAGATGTAAATTGGATGATAGATCTTCTATACACTTTATTTTTTTTAATTTTGAATATGTCATTATAAATGTAATTTGAAAAATGCACTTTTAGCCAGTTAGGAGAATAATTAAAACACGCGAAGGCGCGCGTGAAATTAATATCTGTTAATGTGATCTGATAAAGAATATATTAGTTCATAACATAAAAAAAAAACCAAGATACCTTTTTTTTTGTTTTTTTTTATTTTATTCCTTAAAGTGGACGAAGAAAAATTTTTTTCTATATTTTTTTATCAGTATTTGAAAAATCATATAAAATCAGATTTCAAAGGTAGAAGAAACGAGATTACTTCCTAGAAAAGTAGAGGTCATTTTCTATATTTACATGTCAAAATCACATATATACGTCGATAAATGGCTTAGATAGAGCTTTTCGTATCAGGTCATAAAATTCATAATTCATATGACATATTTTTTATTCAACTTTGAGCACCCTGTATGGCTAAACGAAACGGAACTCAAAAAATTTTACATGGGGTTTTTTTTCGTCACATAAGATATCTGTCGATTGCAGTTAAAAAATATTTATTTATCACTACTTTAATTTCGAATTTATTTTTGGCCAAAATCTCCCATTGTGCGGCGGGCCGGCTGTTGTTTTGATGATATGTTTTAGTTGATAAAATAAACTGAATGAGTATTGTTGATGAAGAAAGTGGGATTGTTAATGGAAGTGAGGCAAATACATATGTAAATGAATGAACCAAATTGAAAAATATGCTATATATAGACGCTGCATTTTTGCAATCACAATTAAAGAGTGTCGTGCATAAAAATAATAATTAATTATTTAAACATTAATAAATTTTCTGAAGTGAGACGCTTATGAAACAAATGAATTTTACGAGTAGCAACAACGGCAATAGATTTGTACTGCTCTGTATGTTTTTTAAAGCAATTTTGATATTCAAGCGGCAACAACAAATATTGTGTATTTTTTGCAGCGAGTCCAAGATGTTGTAGGGTTGCTTTGAAAACGAGAGGAATCATTGGCGAGCCCGAGATGTTTTAGCGATTGTTTCGACTGACGGCCATTTACGACTTGACTCGAATACGAATGAAAACCATCGAGAGCATTCGAGATGTTTCAACAATCGAGAGGATCGAATAAAACATCTCGGACTCGCCCATCACTAACGACCATCGTCTCCGATCTGTGCAGAAAGTGACATGTGGTATATTTGACTATATTAGCATCGACCTAGGCAGTGAGGTTGAAGAAATATGATTCAAATTTGTCTCCATACATTTCGTCACCTGAGTAAACAAAAGTCGTATGTTACAAAACATAGTTTCGAGAAAACCCACAGAGCATTTGGAAGATTGTTGTATGAAAACTGACTATACCGAGTCTCTTTCGATCCCCTTTGATGATACAAAAACTGATTAATCACTTCTGCGATTAGAATAAGTCTCTAAAATGAGTCAGGCCAGCGATTGAAAAGTTATTTTATTTTTTGTCATATAAAAATAACCTAGCTGAGTCTTTTTCGATCCCCTTTGCTGATTAAAAAAATAATGTGGTGTGGTTATCCGTTGGGTCATTGCGGCTTAAGTTGGAATGGACTCGGGTTCAATCCCCGGTGCATCCACTTCCGAAGAGAGTGCTGATGATCGAAAATGGTTTTTCGTGAAATAGCTATACACTCAACCTTCGCTGTAAATAGTTGTTGAATTTTTTTTCCACTTACCCCAATAATTTATAACAAATTGATCATGCTAAAGATGGAAATGTGATCGATTACTTTGATTTTTTTTTTTTTAAAAGAAATATTCCTTAGCCATCCTAGTACATAAAGCTACCATTTTAAAAAAAAAATTCAGAGAATTTTATATTAGATTTCGGTATTGATTGTTGCGAATGTTGTAGAGCAGGAACATATTGATGTATGTCTTCCACGTTGCCGCATATGAGAATGCCAAAATTCGCATATGAATTTTCATAGGAATTCATTTATGGATTGAAATTATTTATCTCCTTATTTGCTTAATATTATTGTAGGCTAAAAATCTGTTTAAAAAATTCCAACCAAAATGTGGACTGAGGGTGACTGTGGAAGTTCTTTTTGCTATATTGCTAAGGGTAGAATATGTAAGAGGATAGAAGATGGGGAAGAAATGCGGTTTTTAAACTGACCCAAAAATGATAGCAAAATGAGTAGAAATGTATTAAAAAATTATTAGAAATTCATCAGAAAGTTACTGAAAACCGACCAAAAAAGATTCGAAAATGGCCAGAAAAACGATTGAAAAATTACCCAAAAAAATTGGAAAGCCAATCGCAAATTATCAGAAAAACGAAGAAAATGACCGCAACGAGATTCAAAAACGATCAGAAAACGATTCAAAAATGAGCAAAATAAGATTCAAAATCGAAAAAAATAAAATCGAAAGGGACTCGAAAATGATTAAAATACGATTAAAATAAGACTCGAAAACGACTCCCCAAGAAGAGTTGGACGTAGGGTACCATTTTCTACAGACGAGAGGCTCTTTTGTGATCAGAAAATGAGCGAAAAAGACTGGAATATGATAAAAAAAATTCATAAAATGCTATGTGAGAAGACGAATATGATCAAAAAATTCATAAAATTCTATGTGGGTAATAATGATATGGAGGGTGGCATAAGGCAAAAAAAAAAGTTTACGACACTAAAAATACCGAAATGGCCGAAAATATGATAATTCCTATTTCTTATATTTTAATTCTCTTAATTCTTAATCCTTATATTTTCTCTCTTACCTCTATTAAAAAAAAATATATTTTTTTTTTGTATCTCTTTTCTTCTTAACAGCCACTTTTCACTTCATTCAATTATATGCATCTTATTACCTCCACCTTTAAATATATATGTAGGTATAATAAAAACATTTGACAAACATATAAATAATTCATTGAAAGTACTATAAGTTCCACTGTAGACATAAAACTAAATAAATATAAGTTTTTTTTAAAATAAGCGTGACAGCACAAGCTATATCGACTGGCGCCATGTATGTTTTATTATTTTTTGCGCAAGATGCGCACGGGTGCAGCTAGTATATATATATAAGTAGTTATGTGTATTAAATTTGTTTATATATTTTACATATATTTTTATATATATGTATGTGGTCCCTGCCGACTTGGGTAATTTTTTTCCACACGTTTGCCTTTTCAAGCAAATCAATGGTCCAAGCTTAATCGATTCATCTGCTACAGTTCCTGAGTTTTTACTTCTAAATCTTTGAAAATTTGCCCCTCTTGGCCCGTTTTTTCAAAATTTCAGCATGTTTCCTCATAACGGCATAACGTCATTTCATCACTCGGGCTTTATTAGTGACTGAATTATCATGTTTTACGTGTTTTTCGAAATACATCCATATGCCTTATTTTCAACCCCAACTTTCTCTGTTCCCATTAGAATCTGTGTACCCAATTTCATTTAAATATTTCTATTTCTGCGCAAGTTAGAGTGTGTACGGCCGGACGGACGGACCTGGTTCAATCATTTTTTTCATCCTTATCGTTTTGATATATATATTTAAGTCCATATCTATCTCAATTATTTTATGTTCTTACGTACAACCGCTATGTGATCAAAAGTATACATACATATATTGTATGTACTACGTACAGCATATCCTATACTGAAAAGCCCCCATTTAGCGTAGGAATGAATACACACGTGTTCGCCTAAAATAATATAATCTATATATATATAAAAATCAAGCCTATTTCTTTGTCGCCGGCTTTCGCCCAAACGCGTTTTGGGATTTTGACCAAATTTACACACCAGCTTAGCACCTTGCCCCAGATGGTTTATATGCATATTTTTTTTGAAATCCGGAAGTCGGTTCCCGAGATATAGGTCAAAAGGTCAAAACGTGGATCCGGCTTTCCCCTGAATATTTTTGGACGATATTGGTATCAAATGAAAGGTATTGAGCAGAGAATTTACATAGAATAGTACTCATTGTGATTCCTAGGTCGAGTCTCCAGATATGGGTCAAAACGTGGACCCGGATGACCCTCGAATATTTCTGAGCGATATTAGTATCAAATGAAAGGTGTTGAGCAGAGAAATTACACAGAATAGTACTCATTGTGATTCCTAGGTCGGGTCTCCAGATATGGGTCAAACGTGGGCACGGATGACCCCGGAAAATTTCTCAGCGATATTGGTATCAAATGAAGGGTGATGGTCAGCACCTGGAACCGGATAACACCGGGATATTTCTCAGGGATATTGGTACCAAATGAACGTCGACCCGGATTTCCCCGGAAAATTTCTCAACGATATTGGTGTCAACTGAAAGGCAGGGCTTTTACATAGAGATAAACTCATTATGATTCCTAAGTCAGGTCCCCAGATGTGGGTCAAAATGTGGATCCGGATGGCCCCGGATAATTTCTAATCGATATTGTTATTTAATCACGGGGCATGACGAGTCCTAGGTGGGATCCCAAGATATGGGTCAATATGTGGACCCGGATAACACCGGGATATATCTTAGGGATGTTGGTACCAAATGAAAGGTGTTGAGCGGACTCTCATGTATAGCCGTACCCATTAAGATTTCTTGGTCAAGTCTCCAGATACCGTACCTATTATGGTTCCTAAGTCAAGTTCCCAGATGTGGGTCAATAAGCGGACCCGGATGAGCCCGGGATGCTTCTGAGCAATACTGATATAAAATGAAAGGTGTTGACCGGGTCTGATATATAGAGATATTTTCATAGTGATTCTTAGTCCCGATACCCAATTATGGGAAAAAAAAGAGACGATTCGGACGCCACGAAATGAGAAGTGAAATGCAGGGTATGTTATGCTAAACCCAGTTTCCTAGGGAAAGGGGAAGAGTAATGAGACTGGGAAAGGCAAAGGCAAAGGGACGGAAAAGGAGAGGGAGAATATAATAAAAATGGAATGAAGAGGATGGGAGAGAGACAGTAAGACAGGAAATTAGACAAGGAATAAGAGGGGGGAATAAAAAGGAGAAAGACAGAAAAGGAGAGGTAAGAGAGAGCAATAGAGAAAGAGAAGCGGAAATATGACGGGAAAGGGAAAGAGAAAAGTAGAGGGAAAGGGAGTTGGAGACAAATACGAAGAAAAATGGGATAAGAACATGAAGAGGGCAACTTCTGAAAATATAAATTTTTTCCTTCACTTTTTTTAAACTTATCTGAATTGTGCTGAGCTCTGCAGCCCGATTTAATTTCGGTTTCTAGATACTTCCAACATATTTTAAAGGGTGCCGTTTTTCGCTTCAAGTACCTATAATAGGAAGTGGGCCAAAGCAAAGCTTGGCTGGGTACAGCTAGTGTTTACATACAAACATACAGCTGAAGCTTATAGAAGTGTTTTAAAATATACACGACTGTTAAAATGGAGCAACATCTGCATTTGAGATTTGAATTGATAGAATAAAATAATTCTGAAGGCATAGTTTTAGGCGCAAATCTTTTAGTTTAAATTTAAACATTTTATTTTTGCAAAATACTATTTAAAAAAAGTACCACGCCCAATAAAACACCGTTTCGCATGCATAGCTAATTAATACATTATGTGAGCAGAAAAAGGGATATTTATAAAACACCAATTAGAAATAATATATATGATGATTATGGGTCCCTGCTTTATACCATCGCATGTATAGCACATGAGTTGTCAGCCTTTCATAGTTCTAACCCGGAAGACTACATGAGTAATATCACAATTAAGTGCTACAAAGTGCTGCAATTATACAATTAAGTATGTACAATGTATACATCTGTTTGATTCCACTCGAAAAGTGACCTTCTCTACTTGATTTCCTTTATTTTTTTTTAGTAATTCTCATTTTAATTCTAGTGAAAGCGCGTGCATTACTACACATCTTCATGCACGTGTGCGCTGATGCAACTTTCTATGAAATTCCCACCTGAATTTGTACATACATACATATATTTTACGCATCATCATTGAAATCATTTCGTTTGCTAAATTGATAATTCGTGCAGAGAATTTTGCAGCAAAAAAAAAAAAAAGTTTGCCCTAACAGCCAAAAATTTTAGCAAAACTTAGCACAAACTTGTTGATGTTTGCTGTTGTTTGTTATTGTTGTTGTTACTGTTTGTTGTGGTTGTTGTTGCTGTTTTTGTCGTTGTTTATGTTGTTGTTGTTCTTTTTGCTGATAGTTGCTGTGTCAACAGCAAACAGTTTGTGCTTTTTTTTGTAGGTACAGGTTCAAAGTCACTCTACCATCTCTCTGCCATTGCAATATTGATACGCTTCAAATTGTGCTAGCTAACCATATCACCAGTATACTATACACACAAACATACAAATGTACATACATTTGTATTTGGCAACCACATACTTGTACATATGTACTTGCTCAACAGTTTTGCAGTTTGTCCGCTTCTAACCATTTGCTTCTGGCAAGTTTTCAATTACCATCAAAGTGCTTTTGGGTGCTTATCCACCTGTGTTCTGTTTTTGGGAAATTTCGGAATTTAGTGAACTTGCATTTTGGTGTTATGTTTTCCGTATTATGCACATACTTAAGTACTTAAGAGGTAGAACACCAAAACAAACAAAAACGCTCGAATACACACATCCACATACATATATGTGCCCGCAAATTAAAGTAGCCTAACTCAAAATATGGTGAACGGAGAAAACTCAATTTTTTGTCAAAATTCAAACCATTGGGCCAATTCAGATTTTTAAAAGGTGAAATAATGGCTTTGTAGTGTTAGAGAAGGAATAGTTGTGAACCAGAAATCTTAAAGCAAGGTTAATTGCAAAAAATTGTCTTTTATAACTTAAGTGCTTTTATTGGATGCAATTTTTACGAAAAGCAGAATTAACTCGAGTTAAGTTCTTTTATTGTGTCGAATTCTTCCCAATAAGGTTTTTATTTCCATTTAACTCGAGTTAAGTGTTTTTAAGCGTAGACCTACGTTCGAGTCGAAAACGACCCGAAACGATAATTTAAGTGGATATAACTAAGTAGTGGAATTAGAAGTCTTAGAGTTTTTGACTTTTAATTTTTGTTTGAAATGAATGAAATAAAATAAAAATCGTTTCGCTAATCATTGTTGTTTGGGCCTGAAAAAAATAATCCATAATCCTACGCCGCGGATCGTTTTCAACCCGAACTGAATTTGCATTTTATTTTACCGAATACTGAAAAAGGCATGGTACTAGGGAAATCACCACAAGAAGCTTGGTTTATCCGGAAATGATTAATGAAGACTCCCAAGCGAGAGGTTCAAAGCTATAACAGCTGGAACCGCCGAAAAAAGGGGCGCGGTAGCACTACTGTTTGATAGAAAACAGCTGGTATTTGTGTGTGGCCAGGACAGCAATCGCTATAAAAAACGACATGTTTAATATTGAATGGTAAACTATTTAAGTATTTGAATAAGCACGATGCTATTCCATTGCCACCATGATTTGCAAGGGTCTCATGCCACATATAACACGTAGGTTGTCCGGAAACACAGTCATGTGTAAAAAGTGTATAAAGCGTATATAAAAATATTCAGAAGATCGCAAAAAGGTGTAGGAAGGCATAGGCTAATCA
Organism: Urophora cardui; assembly: GCA_960531455.1. Taxonomy (NCBI): domain Eukaryota; kingdom Metazoa; phylum Arthropoda; class Insecta; order Diptera; family Tephritidae; genus Urophora; species Urophora cardui. Next base: position 119,777,031 of record OY482673.1, on the reverse strand, counting down.
GCACTATCTGACACCGTGTCCGACTGACTATCGTTAAAAAATGAGTCCTTAATTGAGTCGTCGCTACTACAATGCATAAATTCACTCAAAAATATCGTACAATTTCTCTGGTAAATTCACTCTTTGAGTTTGAATTTATAATTTTTTGCGCTAGCGATAATTTTTTGAGTTATCATTTTTTGATCGCTCTTTGAGTTATCATTTTATGCGTTCACAAGGGTTTGTTGTGAGGTTTAAGCAGCTAATGGCATTGTGAAGGCGCAGTTTTTGGATGATGGCGTGCGTTTATTAGATCATAAATATGATATATGCATGTATGTACATGCATATGAATGCATTTGTGTACGTATATACATATGTATGTACATTATAAAATAAACTCATAGAATGAATTTTCAAAAAATGAATTTTCAAACGATCTCTCATTTTAAAATGAATTTATGTAAGAGCTTATCGCCACTGCAGAGACCCATCGATCGCTGCTGACGTGCGTTCATTTGCGTTCGTTGTCACTGTGTATTTGCGCTCATGAGAGCGTAGCATAGCTCAGAATTATAGAGTGATAATTCGTTTGAGTGAGTTTATTTTGAGCGTTCTTCGCACCGTGATAATAATGCATGAAATGAGAAAAGTATTCTAACAAAAAAACCTAACTCGAGATAAATTGTGTAAAAATAAAAAAAAAATCACTTAAAATAACCTATTTCCACTTAGGCTAGGAAAACAAAATTGACAAAAAAAAATTATAATTCCTAACTCAAGTTAGGTTTTTTTAATAAACTGAAAACGCAAATAAATACGTCCATGAAGTACCCACATAACTCTAGTTAGGATGTTTTAATAAAACGATTTTTCAGATTTGCTAGAGGATAAGTTGTTTTAACTGGTGCAAAATGTTTCTATCTGAGTTAGGATAATTTTTATATCTTAATAACTTTTTAAATATTACTCCAATTTAAATGGGGATAAGACAGATCGATGGGTTTTCCTCCAATGATTAACACTATAACAATAACTCAATTTCGCATTATCTCGAGTTAGGCTACTTTAATTTGTACCTAATATGTAATATGTACCTATCAGTGGCGGCCCTAGCATAAATTGGCTGGGCAAGTATGAAGCAAAGCCATCAGCCATTTATGTAATTTTCTTTGTTGTATTATCTGAAAGTCTTGCATATTGGGTTGTTGTTGTTTATAATTATACCGTATGAAGCTGAATGTACTTATTAGAATAAATCGAGAAAATTGAGATGATGACGAGTATTTACGTAGGTTTTGATATGCGATGATTAATATGAGCATACACATTTTATTTAGTGTTTTAATTGAACTTTTCGTCAGCACATCAACATGCCTGGCTTGTTCGAAAATAAATTCAAGTTCTTCACCATCAGAATGTGAATTGTCTACAAAAAAAAGAGGAGAAGTTATTATAGTAATCATTTGGTAAGAATTCAGATGAATTGATTGATGACGCCAATTTATAGGGAAATCTCACACGAAAGCGAAGAGATATTTTTAGTTTCCTTATACCGACGGAAATTTCATCAGTAGCAAGTGAGTTTACTTATTATAGCACTATAAGAGAATATTTAAAAAATTGCTGCTTTAGCTTAACTTTTAAGTAGTGTTTGAAAAACTGAAGTCGAAATAGCAAAAGTCGTGAAATATTTATATTTATTTTTTTTAATTTGATTTTCGTGAAATTTGATATGAAAAATACAAAAAAGTAGCAAACTCTTTTTATTCAATTTAAATCTGAAAATGCGTGAAACTATTAAAGAATCTGTCCAAAATCAGTTGCTGCTTTTTGCTTTGCGTAACTCTCATTGGTACGCAGATTACAATCTTCCACCTTACACTTCTCGTTTAATACTCATTAATTTGCCTTCACTTTCCAGTCGTAGAGAGATGCTTGGTATAGTTTTTATGGTTAAATTAATCACTGGACTTAAAAATAGCCCATGTCTTCTAAGTGAGTTATATTTTAACGTTCCATGTAGAGTATCGAGACATTTGAAACCACTATTTGTGAAACCTTGCAAAACAAATTTCGAATTAAATGAACCATTTCGCCGCTTATGCCATGACTCTAATAATCACTCCAGCACGTTTGACACTTCAGACTCGCTTTTTATTATAAAAAATTAGTTCTAGCCTCACTTAATAAATGATATACAATCAGCTGATGTATTTTTTTCTATAGTTGAATAGTTTTAGATCTCGACACCTAACAAACCCGTTCCTGTATGACTCGGCACAAAACAAAAAAAAACATCCATGCGTCATGCGCCCTTCGCCGCGGGCGGGATATGGAGGATAAACCGTTAGTAAAAAGCAAACTCACTAACCAGGGTTGTGCTGTGATTGACTGTAAAAACAATTTTTTTGGTGGGCTAACGCGCCATGACAACTTAGGTAGTAAACGCATTGAACAACTTGACTAATAAATACATCCATGCATAAAATAGCCTCTTTTTAAATTTGTAAAAAGAAATAAACGAGAATATATAGGCAAGCCGGGATTTTCGACGTGTATGAAGCGTCCGCCACTGGTGCCTATACACACCATATAAGATTATGTTGCATAGCCTGCAGCTTTGCAAATCGAGCATAAAATCGTATTTGCTAAATTTGTTGTTAAACTAAAAACTTCTGCCGTTCAATATATATAGATATGTGTATATATATATATATGTATGGGATTAGCAAAAGTTGCATAGCATCTGAAATTTATTGTTGCAATTTTTGATTTGTTATGCAGTAAGACTTTTGGTTTTAACAAGTTTGTTATAAATAAAATATAGATATTTATGTCTTTGTCTCTACAAAGTACTTTGGCTTTCTTCTTAAATTGATCAGTTTATGGAGTTTAGAGAAAGTATATGTAAGTAAAAGAGTTTTCGTGGTTATTAGATAGATATTCAGTAATAAAGTTTAAATACAGCGAAGGTTACTTCTCGCCCAAGCAATCGGTAAACATCGACTGTGTATTCGAGGAGCGAGTCAACATCTTCTTAGCACTCTCCATCTGCCGTTCCTTTTATCTCTTCCTCATCCTATACTACTCTTTCTCTCCTCAACTCCTATTTCCTGTCAGCAACATTCTGGGTCATACGGCTCCACATATCGGTATATATTATTTAAATCGGTTCAGGTGTCTCGGGAATCGAATGAGATATCACGACATGACCTGCCCAGCGGAGCTGCTGGATCTTTATTCGCTGAAAAATGTCGATATCTGCGTACAGCTCGTACAGCTCATTGTTAAATCTCCGTCGATACTCGCCCCCGCCAACGCGAAAAGGTCCATAAATCTTCCAAAGAACTCTCCTTTTGAATACTCCAAGCGCCATCTCATCTGCTTTTGATATAGTCCATGCTTCTGCGCCGTACATGAGTACTGGAACGACGAGTGTCCTGTAGAGTGTGATTTTGGTTCTTAGAAAGAGGACTTTACTTTTCAATTGCCTACTTAGTCCAAAGTAGCATTTATTGGCAAGAGTGATTCTTCGTTGGATTTCAGTGCCGACATTATTTTTGGTGTTAATGCTGGTTCACAAATAGACGAAGTCCTTAACAGTTTCGAATTTGTAGCAATCAACATTGACGTGGCTGCCAACGCGTCTTGCCCTCGTTGACCGCCAAACCCATTTTCTTAGGCTCTTTATCTAGCTTGGAGAAGGCAGAACATACGGCGCGCGTGTTAGTGCCAACGATGTCGATGTCATCGGCGTACGCCAGCAGTTGCACACTCTTGTCTTATATGATGCTTCCTTCACGTTGGAGTTCTGCAGCTCGTATTATCTTTTCCAGAATCAAGTTGAAGAAATCACACGAAAAGGAGTCACCTTGTCTGTAACCTCGTTTGGTCTCGAACGGCTCGGTGAGGTCCTTCCCACTTCTGATGGTGCTGGTGGTGTTAGTCAGCGTCATTTGGCATACCCTTATAAGTTTTGTAGGGAAACCAAATTCAGATATTGCGGCATATAGGCAATTCCTATTCGTGCTATCAAAAGCGGCTTTAAAATTGACAAAAAAATGGTGTGTGTCGGTTCTTTTTTTATGAGTTTTTTCCAGGATTTGGCGTATTGTGAAAATCTGGTCGATGGTAGATTTACCAGGTCTGAAGCCACACTGATAAGGTCCAATCAGCTTGTTGACGGTGGGCTTCAGTCTTTCGCACAATACACTTGCTAAGACCTTATATGCGATATTCAGAAGGCTTATCCCACGATAATTGGCGCGTACTGTGGATTCTCACTTAAGTTCCAATCGTCAGACCATTGGAGTTGATGCATGCTCCTTATCAACTCTTCACCGCCATGTTTGAATAGCTCGGCTGGCAAGCTATTGGGGATTCGGGTCGAACATCTTCTCCTTCCGCAATTTCACTGTTGCCGTTATCTAGCAAGGAGGAGAAGTGATCCCTCCACAACTTAAGTACACTCTGGACATCAGTTGCCAGATCACCGTTACCACTCCGGCAGGAATTTGTCCCGGTCTTGAAACCTTCAGTCATCCGCCTGACTTTTTGATAAAATTTTCGAACATCATTCCCCCCGGATCATAAATATTGATTTTGCAAATATCGCGACTCCAGCGCCATCTAGCGAGAGAAAAAAATATAGCCTATGTCGAGAGGACTTATACAAAAAATAAACTATCGAAATTTGGCAAAAATCCGTTTAGTAGTTTTTGAGTCATTTCCTCAGAAAAAAACACCCTACAATTTTATATACGTATGTATGTATACAGATAAACCCAGAAGGGCTAAATAATTTCTACAGCACCTACAACCACCTTAGGTTAGCAAGAAGTTTTTAAGATAAAATTAACTTTGCAACTTAAGCACTTTGTACTTATCATAAATCTTAAGTCTACAAGCCATACTCGAGAGATTTTGTATGAGCTAAAGCTCAGTTTAGAAAAAAATTAATAAAACTATCTAAGCATAAACAATCTTCCGATTTCAATTTAGGTCACACTCTGCTAATCTCAGTTGCACTTATAAATATTTAAATAGTTACAAGAATAACAAATGCCCAAACTTTCAGCAAAATCGCATATTTTATTTAAGAGCCTCATCTTACATACATACTCGTATGTACATATGCACGTGTTTACACATAATAAAATTCACTTTAACAAATTACTCTTAATACACACTTTCCTTTGAGCCGCAGAGATGTAATAAATAATGGGATATGTGAATAAATATAAGGCATAAAAGCAAGCAAGAAGATCAAAGCAATAGTAAAGTAAAATAAGCAAGCAAACAACTCGCAATAAATATGTAAATAAGTAAGTAAGAAAGTAAGACGACCGCAAATGTGCCACCACAAAAGGTCGAAGCAACATATTGGCGCCGCCCACTGAGCTGCCGCTCAAAGTGCTCAAGTAACTACTAGGACAGGAAAAATGCGTATGTAAACAGTTAAGTAAGCGTGTAATAAAATCATGTTTCCCCAAAACGGAAGCGCAAATAAAAGTTTTGCGTTGACCCGCACGAGTGGCGGAGTGCTAAGAAATTTTGAGTGATTTTTGCTTTGGAAAGCTTATTCCTGACATTGTAATAAAAAAAGTGAATGACATGTGTTATGATATTAAATAAGCTCAGTGGAACTGTGGTGTTCTGGCACTTGTATGCGAACATGTCTTTTTGCTGATATGAGCACTGAATTGTTAGGAAGTTTTTTTTGTACTCAGCAGTGGATTAAAGGCGTTATCTATATGAATAAGAATATGCTTTCAATGACATCGCGTATGCGTTAAAACCAATGAGGAATCCGAGCAATTCTTGAGATTAAGAAAATGAAATTCATAATTAGTTTGTTAGAGAATTTAATTTTAATTGCCAAAGATTTTTTTTTGTGGCGCAAACTTTTTTGTTAATTAAAATTAACTCAAACGTTAGCTTTGCTTATAAATTTTGCATTTAATCCAACGCCAACTCAGTTTGCTCCAGGGGTATAAGCAAAACTGTCTTTTCACACTTAATGAAACTTTTTCTCCATTATAGCAGAAATTGTGCATATGGGCGATTCCAGAATGGCGAATGTGACGTTCGTACGCCTTCAAAGCTCAATAAAGTATGTACAGCGTGGAATATTTTTCATTCTTATTTTCATTTTTAAAGAGCACTTGAGTAGCATTATAATCGGCGCAACCAAGAAGCACTATCGATTTCAAGATTCTGAGATATTAAGTAGCATTTAAAGGGTGATGGCGAACAAATTGTGAAAGACATTTTTAGGTGCTATTAGTGCAAATATCTGCGAATTTTGGTCCGACATTCCAAAAGTAATGATTGCGGATCAAAGTGGAATAATGTAACTCCCCATTGATGGTTTTAACGTGAAAATATATGTAGTTTGATTTTTATAAGCTTCACCCATATGCATATGCAAGAAGTCATTCGAGGTTATGCTTCCAAATATATAAACTTATGGCGTTTTCGATTTTGGCCAAATTGTCGCACTTATTCTGCACTTTTATCGGTCTGTCAATTTTTTTGTTGTTCTATTCCACATAGATTCCACACATTTTTTCAGGGTTGATTGTTCTATTGACAAAAATGTCGCACTCTGCCCGACCACAGGGCAACATTTTCTGCCCTTAATATGAACAAGGGGTTGCATTATTTTTGTTTCATAAATCACATGAAAAGTGCAAGATTTTCTTAGGGCACAGGGCGCATGTTGATAATGTTGCCTTGTAATAATGCAGCATTTTGGTTTAGAATCGAAAATGTTATTAGTATAGTATAGTAATATAGTATAGGTTGTGGCCGTCGTACAATGAGATACGTTCCTCAGCTATGTTAAATATGGACAGGAGGGACATTTCCGGCTTAACTGCAGTATTCACGTAACATTGGGCTATTGGTACCCACGCGGTCCGATTGGGATTGTATCATAACACTCTGTGTTGCGGAAGAGACGGTACATCGTTTCTTAGATATCTGAGCTCAACAGGATGGATATAGGGCGCAGGACCTGCCTTGGTTTGCGAATTGATATCCTCGTTTACTCTATTCTTCTGGTTTTTGGTTCTTTAGTCACGAGTCATGGTATCAAAACAGCACTCCGGCGGTGATTGGAGTCTGTGGGACTCGCCGCTCTAGAAAATGTAGATTCGGTTTCATTCGGGATTTCCTGCAGTCTCTTTCATCATTAACATAAGTTGTAATCTTTTGCAAGCGACATGCAAAAGAACACCACAAAAATTGAGGAATTGCATACAAAAAAATAAGCTACCAGTTAAAAAACAAGTAAGGAAGCCTAAGTTCGAGTGGAATCGAACATTAGATACTCAGCTGTATGCTTTCATTGTTTCTTTGCGTTTGATGGAAACACGGTGTAAAGCGAGTGCTGCATAAAGTGGGCGTAGCCACGCCCATTTTCTAAATTTTTATCAGTCATCCAACTAAGCATATGAATATTATTCTTTGTGCAAAATTTCATTCCTTTATGACTTCTAGTTACAAAGACTTCACGTTACAAATTCCCAAAGAGTGTTCCAGATATATCTTTCTTAAAAAGTAGGCGTGGTCATAAACCGATTTCAATAAATTTCTGCGTGGCTATTAACACATGTTATAAAAGTGTATAAACCAAGTTTCGTCATAATATCTCAATTATTTGTCGAGTTATAGGCTAAGAAATCTCGTATATCCCTTTGTGTAAAAAGAGGCGGTGCCACGCCCATTTTCCAAAATTTTTCTATTTGTTGTTTCCGGTCTATTGTAGAAATCATACCACAGAATTTCAATGAATTATATTTACATTTGACAAAGATATCGCTTAAAATGTTTTTATTAGGCCACTTTATAATACCCATATATAAAAGTGGGCGTGGTCTTCAACCGATTTCGCTAAAATTTTCAACATGTATTACCACAAGTAATAAAAGTGTACACACCAAGTTTCGTCATTATATATCAATTATTTGTCGAGTTATGGGCTCAGAAATCTCGTATATTCCTGTTTATAAAAAGAGGCGGTGCCACACCCATTTGCCAAAATTTTTGTGTTTTTCGTTTTATGTCCGCAGTTGGACTCCTGCTATAAAATTTCAATGATATATCTTTATATTTGACAGAGATATCGCTTAAAATGTTTTTATACTCAGCTGTACTAGTACACAGAGTATTATAGTTTTAATCACATAACGGTGGATTGTAACAGAGTGAAATAATCGAGATAGATATAGACTTATATATATCAAAATGATCAGGATGAAAAGATAAATCGATTGAGCCATGTCCGTCCGTCCGTCCGTCTGTCCGTCTGTAAACACTCTAACTCGCGCAAAAATTGAGATATTTTGATGAAATTTGAAATGCAAGTTGGTATCGAGACTGGGACGGTTGGTATTGAAAATGGGCGAAATCGGACCATGACCACGCCCACTTTTCCTATATAGAAATAATCGGAAATTTGGTATCTCAGTCACTAATATAGCTGGAGCGATGAAATTTTACCCACGTGTTGAGCTCAGGCCCCTAGGAAGAAATTTGATGAAATTTTGGAAAATGGGCGGTGCCACGCCCACTTATTAAGGGTCAAACCTTGAAAGTTTTATATGTCATAACTCAGAAACCATTGAAGATATATCGACAAAATTTGGTACGCGTGATTTACTTACTTAGGCATACGTTTGGACGGAAAATAGTTAAAATCGGTTGACGGCCACGCCCACTTTTATATATGTGTATTATAAAGTGACCTAATAAAAACATTTTAAGCGATATCTCTGTCAAATATAAAGATCTATCATTGAAATTTTGTCGCGTAAGTCCAACTGCGGACATAAAACGAAAAACACAAAAATTTTGGAAAATGGGCGGTGCCACGCCCACTTATTAAGGGGCAAACATTGAAAGTTTTATGAGTCATAAATCAGAAACCGTTGAAGATATATCGATGAAATTTGGTACGCGTGATATACTTACTTAGTCAAATATTTGGACGAAAAATTTTCGAAATCGGTTTAGGGCCACGCCCACTTTTATATATGGGTCTTATAAAGTGACCTAATAAAAGCATTTTAAGCGATATCTCTGTCAAATATAAAGATATATCATTGAAATTTTATAGCAGTAGTCCAACTGCGGATATAAAACGAAAAACACAAAAATTTTGGAAAATGGGCGTGGCACCGCCTCTTTTTATAAACAGGAATATACGAGATTTCTGAGCCCATAACTCGACAAATAATTTATATATAATGACGAAACTTGGTGTGTACACTTTCATTACTTGTGGTAATACACGCTCAAAATTTTAGCGAAATCGGTTGACGACCACGCCCACTTTTATATATGAGAACTATAAAGGGGCCTAATAAAAACATTTTAAGCGATATCTCTGTCAAATATAAAGATCTGTCATTGAAATTTTGTGGCATGACTTCCACAATAGACCGGAAACAACAAATATAAAAATTTTGGAAAATGGGCGTGGCACCGCCTCTTTTTACACAAAGGGATATACGAGATTTCTTAGCCTATAACTCGACAAATAATTGAGATATTATGACGAAACTTGGTTTATACACTTCTATAACTTGTGTTAATAGACACGCAAAAATTTATTGAAATCGGTTTATGACCACGCCTACTTTTTAAGAAAGATATTTCTGGAACACCCTTTGGGAATTTGTAACATGACATCTTTGTAACTAGAAGTCATAAAGGAATGAAATTTTGCACAAAGTATAATATTGATATGCTTAGTTGGATGACTGATAAAAATTTAGAAAATGGGCGTGACTACGCCCACTTTATGCAGCACTCGCTTTATATTAAGTGCACCGTGTTTCCATCAAACGCAAACAAACAATGAAAGCATACAGCTGAGTATCTAATGTTCGATTCCACTCGAACTTAGGCTTCCTTACTTGTTATTAGGTCACTTTATAAGACCCATATATAAAAGTGGGCGTGGCCCTCAACCGATTTCGAAAATTTTTCGTCCAAATATTTGGCTAAGTAAGTATATCACGCGTACCAAATTTCATCGATATATCTTCAACGGTTTCTGATTTATGACTCATAAAACTTTCAATGTTAGCCCTTTAATAAGTGGGCGTGGCACCGCCCATTTTCCAAAATTTTTATGTTTTTTGTTTTATGTCCACAGTTGGACTCATGCGACAAAATTTCAATGATAGATCTTTATATTTGACAGAGATATGGCTTAAAATGTTTTTATTAGGTCACTTTATAATACAAATATATAAAAGTGGGCGTGGCCGTCAACCGATTTTAACTATTTTCCGTCCAAACGTTTGCCTAAGTAAGTAAATCACGCGTACCAAATTTTGTCTATGTATCTTCAATGGTTTCTGAGTTATGACATATAAAACTTGCAAGGTTTGACCCTTAATAAGTGGGCGTGGCACCGCCCATTTTCCAAAATTTCATCAAATTTCTTCCTAGGGGTCTGAGCTCAATACGTGGGTAAAATTTCATCGCTCCAGCTATATTAGTGACTGAGATACCAAATTTCCGATTTTTTCTATATAGGAAAAGTGGGCGTGGTCATGGTCCGATTTCGCCCATTTTCAATACCAACCGTCCCAGTCTCGATACCAACTTGCATTTCAAATTTCATCAAAATATCTCAATTTTTGCGCGAGTTAGAGTGTTTACAGACGGACGGACATGGCTCAATCGATTTCTCTTTTCACCCTGATCATTTTGATATATATAAGTCTATATCTATCTCGATTATTTCACTCTGTTACAATCCACCGTTATGTGATTAAAACTATAATACTCTGTGTACTAGTACAGCTGAGTATAATAAGCAGCAAGCGTATAACTCGGTAAGTCATAACCAACTTGAAAACAGTGTTGAAAAGTTTAAAAACGTGCGTCACTGTGAAAGGTCAACGGAAAGTAATTGGAAAATTTCAAAATAAACGTCAAAAAATCAGAAATGCAAAAATTTCCCAGCCAGCATTTTTTGAAAATTTTGATCAAAAAATATTCAAATATCATACGCCCAGATGATTAAAAACGATCAAATTTAAAAACATTTTCTATTGGAATATGAGTGAATCGTCGGGAGAAAAATGTACCCTAAATATGATTATTCTTAAGTAATCATTTATGATACATATTTTTAAACATTTTTCAATCATTTGATCAAATTTGATATCATTGAAATCTCCTACTTCATTTTTTTTTTGGAATAACATTTGATTGTTTTTCACAATCATTTTTCAATTATTTTTTGAATCATATGTGATATAATTTTATGATCACATTATATTCCTTTCTTATTACTTTTTGTAATATTTTTTTGGTCACATTTTATAAATAAAAACAATTACTCGAGTAATTAAACTACAGCAAAAAAAAATTGAAAATAAATAAGAAAACGTTTTATTGAGCGAAGTAAAATATTTCTTGCTGAATTTGCATTTCCAAAATAACACGTATTTTTTTTCATTTGCCATCCGCTTTGCATATTTCTGAATATTTCTGCGATTCTCAGATTGTTAGTGAAGCATTTGGTATAAGGAGTTCACTATTTGCATCTTCATTTATATTAATTGAAATGTTGTCATTTCAGTGAACAAGTCCTACACTGAAAAAACAACTTACTCAGATTATGGAAAAATGGGAATGATTCGGCGCTAAAGACATATTTCCATATTTTGATGTACGATTTTCTTCAAATCAAGGAATAAAAACCACGTTTTAAAGAAAATTGTACATCAAAATATGGAAATATGTCTTTAGCGCCGAATCATTCCCATTTTTCCATAATCTGAGTAATTTTTTTTTTGAGTGTAGGAAAATAAGTACTAGTTGACTAATTATTAAGGGTGAAAATGTAGACAAATTGTTGACAATTGTACTCAAAAGGTTATAAACGAACTTCGAAATATGATTTTGTTCAGGTATAAAAGGGTACAACTTCCATTCGATATCCGATTGGCATAAAAGTGGAGTAGTCTACCTTCGTACTCGTTCAGGTCTAAAAGGGTACAATTAGTCTCCACATAGGACATGCTCAAACAAAAGGGAAAACTTCATTCCATATGAAGAGACCACAAGTTGTATTAGTCGCATGCTCCATTGCGAGTGATCCCGGATACATCCCGAATTAGTCGAATTTTTTGCAGGGATAGTGTCAATGAAAAAAGTCAAATTATGAAAGCTCACAGTAGTGTTGTAAATGAATCACAATTTAAAAAATTCCAACCATACCTCAGTAATCCCTCAATAAAAGCAGGTAGTGCATTCTTTTGCAGGTTGCTTACAAAAGATTGCCACTATAAACATACATTTTTAATTTTTAGTTAAAAATATATGTAGTTTGGGTTCGCACGAAAAGTTTAATGAAATCTTTAAAATAAATTTTGGTTTGCAAAAAGTATCTAGGCAGGTATGTAAATGTTTATGTATGCATGTGTGTATGACGGTATATTTCCCTCCTCATTTATGAATAAATTTATTGCAAGCCAAGAAATGACCAAAGGTGCTATGGCGCACCACAAAAATTCGACAATATAATTAAATTTTAGGCGAGGGTGTATGTATGCATGTACGAGTATCTAAGTACATGTGTCACAAATTAAATGAATTAATTTATTGACGCTTCAACATATGGCTTTAACCTCTTTCGATGGCGCGACGTTTTAAATCCCATTTAATACATTCATTTACTTCATTTATGCAAACTGAAGAAGTCAAGTAAGAATTGGCGGTGTTCGTGTGCAACCACATTTTTTATACCCCTTTGCTGAAAACCCCCGAATGGAATGGAAAGCAAAAAACTGACCAACAGCTCTAAAAATACAGGGAATAGGTTATGTTTTTTTTGGAAAACGGAATATGCGAGTTCTTAAATTAGCAGTGGGATGTGTGAAAAAATATTACGTACACTTTTTGTGTAATAAATCTTTATAACTATACATAACCCACAGAATTAAACAGTAAAAGTAAATGAAACATTTCGCTCATTCATGTAGAATTTGGAGTCTTCGGCACGGTCGCGCGTTTACTATGCTTTTTTAATTCCACCACCGGCTATCAGCTTAACTGTGTCTAGTCAAGCCATTAGCCTTGAAATTTTAAATAAATCTTTTGTAATGAATTTTTAATGAAATAATTTACACACGTGCATATGTATACATATTTATGTATATCTACATATATGCATACTACATACCCGGCAAACAAGTTCTGCTTATTGTTGAAAGATCAGGTCTAAGAAAGGAGTACGCTGGCAGCGCTGCTTCTGTTATGCACTCACTGTGTCTGCTCCTAACTTTCTAATACTTATCTAAGTCTTATTTCGCATGGCGGATAAGCCTTTGTAATAAGGTGTGCTCTCAGAGAGAGAGAGAGAGGGAGAGAGAATACTCCTTGACGCCTGGTAACATCAACACAGGAAAATCAGCCTTATTTTAAGCCTTACAACATACAAATTTGCTACCTTATAATTTTCAGGCCTTATTTCACAAGCCTTTAAATCTGCTGTTTTAATTCTTAAATAAGGCTTAGATTTTTTGGTGGGTAGTTATAGACTAATTCTCCTATATTTAACAGCAGGTGGTGTACATATGAACATAAGTATTTTGACTTCACACTTTCGTTGTCTTTTGTCATGGTTGACAAGAGAGTGTGCTGTTACCCAGTTGGAAAGGTGGTCATGCATGACCTTGCGGACGCATGAAAAGATGTACGAAAAATTTTGCATTATAGTATGTATTCCAGAAAAAACTATGATTTCATCTAAACTCTATGTTGTGTGACGGCCAACTTATAGGAAATCGGATACACTCTAGAATGCAACCCAAGGTAAGCGAAGAGGTCAGTTATCGGCTCTCAGCTATAACATTGAATCTAGCAAAAAAAAAAAAAACACAGGAAAGGTAGATCAGGTTTTCTTTAGGTTTGCTTTTTACAATGACGACAACAATTCACAGAGTCTATTTCGAACAAAAGGACGTATAAAAGCGGCACTAAATATCAATATAATGTTGAATGTCCCACTTTAAGAAGGCGTTGGGTGAAGCAGTGAAGGGGAAGATGGTGCGACAATAAGAGAAGCAGAGGAGAACAAGCTGGAGTGAAGTTACATATTACTAGTTGGAAATCGGATGGAGAGAGAATGAAGAGAAAAATGCAAAAAAAGTATTATTTTATTTTTATGTGAGAAAATAAACCGACACTGAGATCACTGCAAGAGCGACTCTCATCCAAACATTTCTTTTCGCCTGACCTTGGCTGGGAAAAGTGGATGCATGACTTTCCTAAGACATCACAATGAAAAAAATCATGCATTCTGGAATGTATAGATCCCATGGCCTTTATATGCATTTATAGATGGCCATACATTACCTTTTCCAACTGGGTAGTAAAAGTGTGTGTGTGTTAGTAAAAGTTGAAAATTTCAGCAAAATATAAGAAACTTTCTGCAGTAACAACAACCAAAGTTTATTGTCCTTCTCTCCCTCATGCACACAAACACAAAAACACTAAGAGGTAACTTCATGAATATTAAAATGCAGATTTATTTTGTATTTATTTTGCGATTTTGTTTTGCTTCTTTGCTCGTTTACGATGCAAAGTAGTATAAACAGACAGGGTTGATTCTCGATCCAATGCAATGCTTTTAACACGGTGATATCCTACGAAGTGGCAATTTCCGCCCCGTGCAGAACTTTATAACGCGCTCTGAACTGTTTCTAATATGCGGAGTTGTGTGAAAGAAGCATATTTAAATGGTTAAGCGTCAATTAAAAAGAAGGGAAGGATGCCTTAGGCTGAATAAGCCAATTATTACATTCTGACATTAATTAAGTGTATTGATAGTGTGTAAATAATTGTATGTCTACACTGAGAGAAAAAAAATATATGGAGGGGTCAAAGAAATTGTTTACCTATTTTGAACACTACTTTCTTTGTTTTGAGTAAATTTTCCTTAAAACATGTTAAAAGGTTTATAAAATATTGTTGTTACATGCGTTACCATGGTTTCATATACTTGTTTTGAAAAAATTCATACATTAAAATAATGAAAAATTCTTTAAGCGCCATTCCATTCCCAACTTTCCTTGTTTTGAAGACTTGATTTCTTTAATTTTGAGAAATTAAATTCCCATACAAATCCCCATGGCAACGAATTTTTTTGAATGTTTTTTTAGGTTTTTTCCACATTTTTGAGAAAATTTACACAAAACAAAGAAAATTTTGTATTGGGACGCGTGTTCAATAATTAAATGTTGGCAAACAGGATTATACTTGTACAATAGCCAAACAAAAAACATAAGAAGAATAAAAAAAAAAAATATGAAGCAAAACAAAAGCAAAACAAAAGAAATTATTAAATAATAAAATGCAATCGCTTAAATCGCCAATTTGGCGATGCTTTCAAATAATTCCGCTAAAATCCGCTTTTTATACCTTTTCATGGATGGCTTTTATGAATAGATAGTTTGTTTAGCTGCTTTGTTGTTGTGTTTGTGTAAATGCTTATTTTATTGTTTCAATGACGGATTTTATTTATTGCGATAAGAGTGACAAGGCCATTGAAATGGATTTAGTAAATGCTTGTATGTGTGTTTGTAAAAATGGTGGAAATATATTTAGCTATGCAGATATTGAAAGGTATCTGTGATATATTGCAACACTACTTGAAAGTGTAGAAACCTTTTGTATCTGCATGTCTACATACATACCTTGGGCATTTTTGGAAATAGCGAATATGGATGTATCGCCATCGCGGTATATGAGCCGGCAGGGGAAGCATTTTCTATACTAAAAGTATGTGGATATTTGGGCAAGTTGATAACTGTTACAAAGCATGTACGAATTCTACACAACCAAAAGTGCGAAAGAGAAAAAGTTTGAAAAGCTTCATTGTTACTAACAGCCAGTTTCACGAAAGAATTTAAGTTTAATTTAGTTTTTTTTACTTGAATTTTATATGAAATCTGACAGGGAAAAAATTAAATTTTCACTTAAATTTTTTCGTGAAATTGGCTGTAAGACAAAAAATAAATAAAAAATACAAATATGAGATTGATCCTAAAGATTTATCTTATTTAAAATGACTTCTCCGGGCTTTTAGCTACAAAGTTTGTACGTGATAAGTGCACAAATTTCAGGATCACACATAATTATTTTTGATGTCAGGCTGACTGTTCATATATTTGTACATATGTATGTATGTGTATTTGTATATAATTTTCACGCATGCGAAAAACGCAAAATATATTTTTTCAAACTATTTATACAGGAAACGACATAAATATTTCGCATGTTTATTACAAGTATTAGGTTTATGGTTAATAGCGAAATAAATAAGTACATTAGGAAGTGTAAGAAAGCCAATAAAAATGCCATGTCGAAAGGAGTGACAAACTATAAAAAGAAAACTATCAACCATAAAAAGGCTTGTCGTCATTAAAATCAAAACATGCCAAATTTATTGTCTGTTATTCAACCAAAGAGTAGGCAAATGTACTATTTGTCGGCAAAAAGTCAATGGAAGTAAAAATGTCAATACGCCAATACGAAGTGGCTGAGATTTTTTTTACGGCTAGTCAGGCACATAAACATGTTCATAAGTACACAGTCAAAAGGCAGTATTAGTGTCGTATATTTATGAATGAAATCCCAGCAGTATTCAGCAGTATTCAGTAGAATATTCAGCATGAAAAATACCCTGACACTGAGTTCAAAAATCATGCCTGAAAAAATAACTGAACACCCAGTGAAGACATCAGGTGTATTGAAATATATGCTATGGAAGTTCTTCCTGCGTATTCAGGCCTCTTTTCATACAGAAATTCTTAATTCAATAAATAAGTCTGATGAGAGGATGTGGTGGTCTTCGAAATGGAGCCATAACTTCTACCTAAAAAATTTTTAAAATTTTTCTTAATAAAAAACTGGCCAATAGCTCATATCGTCGTACCATACGAAAACTAACATAAGTTTTGTGACTGACGAAAAGTAACAAGTTCGAATTTTGGCTGACGAAAAATAACAAAATCGACTTTTGGCTGACGAAAACGATCAATTTCGTTTAAACAACAACAATTTTAATGTAAAAACAGTATATAATTACTGATACTTTTCGTCAGCCAAAAGTCGAACTTGTTATTTTTCGTCAGCCAAAAGTTGTTACTTTTCGTACAGAATTTTTTTATTGATAGTTTTCGCCAGAAATTTTAAATATGCTAGTTTTCTTATGGTACGACGATATAAAACCAGACCTGTTATTTAATGATTAAAAATTTTAATGATTATTAATTAAAGCATTTTTTGTTTTTGTAACTCTTTAATGATTAATTACAATTATTTTCACCTTTTTTAATGATTAAAAGTTAATTAAATTATATAAAAAAATTAATTAATCGATTAATTATTTTTAATTGGATGATTATTTAGATTATTTTCAATTATTTTTAATTGCATGATTAACACAATTACTTGATTATTTTCAATTATTTTAGATTTTGTTTTAATTGCATGATTAATACAATTATTTGACTATTTCAAATTATCTATGATTTTTTTAATTGCATGATTAATTAATTAATCGATTAATTATTTTTATTGGTTTTGTTTTTCAAATTTTCTTGTGAACAAAACATACATACATACATATATGTATACAAACATGTGCTGAGAGTATGATGTGCGTTTAAACCTGTATCGGGTGAGGCCGCACTAGTAATTGCCAGTCTACAACCTATAGACATACTACTTAGCAAAAGAAGCTGCAATTATTGCACAGAACGATGTCGAGCGTTCCGCCGCTCGCTTCGAGCTATGTTTATGATCACTTTGAAAGTACTCCAACCTACCACAAAATTGATCATATAATTCAATGATTTTTACAGGGTTCATGCACACATACAAACACACATACATGTATATATATGTACATACCTACCCATACCTATTTTCAAAAATAATTTAAAATAATGATATTAAAAGAAATAATCGCACAATTGAAAATAATCGAGCAATTAAAAATAATCACACAATTAAAAAAATTGGGCAATTAAAAATAACTGGGCTATTAAAAATAATCATGCGATTAAAAAAAATTATGTGATTATATGATTATTTCTGATTATTTTTTTAATGGTTGTTAATCATTTAATAATGATTACAACATTGTAGTCCAACTAAGAAGTATGTTGCGCGTTCTAAAAATTCTAAGTACATCCGCATTAAATCACTTGAAGGCCAATTATTATCAATAAGCAACGCCAAAGTTAGCTACTATGGGGAATTGTTTTGGATATTTCACATTAAAAGTTTATTCATGTTTCTTAATATAAAATGAAATTCCCAAGTGATACGCAAGTACCTAAAACATTTAAAGAATTTTAAATTTTACCAACATGAACATTAATAGCATAATTTAACGCATTGTTCACTCCATGATGCCAAAGCAAATAAAATTCTAACGTTGTACGCGCATTTTTTTCTGCCAAAAAAAAATAAATAAATAAAAAAATAAACAAAATATTGTAAATATAAAAAATAAGTAATCCAACTGTGAACAATGAGTTTTTAAACAGAACTTTATACATATAAGTGCGTATATAACAATTTGCTTTATTTGCTCACATTTTATAGGCAAGGCATGTACTTTATTTTTATATCCATAATACCCACATTATATTTTGTAGTACAGTGCGTATGAGTAATAAAATTAGGCTCAGCTGACTAACTAACGCAGCTGAAAGGAAAATCAGGCTTTTGACCTTTTCGTTCCTTTTCGTTCCTTTTTCTTTTTTTTTCTTTTTCATTTTCATTTTCTTTTTACCTTTTCTTTTTCTTCTCCTTTTCTTTTCCTTTTCCTTTTTCTTTTCCCTTTCCTTTATCTTTTCCTTTTCCTTTTTCTTTTCCTTTTTCTTTTCCTTTCCCTCTTACTTTCCTTTTCCTCTTTTCCTTTCGCTTTTGAAGCACTCAAAAATTTGTTGAAAGGTTTTCTAATGAAATTTACATTTTTTTGCGTCGGTTAGTTAACTTTAATTTTATTACACATACGCCATGTAACACAATATATAATGTGGGTATATGGATATAAAAATAAAGTGGGTTGGTAATAAATTTGAACAATCAAAGAATGACAGCATAAAAGGTACTGAGTCGACCTAATTGCGCCATAAAAAGTTTAGAAATGGCGAAAATATTTTCTATTGACAAAATCGGGTCGGCAATTTAATACGCTTTTGTTGGATTTTATAGTGAAAAGAACCAACACATATAAAGGTATATTTTCATTTCATATACCAGCTAACGAACGTGCTCCGAATTAATGATAGGAAAAACAGTTCGTAAGTCCTATTTAATGAAGGGTTTCACATCCTTATTGGACGTTGTAGAGCGGGGAAACGGCAACGCGCATTTATAGGTAATTCTTTGAGAGAAATTTTGTTTTTGTTGCGCTCTAATATGAGTCCATTTTTGATTAAAAAAAGATTCATAAATCCAAATACTACACACTTATCGCCTTTGGAGTTAATTTAGATTATTTTTTATGGGTGTTCCAGCGTGGGCGGACCAGCGCACATAGGTAGATTTTCATGTTTTATGCGGCCAAAATTGAATTTTGTGAAGTTGTTACAATTACAGAAAAAAACCATACCCACATATTGGAAATAGACTGGGGAAAAATAATCCATCACTTTTTTCCCGACCCCATACTCTGCACTTGCTCCCAGATGGCCGAAACTTAGCATATCTAAAGTTAATATTTTAATTTTTTTACATAGTTTTAATTGCTAGTTTCAACGTGAATATTTAGTATTTAAAGCATTTCATTTAAGTTATCGTGATGGATCCTAAATCTTCAAGTAATTATTAACACTTTTCAATAATATCCTTGATTTCCAATAACTCTAAGTTTATAGTTTTAAGCTTTTAAAGTTGGGATATTTAAAAAAAAAATTTCACTCTTTTTTGTGTTCAAAATTGATTTTGTTATATTGCTCTGTCAGACTCAGTCAAATTAACCCTCGGACATGATATCTAGTACAATAAGTATTTTTCCGGCAAAAAATTACGTTGCACAAAGCCGCACTTCACTACTAGATACAGGGTTTTTCATATGTACCTACAATAATTTTCTTTCTTGTGTTTTATATTTGATTTTAATGTTTATATTTCTAACGCATACACTCTAAAAACTGCGTGTAAATATGCTACCAAAATATATGTAATTTTTAGTTGAAAATTACATTTTTTTTTCGTAGATTTACACTACAAGTGTGTAATTTACAGTTCTAAACGAAATTTTACGCACTTTTCAGCAAAAGTGAGCATATCATGCGATTTTACACGCATTTTGGATTAAAATTGCATACAGAAATTGTAATTTCAAATATCGTGCGCGAAATTACAGTTGAGTGGGGTAAAATTACATAGTGCATTGGTAATTTTGTTTAACTTATGTATATGCGAAATTACAATTTATTACTCGATTGGTGTTTAGATTTAAAGATTGTTTGTGTAGGCTTTACACTTTTATTGTTTAAATTTAAACAGCTTATCTGTTGAAATTTTCAGTGTGCGATTTTGCGCATAATAAGGTAGGAAAAAAGTAACCTACCTTTTTGTATGCAAAATTACACGAAAATTTTTAAGAGTGTATCTTGGTTAATGTAGGTGATGCTCGAAAGTAACTGAGATATTTATCACCGATTATTGTTAACTTTTTAGGGAGTTTTTTAGTATTTCCAATTTTTCAAAGTTAAGGAAATACTTATCATAAAAAGGGGCTAAGAATTCTAAAGCTGCATTTTTTTAGAAGATTTTTGAGTATGCAATTTTACAGCTCATTCAATTTTAATATAATAATATGCAACATTCAACTTTTTGAAAATTTTCATTGGCTTTCCGGAAATTTTAATTGGAACGGTCTCACGTACATATAAGGCAAACACCCTACAGAAAAAAACTTATGAAATCGACGGAATTTTTCACACCATTGAGAATTTAATTTTTTACACTAAAATTGGTTGGCTACATAACAGTACACTTAGAAATCTCCTAAAAATCTTCTATAAATTCTGGCCGCGCTTTGAAATTTTTAATCCACTTTTAGAAATTTCTACGATTTTTCGAATTTTTCCATAAGCTTAGAAATCCTGCTTAAAACGATTTTTATTGAAAAATTGTCTATATTTTCAAACGAAAATGAGAAAATAATATTTTCGACAGAACTCTTTGAAATAAATTTAAAAACTCTGGCGTATGATTTTTTTTGGAGTCACTGTATATATTTTTCAATAAAATCGACTTTTAACACAAATTATTAAAATTTTGCATTAAACAAGCAATTTGGAATAGATGTAGACAATAAAATATTTTTGGCCGCATTAAACCGGAAAAGTAAGTAAGTAAATGAGCTCATTCTTACACTTTAATAGAAGTTTTATGATCTACACCAGGCGTGCAGATCCAGTGACTCTTTTGACTCTTTGTGACTGCCAACAACATCACTGTGTTTCCGTGTGACTCCCAACAATAAATGACTTGAGCGCTGTTGCCGCCACGGCGCAACTCAAAACTAATGGTACAATCGATCGATATTCAATGCGCAGCTTTTTTACGAATCACTGTTTGTCATTTCGGGGAGGATGTTGTTGTAGAAATTATGGCGTTGTTGTTGTTTGACTCCGTTATTCGATTTGGGCCTACGCCCTTGATCTACACGCTTATAACAGCTACTTGTTATTATTTTCAAGAATTTGTAAGCAAGTTCAATGGAAAAAAGTAAAAGAGTATGATAGAAGAGTATTATAAAAAATCATAAAAGAATAAAACTCTTACCAAAAGAAAAAATGGAAACTTTTTAAGCAGCTTTTATGATTTCTTCAAACACTCAATCACAACTGCATACACACATACATATGAATGGTTGCTTCAGTTGTACTTTCCTGCGAATCACAAAGTATCTGCTTAGCTGCTTAAAAATGTGTTTATTCACTTTAACAAAGCGCTTTATTTATCAAAAGAGCACGAAGGGACACACGATTTGCGCATGAATAGATTAGAGGAAAAATTGTATTTGCTATCTGCACAATAATCTAAAACATGCCTTGTTCATAAAATTAGAGCTTTAATTCCAGCATTTTCAACTCGCTAGCTCGGCAGCTTGCTTGTCACTTCATTTTTCATGCTCATCTGCGGTCATTTTTTTTTTGTTTGATGCGTTGACAGTGTGAGCAAAGTTTTATGCATGAAATTAATTTTTTGTTTTGATAATTAATTTGTTTTCATTGTTTTTTTTTGCGTTTAAAAAAAATAATTGTTTCCGTGCTCTCATAACTCTCCATTTTACACAAGTCGCTGACCTTGTCAGCATATAGACACTCTTCTGTATTTGTGCTACTTATTTAGGGCGCACAGTGGCTAACGTATATACAACCATTTACAAACATATATAGAGATATATATATCTACATTTGTAGTTATTTAAGCATTTTATATTATTTGCTTACTCATTTATACTTAATAATCCCCTCTGCATTTCTGCGTTGATGTTGCGGTTTTGTTGCTGCATACTTATTCCTTCTAAATTTTCTAATTACCCACTTGACTGTCTGTAATTTCATTCGCTCATTCTGGCAACTGATTTCTCTGTTGCAACACTGCTTGCTTTTTGCGCAAAATACATACATACAGTCATTTATATATGTAAATACTTAACTGTTCAGCACAAATAATCCTTCTCATCTTTTCTTGTTCGATTTTTCTGGTTTTCCCCTATTTCTACTTTGCATTTAAATAAAGAGTTTATTTTCTCCCTACTTCAAGAAGCCAACAAATTGCACAGCGTATTTTATTTATCAATTTCCTTTTTAAATAACTGTAAGCAAATACCACTGAACTCATGAGAATTATATATATGTATGGATGAACATATATATATATATTACATATAAATGTACATATGTATGTACAAAATTACAGTACAAAGCACCCTCTTCAATGATTGTTTATATTATTTTAAATAACTTGAAAGAGAGTCAAGGCCATTTTTAGTGTAACTGACATCTACAGACATATATATGTATGTATGCAAATAGTTATGAATGTGTGAAGAATCTATCGTCCCTTTTTTACAAGTTGACAGTTTCAACGGTTTATAAAGTCAAAGTTTTAAAAGAAATTTCTCTCAAGTACGATTTAACCATTTAACAAGTCCATGAAGAAACGTGCATTTTTAATGTACATATGTCATTATCTTCATCATAATCATCATTATCCAAAACATCATTATGCACATCTTCATCATTATCGTCATCATCAATATCCACATCACTATCATCATCATTATCATCATTACCCAGTTCTTCATCAGCATTATCATCATTATAATCATCATAATTATCATCATCATCACCATTGTCCACATCATTAAAATTATCACTATTATAATGATCATGATCATAATCATCATCATCATCATCATCATCATTATCATCATCATAATCATCATCATCATTTTCATCATCATCATTATAGTTATCACCATTATCAGTATTATCATCATACTCATCATCAACATCATCATCATCATCATCATCATCATCATCATTATTAAAAAGGTATAGGCATGTTTGTTTTAGGTCTTTATTCTAATTCAGCCCTTTCATGAACTTCATGTGAAAAATTTCCCTCGAAAAATATAAAGCAAAACAATAAAAAATTTTCACACTTTGTTTTTGTTTTGCCTTGAAATTTTTGGGAACATTTTGTTCATATGAAGTTTATGATAGGGCTGATTGTTGTTTTGGATTAAAACAAATTATGTGTTTATATGATTATTTCTGATTATTTTTTTAATCGTTATTAATCAGGATTTTCTTTAAATTTTTTTTTAATCTAATGGATTACCTATTAATTGTCCGGTTAATGTAAGACATTTTAAAATAATCATTAAAATTAAAGAATCAAAAAAAAAAAATTAATCATTATTAATTTTAACAGAATTTAACAGGTCTGGATTTTATAGTATTTATGATATTTGATATGTAGTATTTGGTAATGGTACTGACGCTTTAATTTTGTGTACATTCCATTTTAAATAATTGCTCCAAGTACTTTGGATTTAAAAGCAAACAATAAATATGTCACACGTTCAGTATTTTTTTTATTAGAATGCTTTAATAGTTGTTTGTTGCGAAAATGAATGCTGGAGGTCAATAGCCCTTAATACTACTTATAAACATGTGGGTATCCACTAGAGCTGCAAAACTATCGATGGCACTATCGATAGTATCGATAGTTTTTATTTCGTGTCACTATCGATAGTTTTTTTCCACTGTCGATGGTTATCCCTATTCATTCTTGTAGTTTTGTCCCAAGAGAAGAATACTGAATGTTAGGGAGGAGTTGGATTTCGATATCAAATTGGTCAAATTAATACCCCAGCGGGTTAGGGGGCTTAGAATATACCCGTGGTAAGGAATGTCTGTCGTAAGAGGCGACTAAAATCCACGCTTCTAACGATATACAACTTATAGTAATTGAACCACACCTCGCTAAATGACATCTGGTCAATGTCAAAATTTTTAATTTTTTCCGATTTTTGAAAGTTTTGATTTTCAAATTAAGTTTTTTATAAAAACTTGTAAAAATCAGAAAAAATTTATTTTTTAAAAATTAGCCCGTTTAATTGTTAACGTAATATCAAAGATATCTGATAAAAACATTATTTTTAGCGATTTCTTTCATGTGAAACAAAAAGGATATTTTATGGACTAAAAACTCTGTTATATGACTCATCCGTGTATAGGGCGTCGTTTTACAACTTTTTTTTTTGCAAAACACTACTTCTTGCGCGGCCTTAAACTTCTCATATTCAATAGTACTGCCTTTAAAATAAAAAACAATTTGCTCGCACAGATAAATTCAATGAAGGTGCAAAACACGGTAACTCGCATGGAATATGGTGCAAGGTTTCCAATATATTAGCTGCGGAATTATTTGTATCTGACAGCAGCTTTTGTGTCTACGGTACAGCTACTCGCAATTTGAAATCTTCTGATATAAAATTACAAGCAATAGTTAAGTAATTTTCATTATTCCTTTTTTTTGCTTGGTTTTCCGACGGGGGAGGAATATGATGTATTGTGGAACGATGTTTTCACAAGGGATGACGAAAGATCTTTCCACAATACATAAGTATCTATATCTTTAGCTTAAGGGCCGTTTACTCAACCTCTGATTAACGCTAATCCTATGATTTTTCTCTCAGTGTAAGTGAAGTATCTAATTCTTATTTGATCTTTTATTTAATTATTGTTTTGCGTAAAAAATTAAAGACTTTTTGGAAAGAAAACTGTAAACAAAACCATTCGATAGTATCGATAGTTTTTTTTTTCGACTATCGAAACTATCGAGTGGTCCTACTATCGATGGTTTTGCAGCTCTAGTATCCACCCACAGTTATGCCGTTTTCTTTTCTCGAAAAAATGTTGCCCTTTTTGATTTTCTTAGCTATTTTGTAAGCTTGTCTGGTAATTTTACCGAATATTGACCTCTAGCTAAGCAAGAGGGCACCATTATCTACAAATTTAGCCATTTTATAGAAAGTTAGGTTACGCAATTCGATAATTGGGATATAGAAGGGCAGCATTTTTTTGCAGAAAAGAAAACGCCATTAGTTAAAGCAAATTTTATTACTCATACGCCATGTAGAACCAAATGCGTATATTCTACTAAAAATATTCTTTTATATATATGTATGTAGCTACATATGTATGTATGTAGATATATATATCTGTGGGCACTTATATCAACGTTTTATCTACCATTTTACTTTTATGTTTTATGTTGCTTTATGAGCCTTTCTGGGCAAACTCTGCGGATAATTATTATAACGTTTGTATTTTTTTTTTTTGGCTCCGAAGTGAATAATGCGTTAAATTATGCCATTAATATTGACATAGGAAAAGTTAAAAGGCTCTAAAGTTGTTTACGAAATCTTCGGGTATTTTATTTTATATTTAGAGAAAAAAAAGCTTTTAAAAATTTCTAATGCAATCAACGTTGTGGCGCTAAGCAAGAAAAGAAATGTGTCTCAAGTGCAAAAAGTGTTTGTGGAAGGCACGCTACAAGTGTCAGTACACTTGAGATTTAATGCTGTGTTAAAACAAAGGAATGACACTTAATTTTTTTTTCATATTTCAAATTTACTTATTTATTTAATTTTATGGCTGAGTGGCTGTCTGGCTACCCCAAAAAAAAAAAAAAAAATAGCAAGTCTCTGCGCATTGGCGTGTCGGTATTTGCGCTGTCGCTAACCTCTTTTTGTATTTTTTCCACTCAAATGGTTCTCGTTTTTTGCTTAAAATGTTAACAATAAATTCGGCATTTTTCGATTTTTAGCACAACAAAGTTTTGTTTATGGTTGTCTTGCTTTATAGTTTATTCACTCCTTTTGGTTATGGCATTTAATGGTCTTTCTTACACTCTTCGTAGAATTTAGTTTCCGAGACTGTTTATGTAGTTTGTTTATCCATTTCAATTATGAGGCAAAGGCGAAATATTGATGACATTTGCTACACTCAAAAAAAAAATTTCTCTCGATCAAAGACATAATTTTCCTTATTTTGAACACGCGTCCCAATACAAAATTTTCTTTGCTTTGTGTAAATTTTCTCAAAAATGTGGAAAAAACATAAAAAAACATTCAAACAAATTCGTTGCCATGGGGATTTGTATGGGAATTTAATTTCTCAAAATTAAAGAAATCAAGTCTTCAAAACAAGGAAAGTTGGGAATGGAATGGCGCTTAAAGAATTTTTCATTATTTTAATGTATGAATTTTTTCAAAACAAGTATATGAAACCATGGTAACGCATGTAACAACAATATTTTATAAACCTTTTAACATGTTTTAAGGAAAATTTACTCAAAACAAAGAAAGTAGTGTTCAAAATAGGTAAACAATTTCTTTGAGCCCTCCTTTTTTTTTTCTCTCAGTGTATGTACATACATACCATGTATTTTGAGTGTTTGTCATTAAAAAGGCCATAACGTGAATATTGTTTTACAAATAAATAAAGTCAGTTATTTTTCTCTTTCTGATACCATCTAAAATTATTTAGCCTACTATGTTTGCTAGTGGTGTAAGCGATTTTTTGGAGTAAGAAAATGTAAGTTAATTAAATTTATATTTCTTTTCCGTAAGTAATAATAATATTTTCCGTAATAATAAAGTAATTACATATGTATTTTATTTTTTAATTGATATTCATTCAACGTGTACGCACAAAGTTGTATCTAAGCTAAATTAATTTAGCATTATTGCCAATTCTTTCCACTAACCAGCTTTATGTCGGCTCAACGATGTGGTCTCTTTCACTTCTGAAGTCTTTCAGGCGCATAATAAATTAATAATAAATTAAACAACAGCTGGTCTCCAATCGCTCATGTACTAGAAGTTTTCAAGCAAAATTAAATTATAAATAGCTTGAGTGCAAAAAAACACGATGGAGTAGCGTTTTTTTTTTTTTTGTTTTTTTTTTTTTGTAAATTTTTGTTGAAAATTCACAAGACCCTTATGTGCTTTAGGTGTAACGGCACCGCATACGAGTACATAACTACATTTTTAACAATTAAAGCGTTGCATTCGTAGTCGTGCCGCGACCCACTAAAAGCACCGACTGCCGATATTACAAATTCAATTTAACAAAATTTTGCAAATCCTCTTGCTGTTGGTTGCTTTTGCTCCTCTTCCTGCTGCTGCTGCTGCGGCTGCCGTTGCTGATTTTCACTTCCATTTCCACTTCAACAATAACGAATGCTGATATTAACGCACTTTTGATTTTTTATTTGTGTTTCCGCGCATATAACGCAATGTTTCGAGGTCACTCAAAGCTTACCGTGCCGTGATTACTGTTTGTTGCAGCACTACAAATGGGAAGAGTGGGTGTGGTTGGTGCTGACAGTATACGAAATACGCATAAAGTACGCAAAATTAAAATCCCAGTAGGCCCAAAGATCTACACATCATCAATACTTTCCTCATTACATTTCCTTTAGGGAGGATAACAACTTCCATGACTATGCCCCATGACTATCGCACGGCGATGGCCGCCTTCGCCTGAATGACTTTGTATAGTAAAAAAAGCAATGAAGCGAAAGCTTGGGGCTTTCATTCCAAACAGCATGCTTGCATGAATGGTAGCAGTATTATAATGCTGAATATACAGCTGCCTACCACCTAACTTTATTATGCACTTCATTCGTATAAATCTTTCTGTTTCGGCTTACTCTTCTTAACTCCTACTTTAGTCAGTGAAGAAATGATTTATACGTGCCGCTCAATATACTTTAGGAGTACCTGCGGTATATCTAACAAAAAGAAGTATCCTGACATGAAAAAAGTCGCATCACCTCAGAAATGGGACTAGTGGGATTGCATACACACATATATATGTATGAATGTTTGTACGAACTCACTAATCGGGCTACTCGAAAATGTTCAAAAAAAATCTGGAGCTCTACTAAGTACTATCAAATATATCATTTCATGCGATATCATATCTTTTAATCCTATTATCTATAGTAATTCTATGGCTCCATCGTCCTAGCATGTTATATCACACCATTTTACCCATCTAGAAGTTAGAGCTCCAGATTTTTTTTGAACATTTTCCAGTAGCCCGAACAAATGTTGCTCAAATGCTCGAATAGTCGTTTGTTTGTTTATTACCCGTATGTTTGTACGGGAATTTTAACAATTCCTGCATTTTGAAGTTTGTTTTTTTTCTTTTGTTTATTATTTTTTTCTTCTTCATAATATGTTTATTATTTTTTTCTTCTTCATATTATGTAGTTGTTTTTATTTTTGTTTTTTCGATACACATTTTTTTTGTTTGTAAGCTCGAATGCTCGAATGTTTGTACGGGCATTTGAACAACAAACGGGCTTCAAACAAAAACGATCAATTCGATTTGTTCGATACCCGGGTATCTAGAGTTCTAGTACAAACATACGGATAATAAACAAACAAACGACTGTTCGAGCATTTGAACAACAATTGTTCGGGCTACTCGAAAATGTTCAAAAAAATCGAGAGCTCTACATCATACCCAATTCGCATTCCCCACATCACATCATATCATATCAACATCATGCCATAGAGCACAATTTTACATCACACAAAATATCATCACATCACTCTCATATCGCATCATGGCTCAATAAATTACTCCAAATCGTCGCTTGAATAATTAAATAACGTATAATTTATACAGGATTCATACATTATACGTCGTTTAATTATTCAAGCGACGAAACAATATTAGTTTATGTGACAGCACACCGCTGTGGTGCAGTGGGTAGAGTGCTCACCTGCTATGCCAGAGGTCTCGGGTTCAAACCACGGTCCGCGCAAAACACCAAAAAATTTTTCTAATTAGTAAAAATCCAATTATTGGGTTTTTTAAGAGCAACGGTCACCTCTCGGCAGTGGACGGCATACCCTCCGAGTGTATTTCTGTCATGAAAAAGCTTCTCACAAAAAATGCATTCGCCGTTCGGAGCCGGCATAAAACTGTAGGTCCACCCAATTAGTAGGAAAAACAAAAAGGAGCACACCTCGAATTGAGAGAGAAGCTCGGCCATAAAACTCGCCAGAGTTATAATAGCGCCATTGTACACAATCATTATCCGTTATCAGTAAGTATGAGCAAAACAAAAGCCATAAGATGTTGCAATATTTCATTTGACATCATTAAATCGCCTTTTTTTTGGCGCTTTTGTGCCACATCTACATGGCACCACCACAGCCTTTGCAAGTGTTGCAAAAAAACCCGAAATGCGATTTTCCACACAGCCTATTTAAAATATTATCCATCACAGCTAAGGGTGGCAGTTTTTTGATGCGTATTAGCGGCAAAGGCGACCAGTAAATTTGGCGCGCCTAAGCTGGCCTTTCTTTTCGCGGTCGCCAAAAAGCCGCGCATCAACACAAATTTTTCAACAACTAACTAAATTAAGTTAAAAACAACAAAAAGCGCCGGCATTTTTGGCTCCAAACAGAGTTGCCTCGTCGGCGGAATAGCTTTTGTTCATTTTGCTCTTAGACCGCCTACTTTTTCTGTTATTCATCAGCAGTTGCATCGCATCGGTTGTTTGCTCTTTGCCGTATTTTGTGTAAATCAACAAAAATTTACTTTAGATTTTTATTTTATGGTTTTAGTTCTTTTTGTGTTTCTCCCCCCTACTTTTCCTGCGTTTGTTGGTTTTTTCTTTATACATTTTCATGAGTTAAAAATAGTTTTTGTTTTCCTTTTGTCTTTATGTGGTGGTATTTTTTGTTCTTGCCTCTTTAGGTAGCGGTCATCTCCGGAAAAAAGGCCACAGTTGCAACACCCACCACATGAAAGTCGTGCTTGCTCCCGTTTTTTTAAACCGCATTTTGCTTTTTAAGTTTTTTTTTCGTTTATTTGTTTGTACGTTTGTGTTTATTTAACCAATGAAAATTTAATTAAAACATTAATATTGTGGTTGAGAAAGAGCACAGCGGCACGTTTTCTGTTCGTGGAACCGGAATTGAAATTGAATGAATTATTTGAATATGAGATTTATTCGCGAGTTTTTTTTTTTCTAAAGAAAAGCAAGCCAAAGTATTTTGATAAGTTTTGCTTTACCAGTGAGTTTAAAAACTCGTGTTGAGTAAGTATGCTAATATACACACCTAGAATTTCAGCAAAAGTTACAAGTTTTTATTACCCTCAAAAATCTATCATAAGTGCGTATCAAAAGTGCAGTTGTGAAATTTAGGCATCGTTCTCTTTCTTTAAGCACCGAAAAGCATATTCATTGAGAGTTTTCTTATAATTATTTTTCATGCCAAAAAATGGTTCTTGAGATTTTACTTTTCCTGACAGGAAATGTCTCCTCTAGAATAATTCTACAGATGATGTTGGCACTTATAGGCTTGACAGACCGTCGCCTGAGAAAACGAATGTCGTATGTTACAAAACATAGTTTCGAGAAAATCGACTTTGAAGTTGAAATTAGAAACAAACCTGTTAAATAATGATTATTAATCGTAATGATTACCGGCTTGATTGATTATTTTTTCAACTGTCCATTTAATGATTGATTACCCATTGTTTTCAAATTTTAATGATTATTTTGCAATTACCATTAAAAAAAATCAAAAAAAATCATAAAAAATCAAAAAAAAAAAGAAAAATAATCAAAAATAATAAAAAAAAAAATTATTTTGATTGTTTTTGATTATTTTTGATTATTTATGATTTTTTTTGATTTTTTATGATTTTTTTTTGATTTTTTTTGATTTTTTTTAATTTTCTTCAATATCGTTTAAAGAAATATGCACATTTGTACGTATGCAGGTATGTATATAGCCTTTTAAGGCAGACTCACGACGGTAGCTTGATGGTAGTACCGGGGGGTTTGATACGATGAGCGTAGGTGGTGTAGTGCGGTTAAAGTCCCACACTAACAGGATAAAGGCTCTATATGCTTCCTCCTCGTATATTTGTGCAGAGAGGCATACACATTTATACATATCTTATAAGCTTGGAATTATTGTTAATTTGTCATTGACCGTACATGGTACGATGCACGTTTGTATCAAATTATTTATCTTTATGAAAAATTGTTTAAAGTGGCCAAATCAAACAGTTTAGTGTAACATTCGCTGTTGTACTAACTCATAAATTGGGCTTTAATACAGAAGTTCTCGTAGTTAGGTATACAATGAAAAGCAACTAATATTGCGGCTGTCTTCGACTGTATCGAGACTTTATGACATTCATGAATGAGGAAAAGAAGCGATACATAGTCTCATTTTCATTAATTTATACGGTGAATTATGTGTGTTATTTATGGAGATGTTATAGTTCAAAATGTCTATATCTGAACAATCCGTTGTATGGGACCTATATAATTTAAATTGCATGCATTTTTTTTGATTGTTTTTGATTATTTTTGATTTTTTATGACTATTTTTGATTTTTTTTGATTTTTTTTGATTTTTTTTTTTTGATTTTTTTTTAATGGTAATCATTAAAATTACTTTTTTCCTGCAAAAGAATTAAAATAATGATTACCAATTAAAAAACAAAACAATTTAATTGATTACAAATCCTAATCGGAACTTAACAGGTCTGATTAGAAATTCTCAAAAACTATACAACAGATTTTTCTGTTATTTGGACGAGCTGTAGCGAGTATTATATATTTTGACATGCAATTTCCAAAAGTTGGATATCTTTAAAATTATGGGAGATAAACGACTTTTCATTCAGTATGCATTTGTCGTATGTGACGTCTGAGCAGCAATACCTCTTTATAATAGCACATACGACAAAAATTCTTTTCCAAACCGGAATGGTTATGAGGCTCACGTTTTTTGAGATATCGACTTGAAATTTGGTAGTTGAATATATTTTGATGATACTTTGACCATTTGTCGGAATCCACCACATCGGCCTAATATAAGATATAGCTCCCATACAACTGATTGTTCAGATATAGCTGTTTTCGGGTATAACTTCTCCACGTAAAGAGCTAACGGCATGAAACTTTGATGTATTTGTACCCATATGGGCCTAATAAATGTCACTGAAATTTGTCAAGATCGGACCACTATAATATATAGCTCCCATACAACCGATTGTTCAGATATGGACATTTTGAGGTATAACTTCTCCATGTAAAGAGCTAACGGCATGAAACTTTGATGTATTTGTACCCATACGGACCTAATAAATGTCACCGAAATTTGTCAAGATCGGACCACTATAGAATATAGCTCCCATACAACCGATTGTTCAGATATAGCTGTTTTCGGGTATTACTTCCATATTTAAGGATGAAATTATACTAAACTCTGCAGTAATTAGTATTATACTAAAATAAAATATGTCAGTGAAAATCATTCAGATCGGATCACTATAACCTATAGCTCCGATACAATATTTTGGTTTATTCTCAGTAGCTCAGCGGCACATACGACAAATGCATACCCAAATGGTAGTAATTTTGTAACATACGACAAATGCACACTAAATAACTCAAAAACTAAAAGAGATAGACAAAAAATGGATTGGAAAAATTAAAAGATTAGGTCCGATTTAGTTAATCTGCATCAAAAACTAGAAATCGTCAATTTTCACATACCACATTCGTTTTCTCAGGGGACGAGACGGCAGCGATAATGCCGATTACCGCAACACTTAATTAGCTTCAAATTTTACCCTGGCAGATGAATTCAGATTTCAACCAAGGCGAAATATCATTTTGACATTACACTCTACCAATTACAATAACAAAATGCACTCGAAATTTCTAAATTCGCCCATGCGCCTACCTTCGTAGATCTGCCTTGGATTCTTCTTTTTCTTCACTTTCATTCACAATAGAGATTTTTCGCCAGAGATGCCATTAGAAAATGCCCTAATGCGCTCAAATTTTGAGGACTAACCCAGGAGATATTCCGCATTACCTCCAGTTAATTCTCAAGTTAACTCCGAACCAGCTAGATATTCCGGATTATCGCTGCCGTTTGTCAATGCTATTAAATGATTCATTAAGGTAAAGCTTAAAGTGGTTCCTCCATGGCTTAGAGCTAATTGCTTCACGCATAAATTGTATTAACGTTTTTTGTAAACGTCATAGGTCGGTACATAGAAGCTCTAGTAAGACATGATGAGTTTGTATTACGATATAGTGCCTGTACACTGCCGCATACTGAGGTCTAAAAAGAGCTCATTGTTATATGATGAGAATCTCATCAAGCGGTGAACGCCATACTCAAACGACGACGAAAACGTAGCGGATTTGCCTCTTCTTGCAAGTTCATCAACCAACTCATTACCCGGCATCTTATAGTGCTATACCTGTAATAGTTTGAGTGAAGCCTGTTCTGTCATCTCCCAGCAAACACAGTCTCTAACGTTAGAAATTTTGTCGAGATTACCTTAGATAACTAGTGTAATTCTCTATGTATTCTCAAATCGAAAACTAGGGTTGAAAACTACACTAGAATTCGATTAGCGAGTGATTAGGGAAGGAGCCAAATCTCACGCCTTTTATCAATTCTCAATATATTTCTGTGATATATTGAATATACATACAAATATTGAAACTAGATACTAACAAGTAAGGAAGCCTAAGTTTGAGTGGAATCGAACATTAGATACTCAGCTGTATGCTTTCATTGTTTGTTTGCGTTTGATGGATTTTATATAAAGCGAGTGCTGCATAAAGTGGGCGTAGCCACAACCATTTTCAACAATTTTATCAGTCATCCAACTAAGCATATCAATATTATACTTTGTGCAAAATTTCATTCCTTTATGACTTCTAGTTACAAAGATGTCATGTTACAAATTCCCAAAGGGTGTTCCAGAAATATCTTTCTTAAAAAGTAGGCGTGGTCATAAACCGATTTCAATAAATTTTTGCGTGTCTATTAAAACAAGTTATGAAAGTGTATAAACCAAGTTTCGTCATAATATCTCAATTATTTGTCGAGTTATAGGCTAAGAAATCTCGTATATTCCTTTGTCTAAAAAGAGGCGGTGCCACGCCCATTTTCCAAAATTTGTCTATTTTTTGTTTCCGGTCTATTGTGGAACTCTTGCCACAAAATTTCAATGAATTATCTTTATATTTGACAAAGATATCGCTTAAAATGATTTTATTAGGCCACTTTATAATACCCATATATAAAAGTGGGCGTGGTCGTCAACCGATTTCGCTAAAATTTTCAACATGTATTACCACAAGTAATAAAAGTGTACACACCAAGTTTCGTCATTATATATCAATTATTTGTCGAGTTATGGGCTCAGAAATCTCGTATATTCCAGCTTCTAAAAAGAGGCGGTGCCACGCCCATTTTCAAAAATTTTTGTGTTTTTCGTTGTATGTCCGCAGGTGGACTCCTGGCATAAAATTCCAATGACATATCTTTATATTTGACAGAGATATCGCTTAAAATGTTTTCATTAGGTCACTTTATAATACCCATATATAAAAGTGGGCGTGGCCGTCAACCGATTTTGACAATTTTTCGTCCAAACATTTGTCTAAGTAAGTATATCACGCGTACCAAATTTCATCGATATATCTTCAACAGTTTCTGAGTTATGACTCATAAAGCTTTCAAGCTTTTCCTTAATAAGTGGGCGTGGCACCGCCCATTTTCCAAAATTCCATCAAATTTCTTCTTAGGGGCCTGAGCTCAACACGTGGGTAAAATTTCATCACTCTAGCTATATTAGTGGCTGAGATACCAAATTTCCGATTTTTTTTATATAGGAAAAGTGGGCGTGGTCATGGCCCATTTTCAATACCAACCGTCCCAGTGTCGATACCAACTTGCATTTCAAATTTCATCAAAATATCTCAATTTTTGCACGAGTTAGAGTGTTTACAGTCGGACGGACTAACGGACGGACAGACGGACGGACGGACATGGCTCAATCGATTTCTCTTTTCACCCTGATCATTTTGATATATATAAGTCTATATCTATCTCGATTATTTCATTCTGTTACAATCCACCGTTATGTGATTAAAACTATAATACTCTGTGTACTAGTACAGCTGAGTATAAAAAATGGTAAAGTTAATATTACCGTAGTACAATGTTTTCCATTAAAAAGTACAAGAAGTACCTTTAATTTAAATAATAAGACTGAATTTTGTTTAAATTTCAGTTCTTATAAATGTGGTAAATATATACATGTCAATATATATAATCATATGCAATTTAGGCACATATTGCGCTAATAAAATCTAAGCAATGAAAAAATCATGTAAAAGGAGACAAAGCTTTGTTTTTCATTTCAATTGGAAGTATTTGCAAATTCTGATTAGAATCTCATTAGAGAACTACATTAGAATTCGATTCGAGAATTATAATTTTCTCGATTTGAGAATTTTGTTTGAGAACGCTATGATTCTCGATAGATTTTCGAGTCGTCCTCTAACGTTAGAGGTTTGAGAATGAGGCTAGTTCTCGAGTCATTCTCAAATCGATAACTAACCTCAGTATTTGTTGGGCTCCTTCAGATTAGACTGGCACGGATGTAACTCTAGCGCGTTTCAAGGCCGAGCTTCTATACCAATTGGAGACTACGTTTAATTTTTGTTTTCCTAATAATTGGGAGGACCTAGTGTTTTATGCTGGCTGCGAATGGCGAATGTATTTTTTGTAAGAATCTTTTTAATGCCGAGAGGTGACTGCTATTTTTAAAGACCCAATAATTTCATTTAATAAGAACAAATGATTATTTAGGAACCCAGTGGTCGATGTACAATAGTCCGTTGCATAATTTGCTGAAGTATTTAGCATAACATGCGTATTTTCAGTGAGCTTGGTTGCTGGTAGCAACCATGGAAATAATTTAAAAATGTAGATATGGTTGTAGATATTTTACGCGCCATTGCTGCTCAGACACAATAATTATGCCTAATAGATAGGTTAGGTGAGACCGGCTGCCTAGTTATGGCCGCACATTAGCATGCTAAGCCTACTAATTAGTTAAGTGGGAGCAAAAATGTAGCACAATATTATAAACTTTTTCCCAGCTGTTTTACTTTATATAGATGCTTACTTTTTTGCGTTATATTAGATTCGAGAAAAGCAAAACTCATAAAAATTTTTTTGGCTAAACATTTATTTTAAAGTTTGCTTAAGTTTTTGGTCTTTTAAATTTAAATTGAAAATTAAAAGCTCTGACATTTTGTTTGTGTTTATTTTGGTTTACCTCTTAATGTGTTAATTATGGCATTGTAAATTTTCATTCAGCCGTGCAATTAATTTTATTATGTTTACAACGCCTTTTTTTGCCGCCTAATTTCACTACAAAGAGCAAGCCATAAATGATTGGTCAGCACTTGAAATTGTTTTAAAAGTGTGAATGGAATTTTTCATGTGCTTCGAAAAAAGCGAAAAACAACAATAAAAAAAGTTTTGCTTCTTAATTTTCTTGCCGCGAAAGTATGTTTTTCTGCAAAGATCTTTAAATGTGTAATTATAGAATATAAAATTGAGGCGTAATGTATGTATTAACAGTTGCTATTCAGTTAAATGAAAATTAATTGCAAATAAAGTTTGCTTTTTATATTGTTGTTTAATTTGGTATTTAATAATATATAAGTATTTGTTTTACTGCGTATAAAAATTATACCTACTTATCGCTGTTTAAGCTTCATAAACGCCTATGTGAAACTTTCATAATCACCAATGCCGAAATTGAGAGTTACAATAGCTTAACTCCTGGCGCCTAGCTCTATCGATCCACAACATAAATTTGGTCTCTGGGAAGCTTGAGAAACTCTATGTTTCTTCTAATGTTCCTTTGAGCTCCTAATTCCTAGAGTTTGGTGTCGGAAATTAAATTTTAATTTTTGGCAAAAATGTCGGCTAGACGGATATGAAAGTCTCACTTAGGCGATTATGAAGTATGAAGTTTAAACGGCGTGATATATCTGTGGTCACAAGCAATAACCGCTTAAGTCCACCTAGGAAGATTTCGAGTTTTATATACCAAGTTATTCTCCTTTTAAAACTCTATATTTGTGTAAAACCCCCATGCTTATAACTTTGTTCAATAAAAAGATATAAATAAAAACATTTAGGCTTAACTTACAATAGAGGTATATTAAACTTGCTATAACAGCCAAAGTAGATGTATATACTTAATCAAATCTCTTCATGACATTTTGTTTTATTTACAAAATTTGATCGTAACATTGTGGATGGCTCACTGATTTTGCGTCCATAGTTTTTAATCGACTTTTATGATTTGTTAAGAAACGCCTTCGAATATAAAAATCAATTTATCTCGAAATCATATTTTTGACTTAAGCGATTATTGCAAATTGCCACAGATATATTGCTATGAAAAATTTAAGTGTATAGCTTAATAATCAAGTATTCGCGTTATGGAATTTTGTGACACAAGCTTTATAATTATGAGTAGTATAGTACGTTTTACATCAAATAAATATTGTGTATGTAAATAAAGTGAGCTAAGTGCTGCTTTTAAAGTCCTAAATTTTCTATCAAATCCATTTTTGGTTTCAGCTGTGCGTTGAAATGAGATTAGTCATAATTATCACACTAATGCCCGGTTTCACCAACCTGTCTCAACTTAGTTAAGCTGATTTTTTTACGCTTTCAGTTTCACCATGCAACTAAGCTAAGTCACAAGTTAGTCAGCTTTAGCAAATTTAACAACCAAAAGAGCGAATATGTCAAAAAAATGAGCAAATACAGCAACCAAAACAACCAAAAAAAAACCAGTATTTGGCAAAAAAGCTGGCAGGGTTGCTGGTTGCAAAACTATTTTCTTAGACTATTTGGTGAAACCCAAAAGTAAGTTAGCCCAAAATCTGGGCTAACTTAAGTCAAAACTTAGTTTTAGCTTTAGTCACGTTGGTGAAACCGGGCCTAATTGTAATAAATTATTCAGTTTTGAGTAGAAACATCCGCAAGGACTAAGTGGAAGAAATCCCAGAAAAGTTCCGTATGTTAGAAAAAATAATGTAAGCCAACGAACTGAATTCGCTCAGAGGAGCATGTTGCTGGAAAACTTGAATAACATTATTTAATCTGATGACACAAAATTAAATTTATCTGGCTCGGATGGCATAATGTTCGTTCAACGCCCGCAGAATGCAGAATTTCACCCCAGATACACCAGAAAGACTATCAAGCACGGTGGCGTCTTCTGAACGAATTCAGTTCGTTGGCTTATATAATTTTTGCTCAGATACGGAACTTTTCTGGGATTTCTTCCATTTAGTCCTGCTACTCGAAATATGTTACGAATTGTTCTAATCAAAACTGGACAATTTAAACCCTCCTTGATATCATT
Source organism: Urophora cardui (assembly GCA_960531455.1). Taxonomy (NCBI): domain Eukaryota; kingdom Metazoa; phylum Arthropoda; class Insecta; order Diptera; family Tephritidae; genus Urophora; species Urophora cardui. The sequence goes on along the minus strand of OY482673.1, from coordinate 119,738,143 downwards.
AGATGACGATTTACGCATGACAATGACCCCAAACATGCCTTCGAAAACTCATGGTTTCAGCGTAAGAAAGCTGCTTTTTTGGAGTAGCCCTCACAGTCGTCGAACCTCATCCCTATGGGGAATATTAAGGAAACCGATGGGGGATCAAAAATTAAAAAATAAGCAAGAGTTACGGAAAAAAATTAAAGAAGCTTGGTACTTAATAGCAGTTGCAAATTGCGCTGATTTGGTCAACCCTATGCCACGAAGATGTAAGGAAGTTATAAAAAATAAAGGAGCTTCAACTAAACTTTAGTTTAAATCTAGCTGCAGCAATAATATTGTAGTTTATTTGAAAACACAATGGAATTTAAAGTTTGTTCCTATTATTTTTTCGAACTTAAATTATACATTTCATTGTTTTTGTTTATAAAAGTTAAATTATCATACAAAACCACCCCAGAGTTATTGAAGAATGTCCTTTCCGTGTAAACATCAATATATCCTAATTATTATTTGGTCTTAAAATGAAATAAAAGGAGAATTGTAAAACTTTTCTCGTGTTCCTATTATTTTTTCCAACACTGTATGTGATATAGGTAAACTCATTTTAAGCAGACTCATTCATTTGGGGCAAATATTGCACTTTTGCCCATCCCAAGTCTAATCTATGCGACTATACATACAAAAAAGCAGCCAATATATTAATTTAGAAAAAAAAATTACGTATACGCCTTGTACCACCAAAAAAACAAAAACAAGACTTCAAATGAACGCGAAATTGGCTTTAATTAAACTTTGCGTGAAGTAAATATGTAGCTAACAGTCGCACATTCCATCAATGTTTATTTATTTGAGAAAAAAAATCCACAAAAAAAGCACATTCCACAAACTTTTATTTTCCCACTGAGCAGCAACAGGCCTACATATACTAAAATGTACATATATTATACGTATCTGTGTATGTACATATGCACTGTATGTATGTAAGTAGATATTTCGGAATTCAAGGCATGTGCATATCTCGCATTTTCAACATAATTGCGTGCTTACTTATCTACTACGAACCGGCGGCATATTTAGTGTCTGCTGCCATGCGAAAGCTAGTTCAAATATACATACACACATACATATGTACATATTTAAATACACACATTTGTGTAATTGCCATTGTTTTATCTTTGCTGCCGTTTTTATGAATGCTACTGCATTTTCCTTGTTTTTATCAATTTATTGCCAAACTTTTTTCGTTTTTTTATCTTTATGTGTTTTTGTTTACTCTGTCTTTGCATATTACACCTCTATTTATGATTATTGTGCATTAAAAATAGAAAAAAAAAAAAGATAATAGAAATAAGGTATTACTACATACATATATGATATTAGGCCGTCTCGCCTTAGAGGCAAACAAAAAACTTAACCGAGCACCAGCTCATATAATGTAGTGTTGGAAGGCATTTCTAAAAACAAATTTATTGCACCTCACCAGATTTCACCATTACCCTAAGTACTCGTACACAAAAATTTTCCACATTTTCAAAAAAAAAAAAGTAAATACACAAAAATTTTCCACAATTAAAAAAAAAAAATACACCGAATACCAAAGGGTATAATGTATTTTTAGAAGACGAACCTTTTTGAAATTGTGGGAAATTTAGTTTTTTTTTTTTTTTGAAATTAAATTTCTGTTTGGCTTAACACAACAAAATTATTTGGCGCCAACAAAAATATGAGAACATCTGTATGGAGAATATTCCTAAAGCTGACCACCCCAATACCTATGTTTTGTTTGTTGATCGAAAAACTCAACTAACTCATGAACCAAGCTAGTAAACAATGATAATTTATTTTTTATGGGGGGTGTGTGTGTTCCGATTATAATACGACTTACTACGACAGTTTATTTACTTAGTTGTCTTTATTTATTTGATAAAGTGAAGTTCACACTATACACTGAGGGAAAAGGGCAATTGTAAAAATAACTCCCAACGGTGACAATGTTACATTTTTCAATGTCGACAAATTTCTTGTTGAATCACACTTTTTTATAGTTAAAGTAAACATTTTTCTGTTAGTTTAAATGTAAAATAGTCAATTTAGCAATAATTCGTAGTTAAAAATAATCTACCAATATAAGCAATTTCATAACAACATCAACATTTCCAATTTGGCATGGCTACATTTTCAACTTAAAGTGGGCATTGTTGATCTGACAAATTTCAAATGCAAACGTGTATACAATTTGTAGCCGAAATTGAACGGCGTGCGTAAAAAGCAGAGACCAACATAACTGTTAAGTTTTTTTTTTTTATGCCTCAGACACACATGTGGTAGAAATATTATAATATCAATACTATGATTTGGCTTTACTATGAAAATTTTCAATTAAACTACAATATGAGAGTGACACATATGTGGTATAGATCGCAATATTTCTACTATACTACGATGTGTGTCTCTAGCATAAGTGTCAATAAAATAACAGTTTCATGTAAACACAAAAGCATAACAGTTGAGCAACGCCGATAACAGTTATTGTTTACAGACCAGCTGTTTCCGTCAGTGGGAAACCTTTATTTTCAATTTTTTCCCGTCACTGTTGGACAGCGACGGTTTTCGCTGAGCAGCGAAAAATATCTGTCGCGCAAGGACGGATATTTCGGGCAGAGAAAAAATAAAAGTGTTTTGTGCATGTATGTGTCGTGCGCACGTACATGTGCCACTCCGTTGAGGATGAACATATGAAATGCATATGTACATTAAGCCGTATCACGTTATATGGACAAAAAAAAAGTTTAGTGTGTGTCAGTTTTATTTGAACACTTATGTCGAAAAAATATTTTTGGTGTAAAAATTTTTTTTTTAGGCCCGCGTTAAAAACAGCTAAATTGCGTTTTTTGTAATAACTTCCTTATTTGATGTCGGATCTCTATGATCTTAATGTCGCAGAAAAGGTCTCGCTCAGCACTATAATTGGCCCATATAAAGTTTCGACCTCAAAGGTTGTCCTGAGTTTTACCTTTAAAAATTTTGGAGTTACTATCCCTAGATTTTTTATTTTTATCACTAATACAAAGCTCTCAAAAAACCATGAGGAATCCCCCAAAGAAATTCTAGCCTTTATTCACAAACAAAAAAGTTATAACGTTGTAAAATGAAACACTTGTTTTTTTTATAAAAAATTACCACAGAGAAACGGCGAAACACGTCAACTTAATTTTTTGCTCCAGATTACGATGGCGTTCTTAGAAGTGCAGTGTATGCACTCCCATTTTCGAGATATTTAACCCTAGTTCGGCCGACGAGTCACCTGGGTGACTATTTCACATTTTTCGCACAAAAAAACATATTTTTAATAAATTCTATTACCTTGTGTTCCATGACATCTTAAAGTTGTTAATTTTGAGCAGAAAAAACACGAAATAAAGTTTTAAGATTTAATCCATAGAACACTGTTACAGTTTGAGATCTTATATTCTTATTCTGGCCGACGTAGTCACCTGGGTGACCACGGGTAAATTCAAACGTAATATACATACATACAAATGAAAATGTTGGCATATGATTATTTCCTGCACTCAACACATTTGACAATTGATTGAATGCACTCCTGGCACCCTGGCCGTTTACAAACTAAGCAAACTTTTCGGGAGTTCCGTTGTCTTTCGTTCACATGCCGACAAACATGACACCTGCCTTTGATTGCCATTTGACCAGTTTCATCACGGTGCTCAATTCGCGTTTCTTATGCGATGGACGGAGATAAACGAGTATTCAAAACAGGCTGCATATCGGTAGGTATGTACGTGATAATGCTGCAGGATACGAGGGTTTGATGCGTGGCGGCTTATAGCTCCAGTGGCCAATTAACGAGCAAGTCCTTTTAGATAGGTTGCTGGCCTAAATACAAAATATTTGTATGCCATATTTTGCTGGCTTTGACGGGATGCATTGACGGAACGACACTCGATCACGAAATGGAAAGTTTCTCTAAATGGTAGAGCTGAAATGAATAAGAAGTCCATAGGTCATCAATCGCCTCCATGCTGGACTTATGAGCTCCACAAGCTATGTAATAAAATTCCATAGAATTCAATATTGTCAGTTTTGTCATCTTCAACATCGTTGTCATTGCCAAATTTAACATCATGGTCATCCTCCTCGAACAACTTCTCAATATCCGCTCCCGTCAATGTTCTATAGTATAAATATCCAGTACACATTTCATCAGAAATAGCATACTTACCTTCGATTAACGGTGTTCTGCAGTCGGTTATGGCTACAAACCGCTCAATTTCAATCCTACAGTCTGAATTTTTATTTTTATTGGTTGAACTGATTGCGTCCTCGTATTTTACACGCATAGAGCTGGCCATTTTCAACAATTTAAAGTAACTGAATTAAGTTTTTCACAACTGTACCAAAATGAACAGTAAAAATAATGAGCTTTTAATCTTTTCAGATGCCTATTTTCACTTAATTTCACTTATTTCGCAATTTTTCAGACATTTTTTCTTTACTACCCTCCATTTACATCTGAACTTTAAAACTTTTAAATATGGTCACCAGGGTGACTGCTTCGGCCGAAATGAGTTGTAAAAATCGTCGGCCGAACTAGGGTTAAGAAAACATTTTCAGTTTTCACATACAAAGCGATCCGATGTGGGGGCGTATGAGTAACTATTGTTGAGGTAATAAAAATAAAGAAAAGGGGAAAAAACTATACGTACATATATGTTTATAAAATGCATATGAGAAGGAAGAGAATTCCCTGCACATAAATTCCAATTTGTTTTAAACGTTCGAAACCTGCACTGAAAAAACAACTTACCCAGATTATGGAAAAATGGGAATGTTTCGGCGCTTAAGACACATTTTCATTGTTTTGATGTACAACTTTCTTTAAATCAAGGAATAAAAACAACGTTTTGAAAGAAAATTTTATTCAAAACAATGAAAATATGTCATTAGCGGCGAATCATTCTCATTTTTCCATAATCTGAGTAATTTTTTTTTGAGTGTGAGCAAAGTAATATAAGCGACGAAGAATTCACTTTCAGAGCTCTGAAACTGCTTTCATAAATATCTCTAAATTTGGAGGACATCGTCATTTTTGGTCTCGGTTATCATAGATAAGAAGATGTTTTGGGGATTAAAGTAAAGTGCGTTGTTTTCAATTGTAGGCTGAATAATTAACTGCATTTCTAGGGGCAGACGACGCATCCAGCGCAAGTATTGATAATACATTTAGACTTCCGTTGTCTCTTCTTAGGCGCGTATAATTTTACAACGAACTATAGCAGTTTTTCTAAATAACTTGGATGATTTTACGATACGCACGGATGCAGAAATCGTGAAGCCGTTGTAAGCCAGCGCGTTGTGCTTAGAGATCCCACTTGAATACTTACCAAATCTTCACTACAGCCATTATCATTCAATATAAATAACGTTGATCAGCACGAATAGTCCAATCATCAATAATTTTTGGCATATCATGTATCCAGTATTGGTAGCTGTTCCATCGCGGTACAAGATTCTCAAGTCAAGCGAGGACTAAGAATACTTTTTAATCAAAAACTCATACTATATGGCGTTACTGCTTCATATAAATAAGAACTTGGGATAATTTTTCAAAAAACAGGTTCTCTGATTTTAAAACGGTATAACTTTTTTGTTTGTGAGTAAAGGCTACAACTTTTTTAGTTGAGTCCTCATGGTTTTTTGAGAGCTTTGTATTAGTGATAAAAATAAAAAAATCTAGGGATAGTAACTCCAAAATTTTTAAAGGTAAAACTCAGAACAACCTTTGAGGTCGAAACTTTATATGGGCCAAATATAGTGCTGAGCGAGGCCTTTTCTGCGACATTAAGATCATAGAGATCGGACATCAAATAAGGAGGTTATTACAAAAAACGCGATTTAGCTGTTTTTAACGCGGGCCTAAAAAAAAAATTTTACACCATAAATATTTTTTCGACGTAAGTGTTCAAATAAAACTGACACACGCAAACTTTATTTTCGTGATACAGCTTAATGTACATACATATGTATGTTTGTAATTATACTAAATGGTACGCCGGTATGCCTGCGATCTGGTGGAATGGAAAGCAGGTATTGCAATTTTCCATGTTTATTATACATTATTGAATCTTTTGTTTAACATTTTTTTGCATATACATATGTACACATGTAACGACTTCTTTTTATAGATTAGGTAGTCGCCTTTTATTTAATTTTAAGTGAGAGGCTGTACAATCTTAATACCAAAACAATAAATTCGTTATTTTTAATAAAGCCGAACTCTAAGTATTAAAAATAATAATGTAAAATAGTTATGGACATAGGTATGTACCTGCGTACTACTAAGATTAACTATGATATGTTAATATGTATGTAAGTACATACATATGTACATATGTATGCATGTATAAGAATTGCAGAAATATCCAAAGCCGACGGCAAATGAACTGGTGCCTCTTTGACACATTTTCGCTAGTTCTGAACCAGAAATTCTGTTCTCTAGTTACTTACTAACTTCCTGCAGAGTATGTAAAAAAATTCAGATACATGCCTTTATAATTAAATACCTATATTAATATGTACATAAATATGTAAGTAACGAATCTAATATCAAAGTATATTTTAATACATATAAATATTATGTATTAACTAAATAATTCAAAATAAAATTCCTGTCCATACCTAGTTACAAAATTGTTTATTTTAAATACAGTCATACTACGAATACAAATTTTCTTCCATTTGCACACATGCGTATGCGCACGAACGTACATGCATATCTACATATGCAAACACATTTTTCAGCAACACTTTTCTTTATCCCTCTGTTTTTAACTGTTATCAAAGGACGGAAAAAAATAAAAGTTTCATTGAAACCGTCACTTGCTGAGGGATATTTTTGAGTGCTGAAAAATAACTCTTAAATGGCAACAGAAAAAAGATCGTTGAGAGAGGTTGCCCACGGTGAGAAACACTTTGAGTGAAAGAGTTTTCTGTTTCAGTCAGTGGGAAACACTTTGCGCTCACCATTTTTGTGTTTCCGTCAGACTGAAATGGAATGAAAATAAGTGTTAACTGTTAAAGTTGGTCTCTGGTAAAAAGCAAACTCGACTCCCAATTTTTGTTTTGCGTGGAAGTGACAGTGGAATTTAGATTGTTTACAAAAAAAATAAGCACTTCCTTTCGATATCGTGTGTGTTATACATTCTACAAAATAACAAAGTTTCCTTGGATTTTCTATCTTGTTCCGGCAATGAGTGAGGTGGAGAATCATGCGGCGGATGCCAAGGGAAAACTGAAAGGCATATTAATACAGATTGCTGGCATATTATTGGGTGGATTTAAAGTGTTGGCGATTGCTGTGAATGAGCATGCGTTGGTGGAGCTTTTTAAATGAATTCTAGAAGGCCTAACAAAAAGGTCGGTTTACATTAAAGAACCACGATCAGAGAAAAATGACTTTTTCAGGGGGCTCTCACAGATATCAAAACCGAAATCAATATTTGCAGGAGGCTTATAGTTCACGAGATATTTGTTGGTAATTTTTTGGTAGTTGGAGCGCAGCCAAAGGCCGCCCACGGGAGAATAACAACACACAAATTACTTTATCAAGGAATATCTCCTTAACTATAAGCGTCCGGCAGGTAAGACTTTTGTTTTTCTCGAACCGTGGTTCCTTAATGTAAAGCCGACCCTTTTGGTAAGCAGATTGAAATCTGAGCCAAACTATTATGTATTACTATCTGCGTTTTTAAATTGAAAATAGATTTATATTTCATATTAACCTAATCAACAATGGCGTTTGTTAACCCATCAATAAAAGAGCTTTCACCTAACATTATAACAATTTCAAATTGACAATTCAATTTTGTTTCAAAGAATCTTCACCTTAAAATAACCACGATTCTTACGTTACATCAACGTATCATTGTTAACCCAACAATAAAAGCGCTTTTACCGAACATCACAACAATTTCAAATTGACATTTTAATGTTGTTTCAAATAATATTCACTTTGAAATAACTACGATACCTACTTTGCATCAACCAATAAAACGTTGAATTAAAATTTTAGTTGTTCTTTCATAATGGAATGTGTTTAAATTGTCAATGTCCTGATGAATTATCCACTCACATGATATGTTAAATTGGCAATCGTCACAGTCATATTAAATATAAATGCGGTCGTTTTCATTGCAATATTTGTAAAATGGGAAAATAACAATTATTATAGTCGATGCAACAATTTTCAAGGTAGGCTGACTATCATGACTGTTTTTTGTTGAGTTGACGTCGTTTTTGTTGGATATACGTTGTTTTTTCCCTCAGTGTAGATCTTTCCGTTGTAAAAGAGCCTAATCGCTGTAATCAAGTTGTATAAGGCCTTATGCACCGATTAATTGCTCTAACTATTGTTAGTATACCCTCTTCTGCCTAAACAAAATCTACATACATTTTAGACACTTGCCAACTAATGTTTATAGTAATTGTAAGATGAAAAAATGTTTCTAGAAAACTTAGTTTTATATTTAATATTCTCAGCTTCAGACAAGGTCAAAAAAGTCGAGTTTACTGCTAAATTTTAAAGAAAAACCAATTACTTTACTGGGTTTATTTTAAGAACTTTCTATCGCAATGCAAATATTCGCCACTGTATTTCAAAACATTCCATTATTTCGCGTATGCACATAAATCGAAATTATGTAGATAACTGCGAGTTTGGCTTTTCATTTATTTTTATACCAAATTCATTGACGCATAAATAAGCAGTTATTTAAGGTGGGCATAACAACTTATGTTTACATAAGCGTATGACAAGAAAGCTAATTTGAATTGTACATACATACAAAAAAATATATACAAGAAGTATGTATATTTTTATTACCTCAAAGCAACGTGTGTGAATTTATCAATACGATATTTTTATAAATAAAAACTCTATTTCAATTACAGATAGGTACAGTCATACATAAGTACATATCGCCGTTTAGACTTCATAACCGCTTAAGTGAGACTCTCATAACCGCCTAGCCGACATTTATGCCAAAAATTAAAATTTAATGCTTGACGCTCAACGCTCTACGACTTCAGGGCTGAAAAGGGCATTACAAGGAAATATAGAGTTTCCCAAACTACCCAAAGATTAAATTAATGATATGGATCGATAACGCTTGGCACCAGGAGTTAAAGTTTGGCAAATCTAAATTTTGGCATAGGCGTTTATAAAAGTTTCACTTAGGCGGTTATGATGTTATTATTGTCCTTATACATATACAGTGGCTCTCAGAAGTATTTTGCATAATTCATTTATTAAGAAAACGTTAGAAATTCACCTTATTTTCGAATTCTTTTGAAAATTTTTTTAATATGGTATTATAGCTGAATCTTCATACTACAAAAACACATTTATTAAAAAGTTAAAATACATTTCATCTTTTTTATAAAATTAAAGAAACGAAAAAAGTCATACATTTTTGCTCACAAAAGTATTTTGCATATTGGTAATTTTGGTGAATAACTGTATCTACAACCTGTTTAATATTTTTTTATGATATCCCTTCTTTTTCGAAATGTCTTCCAAGAGTCTAGGGATGGGCTCTGCAAATTTTTGGCAAAATTCCGGAGGTTTTTTGTCCCATTCCTTGGCCAAAACCGCATTTTTGATAATTTTTTGGGGAAATCTTCAATTTTCTCACATGATCTTCAAGATAGGATCAAAAATTTTGAAAGGTTCTTATATCGGAGCTTTGAACACAAACTTGGAAGTGTTTTTTATTCGAAAGTGTTCACATTTTAACATCATGACTGATATTTTTCTAAAAAAAAGGTGCTAGTACAGAGAAGAATGTCGCTAGAAGAACGTGAAATATTGAGAGAAAATCAACTAAACCCCCAGACATAAGCTCCTACAATAAACAGAAAACTAAAACCAATACTCAATAATCAGGTATCGGACGAGGCAGTGCACAGAGTACCGAGAAAAGCCATATTCACCGCCAAGTACTGCGCAACCAACTCTCTTTCTCAAAGAAAGTGTCTTATTTTCCCCAAGAAACACAAAATAAAAAAAATTTGACATTTCTAAATTCATAATTTTAAGTGCCGAAAGCAAATATAATATTTTTGAGTCGTATTTTATGGCAGAAACCCAATTAAGAGCTTAAAATCAAAAATATTAAAGCGACTGTTAAGCACTGTAGGAGTTTGTGATCAATCGAGGCTCAGGGAGTTTGTATATCACCTCAGTGAGTTGTAAAACTTATTTTAGTGGATAGTACGATGGACGAGCATTCCAGATTTTCCATTTTCAGGGAAAACCTACGTTCTAGTGCAGAAAAAATGGGTATGATATACAATGGGTTTTTAATTCAACAAGATAATAATCCGAAAAATACAGCAAATGATGTTAAAATGTGAACACTTTCGAATAAGAAACACTTCCAAACTCTTTTTCAAAGCTGTGATATAAGAACAAATCAAAATTTTTAGTCCTGTCCTGAGGATCATGTGAGAAAATCGAAGATTTCCCCAAAAAATAACCCAAGTGCCGGATTGACCGGGGAATGGGACAAAATACCTCCGGAAATTTTGCCAAAAATTAGCAGGGTCTATTACTAGACTCTTGGAAGCCATTTCGAAAAAGAACGGATATCATAAAAAATATTAAACAGGTTGTAGATGCATTTATTCACTCAAATTACCAATATGCAAAATACTTTTGTGAGCAAAAATGTATGACTTATTTCGTTCCTTTAATTTTATAAAAAAGATGCAATGCATTTTGGTTTTTTAATGAATGTGTTTTTGTAGTATGAAGATTCAGCTATAATACCATATTAAAAAAATTTACAAAAGAATTCGAAAATAAGGCGAATTTCTAACGGTTTCTTAATAAATGAATTATGCAAAATACTTCTGAGAGCCACTGTATGTTGTTGTTGAATGAAAATCAGCTTTTGTACTAGCAAATGTTTCGACATTGATTATTGGCAAGCCTGATAAAGCAAATCATATTGAAGAGTAAAAGTAATGATTACATACAAATTTGCATATATGTATGTAGGTACACTAAACTCGATTATCATTTCAATGGATTCGAAATAAACTTTGCTTTTGCTACAGCAAAGTCAATAAATTAAACTTATCAATCGGCAGCAAATTACTTCATCTGTTTGCAAAGCAATTAACTTGAGTTTATGTCGACACTGGAGTAATTTGTTGACATAACTATTAAATTGAAAAAAGGTTAAACAAAATTGGATAAATAAATATTTTGTGTATGTGGGATTGTGACGGAGGAAGCTGTGGCAATGCCATACATACATATATTAACGTAAATATATACATATGTTTATGGCATTGTTTATATGCGCATCACCACATGCCCAGTTTAAAATGTTTTTATTTTAGATTGAGTATGCCAAGTTCCTCTACAAAGCTATCTCCAATGCAATGGAGGTCTTCCCCTTTCTTTGCTGACACCGCTGAGTTTCTATTAGAGGTGGCCGATCCCGTGATTTTTGGGGAACGGAGTGATTCGTGACTGTGACTTTTTAGTCACTGTGATTTTTTTCAGTGACAGTGACTTTTAGGGTTCCTGACAGGAAACAAGACTTTTATTCAGTTTTTAAAAAAGTAAATAAATGTGTTTAATTGAATTATATTTTACAAATCCAGTAATAATAGCTAAGCTTGTCCAGATGCTTTTTAGTGTGAACTAAAAGTTTTTGTCCTAATAAAACAAAACAAAAATTGATATAAATTAGAAAATAACTACATTTAGTTCCCTAAAAATGCGCTTGGAAATCTCTAACAAAATCAATTGAAAACAATTTAAAATATTATTTAAAAATAAAAAAAAAACTATAAATTTTTGAAAACTGAAATTTGCATGCTTTCAAAATACGTGACTTTTTCACCGTGATTTTGGAAATCAGTCACGGTAGTGACCAATGAGTTTTGAGGAACGGTGACAAAATCACAGGTACGCCAAATATTTTCCATCTCTAGTTTCTACAGGAATACCATTTGGTTTTGTGAAGAGTGCCTGATGACAAAAAGTATTTTATTTAATTTAACGAGCACAGGCCCAGGTTATATTTTATTTTTTATTTTTTAGAAACTAGAAAAAAACTTTTTAAGCATGGATGTAACTACAGCTGTTTCACCTTAGATCCCTCTAAGACTCATGAGGTTACTTTTGCTTCTGCCAAGACTCGAACTTGCGCACCTTGCAGTACAATAACTACAGTTCTAACCGCTGAGCTATTGCCTGCCTTCGACATCTGATAGAAAATTTGTTGCTAGTTTCTTTCCTACTATAATTCGTTTCTAACTTATGCACATACATATGTACATATTTACATATTATTGTATGATTAAACATAAGTAGCGGATAAAGTGTAGGGATGTTCAAATGAACTTAATTTTTTATTTTTATTTATTTAATTCTAAAAAATAAAAAGTATTTTATTTTCCGCATCCTCTTAGTCTCTTAGCTTAAATATGACGGAGTTTACAACCAAGACCAATTATGTCAATGGCATCCAGCTATCTTGAAACTAGTAAATGGTTCGAGAATGGATAACGCATTGTCTTCTTCAAAAATTAAAATATAGAAAGCCTGTTCCATCTCAAGCGCCTTCAAATACTTTCAATTTAGGCGGTGTTATGTTTCCTCTAATAGTTCAAATTGGATTCATACTCACAATACTTTCATTTTCTTTTTTGTTGTTTTTGTTTGCTTTTCCGACTGGGTAGGATTTGGATGTATTGCGGAACGAATTTCTGTTATCCTTTGTCGAGTTTGATTTGGTTATAAACCGGTTTCGGCTATGTGCCATCTTCAGTATCTTATTTCGTTCGAGAACGAAATCAAACTTGACAAGGGATGGCGGAAATTCGTTCCACAATACATCGTAATACTTTTATTTAAGTTTCAAAAAGTTAGTACTAAATATGAGTAAGAGTGGGCTTCATGGCGTATGGGTAATATATCTACGCGTCACTTTCATTGCTTATTGATGCGTAAATGATATCCTCTAACAAAATTTTCGCTGATTTTTGATATGCTTCAGCATGTGTACATAAGTTTTATTTGCGTTTTGATTAAAGAAAATCTCCTCTGGCTCATCTCATTTCTGTTTCTGTTTATTGACAACGAGAGATTTACGATTTACTAATAAATGTAGTACATATTTCACATATCATATGACTTACCTACCTTTAATTTGCTAAATGATACAATACTAATACTTTAAGCTACCACGAAGGCAAGTCTGCAGATTGTTACATGGGTAATTCAAAATAACTAACGACAATAATAGTACGAAAGTTCGGGAGTCGAGGTAAGTCTGAGAGGGTAGACAACTGATCCCTTCTGGTGTCAAATTAGTAAAAGACATGAGACTAAAGCAAATGTGGACTTCAGAGCTTTAAGGAATTGAGTCTGATAACCGGACTCAATCTAAGGTACATATATGGTTGTAAAATATTGAAGAACGGCGAACGTACACACAAGAAAAGCCATAAAAACATCTATAAAATATATTCAAGGTATAGGTATTCAAGTTTCTCTTAAATGAGCTTCAACTTGTATATCAAGCTTTCTAGAAACATTCCATTCTAGCCTTAATTTCTGAAACTGTTCGTTACATCTTAATAAACGCGTGTAACTGAAAAGAAATTCACCACCTTACAAAATTTACGATTACTACGTGTAGTAACTGCAATTATGAACATGCTGCAGACAGAAAAATTACACTCATGGAAAAACAATTATAAAAACATATGAAAACGTGCTTAAAATGGGCAAAAACGCATTTAAAAGTGATGTAAATACCAATATTTTGTTTTAAAAATGTTCATTGTAAAATTTTTAAATCAAGAAAAAACATTTTAAATTTAAAAATGTTTATTTTTATTTTAAGCACTATGAGAAAAAAGTGAGTGTTCTCTATATCATTTTCTATTCCGGATTAGAAATTGTATCCAACGGCATTTTCTTCATCTTCACTCAATCCGAATCCCAACTACAAAAATGTAGCCTCCGCTTATTCTCCTCTTCATTTCTACATCGCCTTAACTGTTTGCTATCTTTATTTCTTGTTCTCCTTATTCTTCTTTTTCTTCTTTATTTTATATTCCCCTCCGGGTTCGAAACATGACATCAACCTGAAATTCAATCCAACGCCATCACATAGTGGAACATTAAACATTATATTGAATTGTAGTAAACTATTTATACTTCCCTTTTCCTAAAAAGGAATCCATGAATTATATGAATCATTGTAAAAACAAAATTAAAAAAAACGATTCTCATTATTGTTTTTGTTGGATTTCTCACGTTAATTTTCATTTTTAATTTAAGTATGTTTCTTTTTAAATCCAAAATACATTTTTACTTCAAACATTTCATTCTTAATTCAAAAATTCCTTTTTTAATTTAAAAATTTTCATTGTTAAAATAAAAATGGTTTGGTTTAAAGCGAGCATTATGAAAACAAAAATTTTGTTTTTGATTTTAAAATGCTATTTTTCCCTGAGTGTACTTATCTATGTACAAATTCCTAGCCATTAATGAAGACAAATTGTTATTGCATGTCAATAGTGCAAAGGTAGACACAGCTCTTTTGTATTAAGATACATATTACCTCACATTACACGGCAACAAAGGTGAGGTTAACAAACTGAATGGCAAATATATGATACGAACAAGCAAATAAACATACGTTCCTAAAATTTGTAGTTATACATAAATTTGTAGTAAGTACGAAAATGTAGACTTTACTCTTTTATTATGTCATTGTTAACATTCTTACATGCATAACCTTGTCTTATCTCTCATTTTACCTGAATTAAATTGTTTACTATTTTATCTATCATATACCTAGAAATATTAATGTAAATATACAAGTATACCCTGCAGTAAATTTGTTTCACTGCTGAAGGATCAGTGATGATTCTTTGTTGAATATTCATCACTGTCGGCATAACTCAGAATATTTTTATTTGTTTTTGTTTTTTTTTCTGAGGAAAGCAAACCATTTATATGAAAAATTCAGCAGTCTTTATATGAAAGTATTCACTGATGCCTCCTCGTCATAGGTGAATTGCATCAGTGATTCATTAAGGATTCATTGCGGATTTTTACTGCAGGGTATTTATATGTACGAATGTATGTAAAAATTGTGAAAAAAATAGCTTTTAACTGTAACAATGCAAAGAAAAAAATTATGACGATAACAATGCTGTCAGCACAAAAAGTTTTGACATTTAAAACCGTAGATAAATGGAGGGGAAAGAACACATGTAGCGAATATAAATACACTGAGAAAAGAATCAACCAAAAATTGGTTAATAGCACTATTTTAAATTAAAAATGAAATCAACCAGAGTTTTGGTTAAAATAAAATTTCTGATTTAATGCCATATTTCGTTTAAGAAACAAAAAATAACCCAAAATTTGTTCATATGGAATAAGTTTGAGTTCAGTTAAATATTTCATAGTTCATTTTTTCAATATTTTAATATAAAAAAAAATCAGCATTGTAATATTTACCAAAAATCTGGTTGATTCTTTTTACATGTGAAAATATCTAGTACTTTTTTCTATGTGTAATAGAAAGGTATAACAAAGATCTTTAGAATAGTTAGATAAGCGGCAACAATAGAAATTGTATAAAAGCTTAGCCTGAGTTGGAATGCGATGTGTTAAAAAGGCAATTGGAATTTTACAAGAATAATTCATACTGTTGTATAGAGCAAAATGTATATAAAAGAGTATATATGTATCTAATTATATAGCAAAAGTCTTAGTCCAATTGTTATACCATTCATGAACATAAAATGATATTATAACTTTAATCTAAAACATGATTCGTATACACAAGTACCAGAATGAGAAGTGATCAGAGACCATAACAATTATAACAAATAAATATAAAAATCACTCATAACAATTATTGAGCAATGGAAAAATTTGTCCATCATCAATAACAATTACTCAAAGATCGATATTTTTTCGATCAGATTATAATTGTTATGAGCAATTGATATTTTTTTTCGATCTTCCATAACAATTACTGGATGATGGATATTCTTAACACGCTTTTATTAGCTTCTCCTGTATGTATGTATTTATGTATGTATGGATGTATGGATGTATGTATGTATGTATGTATGTAACTTCATCCCATCCTAAAAGTTGTAACATTTAACTAAATTAACTAAATTATTATATCTTTCAAACATTCACTTTTATTGTGTTCTCTCTATTATTTCTATTCTCCTCCGGATTCGAAACATGACATCAACAGCCCAACGGCATCATATAGTAGGACATTCAACATTATACTTTATGCTTCATTGCGGCTTTTATGTTACCTTTCTTCAAAATAGCCTCTATGAATTTCAATTCACTCCCGTATATAAGCCAATAAGTAACAAGCTTTCAGGGTACGGAAAAACTCACTCACGAACGCTCAAAAATACATTATTCTCAAATCACAAACAAATGTTCAAAGAAAAACGTATAACCACTCAAATAGCGAGCGAACTAACGCACAACAGCCAGCGATCGCTCATAGCGATGGCGATAAACTCAATGCATAAATTCACTCAAAAAAAATCAAGCTTGTAGCTTTCTGTTTTGGGTTTGTTGTATTTGCAATGAAATCAGCCGCATGTACAATGTACATACATACATAAGTATGCAGAGCAAGAACTGGTTTTGTGTTTTGTGTAACAACATTCTGTTTTGTCATTGTTGTGTTTGCAATAAAAACAATCGCATGTACATACATATGTATGAAAAACAAGAACTGGTTTTGTTTGTAATTCATTTAATAGTAAGTGCTGAATCAACGAAAAGGAACCCTAATTCTATAATTGCATTTCACGTTTGGAAAGCAATTTTTATACAATGTTTTGTAAACGTGAGGTGAAAAAAATTTCTCTAAAAATAAAAAAAAAAAAAAATAAATGCGCCACTCGGGACTCGAACCTGAGCTCCTTGGTCCGTAGGCAGCATACCTCACCATTACGCTACAATCGTATTCGGAACTTTGTTGTCTAAATTCGAATTTATTCAATCAGGTTTCTTTTTTTTTTGTTCTTTTCAAATGCTTCACCTCAACTTCTCTTCACTTTCTGATTGTAAAATATAACAAAACGTTTGGGAAATTTTGTATTTCCAAACTAGTTTGGAAAACCTTGAATAAAAGGGTTTGGAAAATATTGCATAATAAGCTAGTTTACTTCACTGCATAAGTATTGGGATTTTTGGTAGAAGTTATAAATACATATGTAGATCTATTTCGGAGAACACCACATCCCATCAGACTTCTTTTTACTTTTATTCTTGCGTCCGCATAAAACATCCTTTAATGAAAAATTTCACTAAAAAGTTAAAAATAAATAATAGCTTAAAAAAACTAAAAAACACGCTTTAGTCTTAAAAATCGTACTAAAAATTGAGAAATTATTTAATTAGAAACAAAATGATGAACGAAAATATAAGTATTTAAGGAAAAGCGTGGGGGTGCTCAATAATATTTGAACATGAAAATATTCGATTCGTACAACTAGTACAAAAATATACCTAGTTGCGAAATTAAAGAGTGCGATATATGAAGTCTCAAAAAAGTCAAAATAAAATTATTAGTAAAAAAACACCGATTTTAAATATTTTTTGACATACTTTTATTCCTTGAGTGATATATTTATCGTTCAGAAATAATCATTATTGTGTGAGTTTTATTTTTTTCGATCAAAAATATCACTCATTCACGAAGTTATATCGATGGGAATTTTTTAGTAATTATGTTCCAGAGCACTTTAGAGACGATTTGAGTTTTTCGACCTAAGCAAAAAAATAATACTCAAAGAATAATGATTATTTCTGAGCGATAAATATACCACTCAAGGAATAAGTATTATTTTCAATCAAAAAAATAAAACTCAAAGAATAATGATTATTTCTGAGCGATAAATATATCACTCACACACAGGAATAAGTTTTATTTTTGATCAAAAAAATAAAACCCAAAAAATAATCATTATTTTTGATTTTTATGGATATCGCTTAATATTTTTCGATCATAGTGGATTCGGATAGTGCTATTTCAGACATGCACACATACAAACTCAATACTCTTCTACGATGTTTGCAAGTATTGATTTTTTTCACTGAAAATATAACGAATAATAATTATTATGGGTCCCTGATCGATATGATCGGATCTGATCATGATCTGAGTCTATTAAACTATGTCCGTCTGCTTAAGTATCTGCCTGAAATTCAGTATGCATTTTTATGAATCATTTCTCATTTAACACTTATCCTCTTCCTATATTCAATGGTTTAAATTGTTGACCATACATTTGCTCGCTATTACTTCTGTATATTGAAATTACGTTAAATTGCCTATTTATTGGTATACATATTAGGAAATTAATATGTTCAGTGTCTACATAAATCAAAATTTCTTTAGTTTTCTACCTTACAAAATAAATTTTTCTCGAAAATCTTTTCCAAATATCTTAAATATGTAACGCAATCACAATAGGGCTGTACGCGCAAATCTACATGTCGTATGAGTAACATTTCTATCACTTTCATTGCCTATTGATGCGTAAATGCTTGTCTTATATCAAATTTCAGCTTACATTTGATATGTTGAGCAATTTTTGGGCTTTTAATGGGAATTTTATTTTCATATATGTATGTATATATTAGACCGCACTACCGTAAAATAAATAGAAAAAAAATTAACAACTGAAGGAGTATCTACAGATAGATATATTTGATTGGCTTTATGGAAGTAAGGCGAACTCTTTCATTGACACAGTCTATTAACAAGCATGTATATATGTATATATGTTTATCGGTTTCGCCTTTGTTTATATACACACACTTATATGTATAATATATACATTGTATATACATTTGTGCATGTGTGTATGGAGTCAAGCCCCACAATTCCACGCCAGCCAAAAAAAGTGAATATTATATTTGCTTATTTCTTTGTTCTTTGTTTTATTTTATTTTTTTTTATCAGCAAGATTACTTTGTTAACAGAAAAGCCTCAAATTCAAGGCGTGTATGTAATTTATAGATTTCCAAATATCGTGTGTGTTAACAACGTAAGCAACGCAATTTTAATGTGATTTATGCATGCAATTCGAGACATTCAACATTTTGATTTTAATGACATATTAAGGCTTTTTAAATAAGATTCGTTTTCTGCGCGATTGAATATTGAGAATGCTAAGTAATTACTTTTATTAGAAACGTGATTAGGTGTATAGCCAAAAAATACCAAAATTTTTCAGGTATGGGCAATTTAGCAAACATTTAAAGTAGGTATACAAGTCAATTTAAATTGAAACTTATTTAAATAGAAAATAACCGTTGAGAGCCATGCGCGGTGTTAACCCATTTCAATTTGACCTTGTGGTCATTTCCTGATAACTAACTTTACACAATTGCTTTAGTGAGAAATTTCCAATTGATTGATTTAGTGTTGATTAGTATTTTAAGCAATAATACACGAAGAATTTACACGCTAATTTGTTGTGTGAAATATGTACGCAAAATTGGAGATATTTGACTTTTAAATAGCTTATTATTTTTTTATTTTTTGCATATTTTAAAATGTTGGAGCTCTTAATAAACAAATCGTCGTTTAAACTTCATAACCGCCTATATCGAAATTGAGATTTGCCAAGCATTAACTCCTAGCGCACAGCTCTAGCGATCCATACCACAAATTTAGTCTTTTGGAAGCTTGGGAAGCTCGGGAAGCTCTATATTTCCTTCCAATATTCTTTTCAGCTCTGAAGTTGTAGGTTTGGGCATCACGAATTGAATTCTAATTTTTGGCACAAATGAGTAGTCGCCTTTCAAAAGTGTCTATGTGAATTTTTTTCGATATTGAGCTTTTGATGGATTGTGTACCAGCATTTGAGGGCGTACAATGTCCATTAAAAATATATTGCAAAATCCTTCCGTGTTCTTAAAAAAAAAAGCATTAAATAAAAAATACTATTTCAAAAGTCTATGTTTTATTTATACACTTTCAAAATTCTCTATCTAAAATAGGTAACTCATACGCCTTGGCACATATTGCTGTGGCCTCATATATGTATGTATGTAAGGGGTGCTCAAAATTCTAAAACGATTTCATTTCCACCAGAGTCGCCTGATCTATACTATAAGCGTAAATTTTAAACGTCTTAATCCATTAATGTTCATGTTTAACCCACTTTAACCAGTCCCTTTCTACCTGATGTGCCCAACGTAGTGGAGGTCCCCCTTTGCCACCGGTTTCATATTATTATGTGTTCCAATTTCAAAATTATTAGCTATGTGAAAAATACTGTCTCAAAACTATCTACGTGAAAAAAATACTGTTTCAGAACTAGGCTATGTGAAATATTTAACACTGCAATTGCAAAAATTTGTCATATTGCGGTTTTATTTTTTTATATCTATATTTTTTTAATTCCTTATGGGCTAAGCTTTTAAGTAATAATAAAAATTATTCAAATAAAATAGAGCTTGAGGCCGTGGTGGTTTTTTTTTCTAATTTCTAGCTTAATATCAGAAATGGACATAACCACTTTTGAGAGTGGACTAATCAAATGCCGGTTAGGCGGTTATGCAAGTCTCACTTATTCAGCTAATCAACTTTGTGTTACAAAAATACCTGGGTAATACTGAGTAGTAATTTGACTATTACGTACTTAAATACTTTATATTTTGATCTTGAAGTAATTAGTCAGTACTAAGTACTTTCTGTGAAGCAGTGGGTAGAGTGCTAGCCTACTATGCCAGAGGTCTCGGATTCCAACCCCGATCCGAGCAAAACACCAAAAAATTTTTCTAATTAGTAAAAATCCAATTATTGGATTTTTTAAGAGCAGCGGTCAACTCTCGGCAGTGGGTGGCATACCTTCCGAGAGTATTTCTGCCATGAAAAAGCTTCTCACAAAAAATGCATTCGCCGTTCGGAGCCGGCATAAAACTGTAGGTCCACCCAATTAGTAGGAGAAACGAAAAGGAGCACACCTCGAATTGGGAGAAAAGTTCGGCCATAAAACTCGTCAGAGTTATAATAGCGCCATTGTATTATTTATATTATTATTATAAGTACTTTCAGAATATTCAAGTACAAGTACAAGGAATTGGAAAAGAATTGAAGTTTTAGCAAATACTTCAAAGTAATTGAAAAGAATTGACAGTACTTGAAAAGAATTGAAAAATGTACTTGAATAGATTTTTCAATTCTTTTCAAGTGCTTTCAATTACTTATAATCGACAACGCAACGTCAAGTTGAAACCAATATTTTAAAAAAACTAGAGTGCGCCTACTGTCGAATTTAGACAGTTTTTCTAGATATTTAGGATTAAGATACGTTATATTTTTTCTTATAATTTTATTTATGTTGAATTATTTTTTTTATTTTAAATTAAATTTAATTATTTATTTGTGTTAAATTTCAAATGCATTTTGTTAAATAAACATAATATGGACTACAATCGACATGAAAAATATAAAATATCGTTATATTTTTGTAATTTTTTTTTAAATATTGGTTTCAAGATTGTAAGTAATTGAAAGTACTTGAAAAGAATTGAAAAATCGATTCAAGTACATTTTTCAATTCTTTTCAAGTATGCACTTTCAATTCTTTTCAATTACTTTGAAATATTTGCTAAAACTTCAATTCTTTTTCAATTCCTTGTATGTACTTGTACTTGTACTTGAAAATTTGGGAATGAAAGTACCGATACCAGTACAATTCTTTTAAAATGTACTTGCCACAAGTCGTACTGGTACTTGATATTACCCAGGTCTGGTTACAACCTATATATTAGCACCATTTTTTTATTTTCTTTCATTACATTGCCTACTTAGTGAGGCAAGAAAGTATAAACAAAACACTCATTTATTATCATTAGCGGCATTGTTTGCAAAAGGAAAGAGCTAAGAATAAGATATAAAAGTAAAAAATCAAAAAATTCTACCTTTTAGCGCGTTGCTGCATGTTGAATCAACAGATAAGCGTGTGTGTAATCAGCAATAAAACAACAACATATAACATTAGGGCAGAAAAGCCGTCAATTTTTAGCACAGCTGCTTCCGGCGCAGCTCCATATGATGATTTCAGATTGTTTACACAGATTTATTTGCTTTTATAAGCGTTAATTTATGTTGGAAAAATTTCTTGTTTTTTATTATTTATATTTTTTTCACTGTTTTTGCAAAGCTCACATATTTCTAGTATTTAAATGTATTATTATAACAGTTAAAACAATCGAAAAATAACGCTTTACGTGAACAAAACTTCACGTTTTTTTTTTTTTTTTCAAAATCCAAATCATTCACTTTGCTTCCGCTTCGATTTCAGTTCACATCCGTATCCTTTTATCGCTGGCGCACAACTGACAAGCGGCTGGCAAACGCACTCACCGATTACAGTTAAAAAGCATAAAGGCAAAGTTTTTGATTTTGCACACACACACACACACACGCATATACCCACATAAATGCCGAATGTAAACAAACGAATAACAGAGCAGCGGCGTTGTCGCGACGTCAACGTCATATTCAAAACAGCAAACGTTAGCGTCAATCAAAATGGGCATGAAAATGTGGCAATGTGGCCAAGTTAGCAAGCAGCTCAGCTCGCTATCACAGAGTCAGCGCAGACAGGTAGGCTTAGCTAAAAAATACAACAAAAAGCAGCGGCGCCGCAGCTGTCGAAATATTACATAGTATTTGATTAGAACAAGCAGCGCAGCAGCTGCAGCTGTCATAGTAGCAGAACCAGAAGCAGCCGGCTGCCTATTTGCCGACTTTCGTACCTTCGTGTTGCCGAACGAGTAGCGCATGCTGTTGGCAAATAGTTGGCAACACAAAAAGAAAAAAAAAACAGCTAACAGTTTTGGCTATACCTTTATATGTGTGTGTATACTTTTTAAGAAAATAAAACAAAGTAAAAAATTTTTTTTAAAAAAGCTTTTATTTAATATTAATATAACAATTTACTAAAAAGGAAAAAAATAATTTTTTTATATTTTTGAACAAGATTTATATTAGTCCTTAGTTCATTTGGATCTTAATTTCAATCTAAACATACATTTAACGTATTTCTTCAAAGCATTTCTGTATATGTATCAACATAAATAAAAGCGCGGGTGCTCTTTACGTAATGCATATCTTACGTAATTGGAATTTAAAGTTTTTATCGCTTCCTTCCATTTCGCCAATACGGTTTTATAACATGAATATGTAATGAGTACCCGCGCTTTTATTTATGTTGATACATATACAGAAATGCTTTGAAGAAATACGTTAAATGTATGTTTAGATTGAAATTAAGATCCAAATGAACTAAGGACTAATATAAATCTTGTTCAAAAATATAAAAAAATTATTTTTTTCCTTTTTAGTAAATTGTTATATTAATATTAAATAAAAGCTTTTTTAAAAAAATTTTTTTACTTTGTTTTATTTTTGCCTTTTTAGTTTTACAATGCATATTACATCTAATATCTGGTTTTACTATACTCTTTTGTGAATAGATTACTTCGTAATACGTGTTCAAAATAGGAACAAATCTGGTTCATAAATACTAATTTTCTAAATATCTTGACACTAGCGCCACCTAGCGGCGATTTATTTCCACGGATATATTTACTTTCTCATAGGCAATATATATACCGAATATGAACAAATTCGGTCGGTAAATACGAATTTTACAAATATCTTGACACCAGCGCCACCTAGCGGCGATTTTTTTCCTCGGATGTATTTACTTTCTCATAGGCAATATATATACCGAATATGAACAAATTCGGTCGGTAAATACGAATTTTACAAATATCTTGACACCAGCGCCACCTAGCGGCGATTTTTTTCCACAGATGTATTTACTTTCTCATAGGCAATATATATACCGAATATGAACAAATTCGGTCGGTAAATACGAATTTTACAAATATCTTGACACCAGCGCCACCTAGCGGCGATTTTTTTCCTCGGATGTATTTACTTTCTCATAGGCAATATATATACCGAATATGAACAAATTCGGTCGGTAAATACGAATTTTACAAATATCTCGACACCAGCGCCATCTATCGGATTTTTTTTTATTTCACATTGCATTGTCTTCGGGTCCTGAACTATGTTCCAAATTTCAAGTACCTAGCTCAACTAGAAGTATCTTAACTGTTCGTTGCAAAATTCCACGACATACATACAAAAAGTGAAGTTAAATAAAAGCTTGTAAAAAGAAATGCTCCACGCTGAATTTATTTTAACATTGCCATGTAAAGTTTGCCTCAATTCAATTTATAGCTGCTAGAAATTAGTATTGCCCTAAACGTGGAAATGCTAAGGAAATGGTAATGAGTAAACGAAGGAAAAGCACATCGAGTGCAAACACATTCGTATTTTATATCACAAAATGCTAACAGCACTCTGCTAATTCTTAACATTGTATTATACGTTTCATTAATGGGAATGTATGCATAAAGTAGGTTCGGCTTTAAATGACATACGAATTATGTATGTATTATGTTGTGACTTTAAATTTTAGAATAATGAGATCATAAAATATTAAAATATCCCTGAATGATTTCGGAGTTCACACAAGATAATATAATATAATATAATACAATGGCGCTATTATAACTCTGACGAGTTTTATGGCCGAGCTTCTCTCCAAATTCGAGGTGTGCTCCTTTTTGTTTTTCCTACTAATTGGGTGGACCTACAGTTTTATGCCGGCTCCGAACGGCGAATGCATTTTTTGTGAGAAGCTTTTTCATGGCAGAAATACACTCGGAGGGTATGCCGCCCACTGCCGAGAGGTGACCGCTGCTCTTAAAAAACCCAATAATTGGATTTTTACTAATTAGAAAAATTTGTTTGGCTCGGACCGTGGTTTGAACCCGAGACCTCTGGCATAGCAGGCGAGCACTCTACCCACTGCACCACAGCGGCCACACAAGATAGCTAAGAAAATCAAACAGGGCAACATTTTTTCGAGAAATGAAAACGGCATTAGTATGGTGTTTGAACTTTTTTTGTACTTTACTCAATTCTAAGGAAATTCGAGGTTACTCATACGCCATAGGGTGCTATTGGAAGCAGAAAACAATTTTCAATCAGCATAAGCCTACGTTTTGGGGAATAACTTCCATTTATGCAGCTAAATCTCTGATATTTTTTGTATGGAGCACATATTGTTCACAAAGTGCTATCGGCGCGAATCATCGATACGAACATACGCTGAAATAAATTTTGGTATAAATTTTTAACTTTTTTGGTCAATATATAGGACACGACCGAAAAATTATTAGAATTTAAACTTTGAAAACTTTAAGAGATTTTTAAACTTTTAAGATTTAGATTTTACTAGTAAACCCGGCCACGCGATGCTGTGGCTGTCAATTACACTGTGCGACAATTTGAGGGAGGAAGACCACTTATTGCTACATTTAACAATTTTTTTGATTGCCATTTTAAATTTGACTTCCCCTTAACGCCGATATATATTCTGCAATTTTTAAGCCCATAGATTCTTATTAATAAAATATAAAATTAAGCATATACATAATTACTGGTTATTTTTATTTTCCGTCGACCTAGATTTTGTATGCAATGATTTTGTCCGAGGAGTCCCATATTGAAGTTTTAATGCGAATAATTTTCTACAATATTTTATCCATATAGCTACCTCCAAAAGGTCATTTGTCTTACTTCTCTTTCTCTTCCTCTTTCCCTTTTATTTGCGCTTCCTCTTCCCTTTATCCAGGCCAAACATTTTCATATGCCCGACAAAGCCATTTCATATGACACTTTAAATTTAAAAATCAAACTGTGGAGTAAAAATAAATTTTTGAACGGGTGGCAACCCTCTTTGTAAAACTTATGATAAATTACTAATTTTGAGGCAAAGCACTTTCATATGACACCTCAAATCTAAAATTCAAACAGACTATAGCGTAAAAATTAACTTTTGAACAGGTGGCAACACTTTTTATAAAAATTACAATAAGTTACTTATTTTCATGCAGGGCCCTTTCATATGACACCTCAAATTTAAAAATCAAACAAACTATGGCGTAAAACTGAATTTTTGAACAGGGGGCAACCCTTTTTGTAAAAATGGTAATAAATTACTCATTTTCAGGCCAAGCATTTTCATATGCCCGGCAAAGCCATTTCATATGACACTTTAAATTTAAAAATCAAACTGTGGAGTAAAAATAAATTTTGGAACAGGTGGCAACTCTCTTTGTAAAAATTATGATAAATTACTCATTTTGAGGTAAAGAACTTTCATATTACACCTCAAATCTAAAACTCAAAAAGACTATAGCGTAAAAATTAAATTGTGAAGAGGTGGCAACCCTTTTTATAAAAATTATAATAAATTACTTATGTTCACACAGATCCCTTTCATATGACACCTGAAATTTAAAAATCACACAAACTATAGCGTAAAACTTAATTTTTGAACAGGTGGCAACCCTTGTTGCAAAAATTGTAATTAATTACTAATTTCCAGCTCAATCCCTTTTATATGGTACCTGACATTTATAAATCAAGCAAACTACACAGGACAATTACATTTTTAAACAGGTGGCAACCCTTTTCAAAAAAATTAAAACTTCCTGCACATCTACAGGCCAAGCCCTTTCATATGACACCCCATTTTCGAAAATCGGTATAACGGTGTAAAAGTTATGGTGTTTACAAAAAATCGCTTAGCGTAATACTATATATAAAGATTCCAAATTAAGATTTATTTTAAGACTTTCAAAAGTTTAAAATTTCGTCCCCTCAATATAACAATAGCGTATAATTTTTTTTGGGTTTTGAGAAAATCGAGTTTAAAGTTTTTGTCAAATCAGATATCTATTAAATTTTTGAACAAGAAATTATACACCATTTTTTCCAATGAGATTTTGACCCACTTTGTGGAAGTAGAATTTGACGAAATTTTGACCAGACATAGAATCAATGATGGAGATTCTAAATATGCAATAAAAAATAATAGCGTATGAGCACATACGCTATTGTTATATTGAGGGGACGATTTAAACCTTTTTTTGGCTTAAATTAAAAAAAATGCCCGCTCCCAAATCCTCTTCATGCTTTTCCTTATTGTATCTTCTTTCCTATCCTCTTCTTCTCATTTTCTTCCATATTGTTCTCCCCCAACATCCCCTTAATCTTTTTCTCCTTTTCTTCCCTCTTCATTTTATCTGTTTCCATAATTATTTTGTGTTTGTTTGTTTCTCCATTCAAACAACGCCACACAGTCGTCCATTCAAATTGTCTAATAACTATAAGTGAGCCTTTTATATTGTTCATTTCTCGAAAAAGCAAGTTGGAATTTCAAATCAAAAATTAAAATTCTTTCGTTGAAATAAAATTTTACGACCTATGAAAGTATAGAATTTAAACCTTAAAAGTTTAAATAAGAAAAAGTGTAAGATTTAAACCAAAAAAGTATGAAATTTATTCCAAAAAATTCTTAGAAATATTTAAACTTTTGTAAGTTTTAATTTTTAACCAAAAAAATAAGAAACTTTTAAACTTTTGAAGGTTCAAAATTTAACCCAAAAAAGGTTTTAAATTCTTTTCAAACCAAATCAAAGTTTAAAAAATATTCCAATATTAAAACAGTGCAGAGATCCCATACCATGATTTTGAACTAAAGAAAACAGAGAGCATTCTAGTTATCCTATACCGGAGCATAAATTATAATTTTAAGATATTTTTACTACATATATTAAATTTATTTATTTTTAAGTAATTTGCAAGAAAATTCAAGATATATTATGGACAGCTAGAGGTAATCGCGAAAATATGCGATTTTGAGCATTTAGACTCCAAAACGGGAAAACAGCCTATATTTCGAAAACGACTCATCCGATTTTAATTCTGATTACATATTTCGATCCAGCTTAAAATTCTGATTGAATTTGTCGATTTTTGATCGTTTGTGTTTTTTTTTTTTTTTTTCAAAAATCGGTCATGGTTCATAGAAACTAAATCCCGGAACATCGAAATTGATTTTATGTAAATGTCGTGGGAGAGTTTTCTACTCAGAAAAATTAAAAGAATCCTACTTTCGATGGCATGATATCGATTAATTTCCCTCCATGCAAATAATCAAATTAGCGATTTCTTCAGTTCCTACAACGGTAGAAACGTAGTCAAAGATATTAAATATAAATTTTGGTCCCCATCAGGACGGTTAAGGAGTGTCACACAGGTGTCACATTAGGCCGTCTCGCCTTATATGGACCAAAAAGTAGTACACCCTTTTCATGGGGGTGTTAGGGGGTTAAAATGTTCTAGAAAATTATTCGCCATAAACTTTCAGTACGGGTCTCTTCAGAAAAAAATCTTTGTAAAATAAACCTAAAAGACACAGGAAGCGAAAAACCTATATTCCTCGGAATTTTAAATGTGTTTTATTTCGAGTTCTACTGAAGCGATTGAAATACTTCCTTTAGTGTCACATATGGTAATATGAATTTATATTTGAGTGCCGGACTGTCGATTTTGAGCATTAGGTATACAAAAAATTAAATTTAATTTTTCCAGTCTCCATAGAATTTTCTTAGTATCGACCCCTGGGTGACACACCTTAACCTTAGGCTTACCAATACCCACCCGGGTGACCTTTTGCGTTTTCTTTTTGCGATTACTGGGCAAATATTGGACCGATTTTAAAAAGCTTTTTACTCACTGATCAATTTTTCGAGTTCTTTCAGATAATGGGCCATATTAATAAAGGCCAAGCATTTGCTTTTGCTTAAAATTTCAGACCTTTTACTAAAATTTTGAAATTTAGTTCATCCAAATTAATGTCAAATTTTTAAAATCTTGAGTAAAAGCATTTGCTTGATTTTTATTAATACGGCCCAATAACAAGTTTGAACTTATTTTTCATCTGGAATATGCTTTTTTTGCGATTTTGACTTTTTATGTACGTAGTTTACCAATACCCACTAGATAGGGTCGAAAAAAAATGTTGTAAAAGTCCGCCCCTAAATTTGAAGCTTATGTTGAGAGGGTTAAGGGACACAAAAAAAAATTTTTTTTGACCCCGAGAAATACCGCCGAAATTGTTTTTTTTTGTAACTTTGTTATTTATCATCCGATTTTTAAAATTGATACGTCATTAGTTTCATATTTTGAAGCTCTATGCTTTCTGCTAATGTCCTTTTGAGCTCTGAAGTCGTTTTCACATAGTTGGGTCAGCTAACTTATTTGTATGTCCATGAATTATCCTCTTTGTATTGCCAAATGAAAGTGCTTCAAAATTCATGACAATGTTGCCTTGAAACCGTTTTCTAAATTAATAAACAAAGAAGTTACGTCACAAAGAAGTTATTTAACGTAGATATTATTTAACTATTTTTTTTTAAGCAATTCAGTATATGTAAAGTTGTAAAAGTCCGACCCTAAATTTGAAGCTTATATTGAAAGGATTAAAGAAAAAAATTTTTTTTTGTTCTGATTCCGCGAAATACCGCCGAAATAGTTTTTTATTGTAACTTTCGTATTTGACTTCAGAATGCAAAAGGACATTAGAAGAAAATATAGAGCTTCGAAATACGAAAATAATGACGTATCAATTTTAAAAATCGGATGTTAAATAACAAAGTTACAAAAAAAACCTTTTCGGCGGAATTTCGCGGGATCAGAAAAAAATTGTTTTTTTTGTCCCTTAATCCTCTCAACATAAGCTTCAAATTTAGGGGCGGACTTTTACTACTTTTTTTTTTCGTATGGGGACCAACCCTATCTAATACCCACCCGGGTGACCAAGTACACTTTTCTATGAAAAGACGTGTATATGCACATATTATTGTTGCTATAACTTTGCATATTTATTGTTTATCTATATTTTTATTTATTGAATATGAATTATATTCTAACCAAGCGAAATACCGAAGGATGTATACAACAATTTATGCATTTTGTTTGACTGATACTTTGTTCATCGCAAATGGTTTTAGTGCATTTTATGCATAATTGACTAGTGTTGGATTTAATTTTCATATCAAAACATCAAACTTTTATTAGAAATAAGGAAGGACATTGATAAATTCATTCTCTCTAGCAAATAGTTTCTAAGATACATACAATTCACCGATTTTCTTCTTTCTTCAAGTAATATTATACCTAATGGACTTCAGCATAATTTAGATATGACAGAGCTTCCTGAGAAGGCCTGTGACTGAAGAACCTTGATATTACCTGGAGGAAATCACCGTATATTATAAATGCAGCAAGTGTTGCTACTTCTAGAAGCAAGGTCGGCAAAATTGTGAAAGATATTGTGTTGGGGAGCACAGAGCGGTTATTTACTCATATGGATCAAAGTGCGATGCCTGATCTAGAGCATTGAAAGATAATGCCAAAGTCAGAGTAAATCTTCTTTCATGCTCCTGACGGGTTGAATTCATTTAGAATATAATATATACATACACACATACAAATATTTTATTTTTGTTTATTCTTCCCACCATAAATATCATCCCACTAATCTTTGGATAATGATCATTTAGTAAAAAAAATTATATATGGCGATATTTTTACAGGAATCCTTTTACGGGTCAACAAAGTCCTTCACAACTCGCTCGCCTTGTTTTGATCGGTTTTTTCGAATAATGGTATTTTGGATTTGATTGCTTCAGCGCCAAATTCAAGTTGATAATTAATGCATCATAATCGTATTATTCCCTCAACCTTTGCCGTAGGATTCAAAATTTTTAATTTTTTACTTTATATACACCCATTAAGGGGTGTTTGTTGTTTTTGTTGGCCTAATTTCACCAAATATAGTTAAATTAAATATTTTTAATCATTCACAGGCTTACATTTTACAATAGTAATAAATATGTTTGGGCAATAAAAAGTCAAAGCACGCGAAAGCGCCCGTAATGCAAGAAAATGTATATGGGTCACCCGGGTGGGTATTGGTAAACCTCGTACATAAAAATCTCTGGTAATCGTAAGGTTAATGGTTTCCGATTGGGACAAAAATTTATATGTGATATCTTCAATTATATTAGCATCGACCTTGTCTCCATATATTTGGGGACCACCGTAATGTATATACCTTCCAAGAAATCGTCAAGTAATAATAAATAAGCTGTGATGCTTGCTGTTATACGATCTAGTGGCCACTATACTACTGTGCCATACCATAGTATAGCTCTTATGACGGCTGTGAAAACCTTGGATTTGAGGCCTAATAAGCTTAATTTAAAGTTCGCCCTTATTCTCAGGTACTTTATTACAAAGGTATTCGGCCTTCAATTAAATATGCCCACAGCTCAGTTTTTCTTCTTCACAACGAAAAGACTATAAAAATTCAAGTTTTAACTTGTTTACCTAATTCACTTGCTTGTCCACTTAACTGGCAAAATGGCAATAGCAATACTACAGACGCAACACGAAAAACCTTTCTACTCTTACCCGTTTCACATATCTTTTCATACGCATTCGCACATGGAGTAGGTACCGCACGAACGAACTTTTTATACAAGCGATGACAGCAATTGAAACGTGCCACGGCAATTTTTAGATAGTTTCGTTTTTGTTTTCGTTTTATTTTTTTTTTTTTTTGTTTAGATATTTGTGTTTTATTCGACGTACATGACCACCAAAGTGATACTTATGTAACTATACGTACAAATTTATTTTTACGTTTGCTGCAGTACAACTCAAAAAGACTCAAAGCATTTGTTGTTGTAGTAGTTGCTGTGAACCGAAATCGGGAGTTAAAAAATTTGTACAAAAAAAAAACAAAAAAAAACAAATAGTGAACTCTGCTCTACTCAATTCGAATGATTCGCTAAAAAGTGGCCACGAGAGGAAATGGTAATTTTCAAATTAGCCAAACAAGTGCAGAGTGCAATTGCGTACTTGTTTTGTGAGCTATGTATGTATGCTGAGGGTAAAACTAAAACGTACATAATGAATTTGACTACGAGCTTCATAAAGTACGCAATATAGATACGAGTATTTAGATTAGGCCGCGGTGATTTGTATGGAGCGAAAAATAATTGATATCACAATTAGGATTCCTTTCATTTTTGTGAGTAGAAAACTCTTCTTCAACATTTTTCTAAAATTAATTTTGATGTTCCGTGAATTTGGTTTTTATGGGCCAAAACGGATTTTGAAAAAAAAAGAAAAATTGGATAAAAATCGACAAAATAATCACCAGGCCAATATGCACATGACATTGAATCAGAATTTTATGCTGTATTCAGATATGAAATCAGAATTAAAATCGGCTGAGTTGGAATATTCCTTCAGGGAACGAAGCTCATACTCCGCATTTCCGATATAGAAACATGGATGCGTGAATAATGAGAACATCAGTTGACATGGGCTCATGAAACTTTACAAGTTAGCTACGGTGATTATCTCCAGAATATTCTGCTGACTTGACTATTTTATGCATATTAATAAAGATAATTCACTTTGGGAAAATTAATTAATTGCAAATGAAATGGATATTAATTTCAACTGCTGCAGATTTTGTCTATCCTCTGTCAAATTTGTCTAGACAGGCAGACATGCAACATAATTGTCAGCAAACGCTACAAAGAATATAAATTAACTCATTCAAATTAACGTGCTTTGTTTGTCACGTTCGTATGTCAATTTATGCGTTTTCAATTTCGTTAGAAAAAGGTAGTGTATTTACACTAGTTATTGCACCCCAATAAACATTTTTCTTCATTTTCAATTTGAGGTTCATTTGAGAAGTAACCCTATTGTCAAATATCAAACGTTTGTTATCAAATGCACCTCAAATTTCTCCTGATAGCGTTCTCAAACAAAAATGCTCATTTTTAGTATGGGATTTTGGGCTGATTCTCAATTTGATAAATTCCATTTTCTCAAACCCATTTCAAAGGTGGTACGAAATGGAATGCAATCAATAGATGTATGTATGTATTACATATATGTACTATAGAGTGCAGAAAAATTGAGGGATAGTGCGAGTGAGAAAGTTTGTGGTGCAAGCGCAGAAATGGAATGGAATAAATAGATGTACATATGTATGTATTGCATATTTGTACGCTTATGTGATGTTTTTCATTTACCCGTTCGGGTGAATTTCGCCGGTGCCTTTTGTACAATTACATGAGTATATTAATATCTTTTTTAATATACATACACACATATGGGAAACCAACTACATATGGTTTTATTAAATTTTGTGTAACTTCACAAAAAGCCACAAACAAATAAAATAAGAGTAAGAAATACAGAATCATTATTACACACAATCATTTTCAACCATCATCATTTCAACCGTTAAAAGACTGCTCGAGTAGAACAACGAACGCTGACTGAAATTTGCGAACACACAAAATTTCTTCGTTCCTTCAATCCTTGACATGTTGAAATTCGTGAAATGGTACAAAATACGAAACAAGTTTTTTTTTTTCAAATGTGTTGTAAGTTAATCTAAAATTGATAAACAATGTTTTATGAACACTTGCAAATATGTTTATTTTCAAATGATATCTATGCTGATTCTCAACTTTAGAAACAACATTTTCTCAAACGTTTGATAATTTCTTTTTCAGTGTTTAATGGGACACTTCTCCATTTGCAATAGCAACACAATTAAGTAATATGATATGGAACTGAAGACTAAAGTTTATATAAATTCAAATCACTATTGTGTGTATTACACTTAAAGATTCGATTATAAATGCCGAATATAGGAAGAAAAATGTATTTGGGCGACATCTAGTGGCGCCCAAAAAAGAAAAAAAAAAGGTTCCGGAAATGTTTTCCAAGCCGACATCACATGTCGAGCTTACTTTTTTTTTGCGATACGGTCTAATGCGCACAACAGTTTTTTATTCGTGGCAGATCTCTGTTGCCAGATGAATTTGCATTTATCCAAAGTATATATGGATTTGGTAGGGGATCAATTTTAAAAATTTTCTCATACTGAAATATTTTTTGATAAATGGGGTATATATATCACACGAGCAGAAAAGGTAAGCAAACTATTTTAGATATACATACATACATATTTATAAGTGGTATAATTTGTAGTAAACATGAATAAATAAATAAGGGTACCGAATTTTAAAATTTTCTACAGAAATTTCTAACATGATTACATACTTACATATGCAGGAACATATTTGTTGTTGATTTAATTTGGAGGGCTTTACCTTTCGATCCAATTAACCCTTTCGCACTTCAGTGCATGATTTATGACATAAAGCCTCAACATCCAATTATTTTTTTTTATTTTGTATTTTTCTTTGAAGAATTCTGAACAAGGCATAGACTGAAAAAAAAAAATGCAAAAAAGAAGTTCCTAAAGAGTTCGATAAATAAAGAAACCAAATTTCGAAGACAAATACTTAAAAGGCAATAGGTACAATAGCACATTATACATAACTAAAATTCCTCAACTAAATAATGCCTCGATATACATAAGCGAGTAGTGCGTGTTTTTGCAGGTCGCTTGCTAAAGATTGTAACAAATCGACAGCCACACTGTGAAACTCTGTATGTTCAAAACCAAAATGTGTTCAGGAGAGAGAAAAACTGGGATAATTTTATCATATGAACCGGACTTTTCTCAATCCATTTTAATGCCATACTAACCACTGAAAAGAAACGGGAAGTTGTAACCCGATTTTGGCTGCATTTTAATGCGCGCAAGTCCACGATCTATGGTAAAGGCTCAGAACCTTATTTTTGGAAAAATAGTGACTTTGCAGAGGGGCATAAAATGTGTGCATAAATTTTTCAATCGATCAATCACGTACAGAGAAATTATTTGCCTAATTAACGTATCATTGAAGAGATTTATATACCATTTGTCTCAATTCCTTCTCTGAAAGTTCAATCTACTATAGTAAATAATGTATGTATCTAATTATCAGACCTGGGCATCCTCAATTACATTTTGTAATTGATTACCCCTTCAATTCCAATTACATGTAATTGTAATTGCCATTTTTCAATTACCAATTACATATAATTGGTAATTGAAATTCTACAATTACAAATACATGTAATTGTAATTGAGATTTTTCAATTGCAATTACATGTAATTGGTTTACGAAAAATGGCAATTACAATTACATGTAATTGTAATTGAAAAATTTCAATTACAATTACTTGTAAATGTAATTGAAAATTTCCAATTACAAGTAATTGTAATGGAATGGCATCAATTACATTTTTCTTGGGTTTGAGAAAATTTAGTTATATAATTTTCTTTTATTTCTATTCTTGTTTTTTTGTTATTGTTATTGTTTTCGCTTTTGGTTTGTTTTTGTTTTTGCTTTTGGTTTTGTTTTTGGTTTTGTTTTTGGTTTTGTTTTTGCTTTTGGTTTTTTTTGTTTTTTTTTGCTTTTGTTTTTGCTTTGATTTTGCTTTTGCTTTTGTTTTTGTTTTTGCTTCTGTTTTTGTTTTTGCTTTTGCTTTTGCTTTTGCTTTTGTGTTTGTTTTTGCTTTTGTTTTTGTTTTTGCTTTTGTTTTTGCTTTTGCTTTTGTGTTTGTTTTTGCTTTTGCTTTTGTGTTTGTTTTTGCTTTTGCTTTTGTATTTGTTTTTGCAAAAAAAAAAAAAAAAACAACCAAAAAAAAAACAAGCAAGAACAAAAACACAAGCAAAAACAAAAGCAAAAAAAAAAGCAAAAACGAAAGCAAAAACAAAAACAATAACAAAAAGAACAAGAATAGAAACAAAAATAAATTGTATAACAAAATTTTCTCAAACCGAAGAAAAATGTAATTGGTGTGATTCCATTACAATTATGTACTTATAATTGGAGATTTTCAATTACATTTGCAAGTAATTGTAATTGAAAATTTTCAATTACAATTACATGTAATTGTAATTGAAAAATATCAATTACCGATTACATGTATTTGTAATTGAAAAAAAATGTTATTGAGGATGCCCAGGTCTGCTAATTATCTACTTAAACACTCTTTGCTCTACTGCAGCACAATACCAACCACTTGCGTCAATCGTATTGGAAATGCTGCGCATAAATATTTAAGTCAAATATATTAATGGATATTTAATTCGTATGATTATTGCCCCTTGTTGTTGCTGTTGCTGTTGGATCACTTATTTATGACATGAAATAAAAACTAATCACTTTTATGTGGTGCCAAATTACTTTTATCAGCAATTTTTATGGTTCATTAGCAGGCGAAAACAAAAGAAGTTGATAACAAACATATAAATATTAATTGGTTTTTGTAAACACAAAGCGTGTTGTTGGAGAATAGTGAAAGTGATAACTGAAGAGTGCTTGTTTATAATTTCCCAGTCTGATAGTTTTAAGAAAAAGTTTTTTAAACAAACACTTTACGTGTGTTAGAACTGAAAGAGCATTAACCCATTTAATACAACATTACAGATGCATAAATCACGGAACAATATTCTAAGCTATTTTATATCATTGACAGACGGCAGCGATAATCCGTAATATCTAGCTAATTCGGAGTTAACTTTAGAATTAACAGGAGGTAATTCGGAATATCTCTTGAGTTAGTACTCAAAATTTTAGCGGATTAGGGCAGTTTGTAATGACATCTCTGTCAAAAAATCTCTATTGTGAATGAAAGTGAAGAAAAAGAAGAATCCAAGGCAGATCTACGTAGGTAGGCTCGTAGACGAATTCAGAAATTTCCAAAGTAATTTGTTATTGTAATTGGTAGAGTGTAATGTCAAAATGATATTTCGCCTTGGTTGAAATTTGAATTCCTTTGGGACTCGCCCATTTCTCTTGAACATGATGTGAATTCGTTTTGATTTTGACATTACACTCTACCTTTGGGAATAAAAAAGAAAGTTTTTAAATTCGCCTGCTGCGCCTATCTTCCTTCAGCTGTTTTGTTAATCCGCAATATTTGCGTCTGTCAGGGTAAAATTTGAATCGACGCCAAATAGACATAATTTGCGTGATATGCTGATTAAATATGCATATATTGACGTTGATTTAAGTAATAGTATTTTTGTTTATTTAAACAAACCTTTTAAGAAATTGATAGCGATTATTTCTGCTTGTGTTTTTTTTTTCAACATTTCAATAACCATATAATATGGTTTGTTTTAATTAAAAGTCTGTGCGTATGTATATTACGATATAATCATTTTTTAAAGGCTTTCACCTTAAATTTAATTTGTGCTTGTTTCGTTTTTTTTTTTTTTTGAAAATATGTATGTACATATGTATACGAATGTTTAAAATTCTGTTTACTTTTTCAGCCTGTAAAGGATGTGCCTACTCGAAAATAAATTAACAAATGTGCGCACCTTCATTAAATATTTTAATTCTGAAACAATAATGAAGAAAAAAAAAATGCGAAAAATATTTGCACACGGGTAAGTCATATGTACATAAATTGTACACATATACTAACTTTTACATATACATATAAATATATACAAACATGTGTACATACTTAACCAACAAGGATCTCTGCAAAATGCCGCCTCTCGAAATTAATTCCAGAGTGTAATTACACTACTCGACAAATTTTGATCAACTTTAACCAGCAAAAATGATATAATACTTTTCTAAAGCGAAATTTTATGCTGATTTCGAATATCAGACCCAGTTTTTGAGATACTGGTAAAAATGTGGAAAAAGCCATATATGCAAGACATTGCATCACATAAGTGCATCAAAAAGTTTTATTAGACATCGTGGCGATTTGATATCTAGGAAGTGCTGGTAGAGGGAGCTCCAGCAAACATTTTTTGCCTTCACACTCCAAAATTGGTCAGGCAGTTTGGT
Source organism: Urophora cardui (assembly GCA_960531455.1). NCBI lineage: Eukaryota > Metazoa > Arthropoda > Insecta > Diptera > Tephritidae > Urophora > Urophora cardui. The sequence continues at coordinate 119,700,288 of OY482673.1, read as the reverse complement.
TACAATGGCAAAAATAATGAAAAAAAATTTAAAAAAAATCGAATTTTTTTTTAAGAAATTTCAGATTCGACTGTCCTAAAATCAGAAAAATTGTATGGGCAACAAAAAGTTAGCCCCGCTATCCTATAGAGAATTTAATTGTGAACGCCAATAAGTAGGGCGTTAACTGAATTTAATAGCCTTGCCAAGAAATATGAAATTGATTTCGGGCTTGGGAAAAATTGTGTTAAATCTGTCTTAATTCAAGCTTATCGCTAATATATTTACCTTTCAATTATATTAACATATGTAATTGTAAACATATATTCTTTGTAACTTAGGTTTTTTTTTTAGTAGTCTGTAAGAACTTGTTTCATTGATGAATAAATAAATAAATAAAAAAATAAAAAAAAAAATAAATAATTGTGTAATAATCGGATGTATCGTTATTTATATTTATCTATTTTTATTGAAAGTCATTAACCAAAAATTTTCCGGCAGAGTAAAATTTCAACAACAAAATTGGGTTTATTCATAAAACTTTATTAAGGAGTAATACTCAAGATTATTTCATTCCATTTATTACGTGTTTTGAAGTGCTCAATATCTCTCAAAACAGCGATTAATAGGAAAAAAAATTAATTGAATAAAAAAATATCTGCATTTCGCCATTTTAAAGAGAGGATAAATAATGAGCGATGTGAGTTAGTACTTTTGACTACTCTTTTGTGATTTTCTGCATTTGTTACACGTATGGTTGTCCAAAAAATAATCTCCCATCATATCCTCGTACCAAGACCCTTTATATCGCCATTCAAAAACTATTAAGTCCTGATTAAATCTCTCACCCTGTTCATCACTTTCAGCACCTAAGTTTGTAGGGAATTATGAAGATGTGAAGGAATTTTAGGCGGCATATTACAATAAAGTAATTTTTTGTTACCTAGAAATCCACAAACAGTTTGTTAAAAACTGCTACAAGCAGTAACAAAAAGCACACGATCTATCATGAAATAGTTAGAACTTTTGATTTGTTTGTGGATTTCTAGTTAACAAAACGCTGCTTTATTGCAAAACTATATAACAAGGAAAGTAGTATACCGCCTATAATTCATTTATAGCATTAACATATTGATAATTTCCCCACAAACAGGTGCTGAAAGTGATGAACAGGATGAGAGATTTAATCAGGACTTAATAGTTTTTGAATGGCGATATAAAGGGTCTTGGTACGGGGATATGATGGGAGATTATTTTTTGGACAACCATACGTGTAACAAATGCAGAAAATCACAAAAGAGTAGTCAAAAGTACTAACTCACATCGCTCATTATTTATCCTCTCTTTAAAATGGCGAAATGCAGATATTTTTTTATTCAATTAATTTTTTTCCTATTAATCGCTGTTTTGAGAGATAATAATAAATGGAATGAAATAATCTTGAGTATTACTCCTTAATAAAGTTTTATGAATAAACCCAATTTTGTTGTTGAAATTTTACTCTGCCGGAAAATTTTTGGTTAATGACTTTCAATAAAAATAGATAAATATAAATAACGGTACATCCGATTATTACACAATTAGTCTTCAAATGTTCACAATTAAATTCTCTATAGGATAGGGGGGCTAACTTTTTGTCGCCCATACAATTTTTCTGATTTTAGGACAGTCGAATCTGAAATTTCTTTAAAAAAAACTCGATTTTTTTTCAAATTTTTTTTTCATTATTTTTGCCATTGTAACCAAACTACCTGACCAATTTTGGAGTGTGAAGGCAAAAAATGTTTGTTGGAGCTCCCTCTACCAGCACTTCCTAGATGTCAAATCGCCACGATGTCTAATAAAACTTTTTGATGCACTTATGTGATGCAATGTCTTGCATATATGGCCTCCTCCACATTTTTACCAATATCTCAAAAACTGGGTCTGCCACAAAAAAAATGGAGATGATATTCGGAATCAGCATAAAATTTCGCTTTAGTATTATTTTATTGTTGGTGATTTTTGGTGTCGAGTAGTGTTATCTGTTGGAATACAGTAAATGCCAAAATATCTTTACAACATTCGTTGACAATGAGAATTTGTATGGTGAAGAATTACCTGCACGCATTTCCCACATCAATTTGATTGTCTTGCTGCATCTTCCTTCTTTTCTACATTATTTTCCAGCAGAATTTGTATTTGTAATTATTTTACTATGGTTTTAAGCGCAAACTTTGCAGTAGTGTCATGTGTAGTAAAATTTTATATTTTTGCGCTCATATTTGTTTACTGTAGCCTTGATAGGCGGAAACGATAATCCGGATTACCGCAACACTTAATAAGATTCAAATTTGACACTAATAGTCTGCAACATTGCAAATGACCAAAATAGCTGATTGGTGTGTTGAGGTAATTGCTTTGTATTCCGAAAAAAAAGAAAATATATAATAGCCAAATAAGGACGCCTAAGTTCGAGCGGAATCGAAAATAAGATACTCAGCTGTATATTTTATCACTAAGAAGATAACATAGCTCTACTCGTTCATTTTGAGTGCATTTTTATGCAATACACTTTTATCGATAACTCAGTAATCTGAATTTAAATATTTTTGTTTTGTTTTGTAAAACCAGTTAACTGTCACCATTGCTTTATTAAGTACTGTACTCTCTGCACATTATTTTGTATTCTGTTTGCGTATAATACGCATTAAAGATGGCAATGCCATGTTGTTGTTGCTATTGACAGTAAGTAAATCGTATAAGCTCTAGAGTATAACCTTTGTATAAGGTTACAACCAAATGTAACAACAACAACAACAACAAAGCCACAAAAACAATAAATAATACCCAGCTCATTAAAACAATGTTAATTACCAATTAACAATACCAAAGAAATACAAACAAAAATGGCTGATGCAGCGGAATACCTACACAAAGAATTATTAAGATTATAAACAAACAGAGTTTATGGGTCAATTCAATTTTAATGCTGTGCACGTAAATATTTGGCGTGAATATTAAATAAAAAATTGGAAAATACTTGAAATGGAAAGTGTTGAGAAAAAAAAGCACGAAAATGTATGAGTTTGTGGCAGTAAATGATTTGGATGTTAATTGTGTATAGTATTTAATCTCAAATATTCTTATTGCTATTACTGGACTTATAGTTTGAAACAACGCCAGCTGGTTTACTAGAACAACAGCAGAAGGGCTTTGAAAATTGTGCCGCATTAAAGCATCCCTCAAGAGGCGTTCAGCACGATGCGACCGAAACTATCTAGAGATGAGTATGACCTGCTTACCCTACTCTATACTACTTGGGTTCAGACTTGGGCATTATTCGAATAAATTTTTATTTAGATAATTATTTGAATAAAAATTTATTTTTCAAATTTTATTCAGATAAGTTCCCTACGAAAAATTATTCTGAAGTTTATTCGCTATTTCAAATAATAAATAAAAACTTAGGGTACAACAAAAAAAAAAACAACTGAGTAATAGTAAAAAAAATTTTTTGTTTATTTTTGATTGTTTGTATGTTTGTTTGTTTTAACATATCGTCGTACCATACGAAAACTAACATATTTAAAATTTCTGGCGAAAGCTATCAATAAAAAAATTCTGTACGAAAAGTAGAACATTTGACTTTTGGCCGACGAAAAGTAATAAAATCGACTTTTGGCTGACGAAAAGTATCAGTAATTATATACTGTTTTTACATTAAAATTGTTGTTGTTTAAACGAAATTGATAGTTTTCGTCAGCCAAAAGTGGATTTTATTACTTTTCGTCAGCCAAAAATTGATTTTATTACTTTTCGTCGGCCAAAACTTGAACTTTTTACTTTTCGTCAGCCACAAAAAATCTGATGTTAGTTTTCGTATGGTACGACGATATGTAAATGAAGATTATCTATTATTCGAATAATTTGGTTTCTGAATAAACAAAATTATTTATTATTCAAATGAAGATAAAAAAATTTATTCATCTATTATTCGTTATTCGAATAAATTTTGCTCAACTCTGCTTGGGTTAAATAACTCAGTAGATACTCAGCATAATTTTATATTCTGTGCACGACATACATGTTATGTACATATGTATGTATGTACTTTTATAAATTTTCTACTGCTTTATATAATGCGAATTTGCCGAAAATAACACCATACAGTTAACCGAAATCAGAATTAAAAATAAAACCCAAAATACACAAAATTGCGAATGGTGTTAATTTACCAAATATAATATTTAATGCACATGTTATTATCAAATTATCCAAAGTAATTAAGTAAATATTGCTCTAAATGTGCTTTTATATAATTTATCAGCAACGAATGCGCACAACACGTGTCTGAAAGTACCACACATATGTATATACTTTTAATTGCAAATCCGTTAATAAAAATATTAAATACACATAAAATGTATTTATGTATGTTGGCTAAAAGAGATAAGCAAAAACCATGTACCTACAAGCAGTGGCGGACCTAGCATAAATTGTCTGGGCAAGCCTATGTGTGAAGCATAACCATTAGTCATTTATGTAATTTTCTTTGCTGTATTATCTAGAAGTCTGATTGCGTTCCGTCATTGAATATGATTTAGAGCTCTCGCTTTTTTTAACATTTTCGAGTAGCCCGAATAAATGCTTTTCAAATTCTCGAACACTCCTTTGTTTGCTTATTACCCGTATGTTTGTACGGGCATTTGAACAATTCGGGTATTTAAAGTTTTTTTTTCTCGGATAAAAGGAATTAAAAATAAAATTTTTATTTTTATAATGCACGATTTAAACCATGTCATTTTTATTTTAAAAATGAAAATTTTTAAATTACAAATTGAATTTTTGAAATTAAAATGTATTTAGGATTTAAAAGGAAACATGTTTAAATTAAAAAAGAAAATTAATGGAATAAAAACGAAAGTTTTTGATTCAAAATCTCATAGTGCTTGAAATAAAAATAAATATTTTTAAACTTAAGATATTTTTTATTGATAGATATAAAAACGTGTTTAAAAATAATGTAAATACAATACATTTTTAAATTTAAAAATCTTTATTTTTATTTTAAGCACTATGAGATTTTGAACCAAAAACTTTCGCTTTTATTCCATTAATTTTAATTTTTAATTTAAAAATGTTTCTTTTTAAATCCTAAACACATTTAATTTAAAAAATTTTATTTTTTAAATAAAAATGACAGTTTAAAACGTGCATTATAAAAATAAAAATTTTATTTTTGATTCCTTTTCTCTGAGTATAAGCTCGAATGTTGGTACAGGAATTTGAACAAAGGGCTTCAAACAAACACGATCTGTTCGAATTGCTCTATACCCGGGTATCTAGAGCTCTACTTTGATTAAATTCGGTTTGCATATTTGGTTTGTTGTTTATATTCATAACATATGAAACTGAATGTATTGCATTAAATCGAGAAAATGAGGATGATAAAGAATGTTTAAGTTTTTATATACAATGGATATTATGAAGATATGTAGGTACATATGTATGTAGGTACCTATATGACTTTTGGTATTTTAGCTGTAGCTACTTTCGGTCAGCATATCAACAAGCCTGGCTAAGTCGAAAGTAAATTCAAGTTTTTTACCATCAGAATTATCTACAAAAGCAGAGGAGAATAGAATAAATTGGGAAGAACTCAATTGAATTGATTGATGACGCCAAACTTATAGGGAAATCTCACACGAAAGCGCAGAGGTATTTTTAGTTTGATGTATTGTGGAACGATTTTCCGTCATCCCTTGTCAAGTTTGGTTTGGAGACAAACCGGTTTCGGCTAATATGCGCCATCTTCAGTGTCTTCTTGACATTGTGCCAAAAGTCGCCAAATACACAATCAACGCTTTTATAATCTGGTATGTATTTGATATTTATATTTGCATGTACATGCACATGTAAGAAATTACGTGCATAAGTATGTACATGCAAAATCAAATCAAATATGCATATGGCTGCGAATACTGAATGCCGAAGCCAGCTTCACATTCGCATACAAATTTAATGTGAAAAATAAAAAAAGTGCTTTGCTAGTTTTTTTTTTTGCAATTTAAGTCTGAAAATAAGCAATTGATTTCTCCTTAGAGAAAGCGAGAAAACAAGCTATGTTATCCTGTTTTGAAAGCCAGGTAAAAGCTAATGTGTTGAAACGTTAAAGCATGCTAACTGTGCTGTGATTGGCTGTGCAAAAAAATACACATTGTGAGGTCAAAGAACGTAAATCTATTTACGTTCTTTGGTTAGGTGGATTGGTGGTGTATTTGCGCTATTTTCTTAGAATACTTTTAGGCGCCGTATGTTACATTGGGGGCTATATTATTGAGAATAAACACATTTACAACGTAAAATAACCTGATTTTAAAGAAATTCGTAAAATGAAATGAACGAAAATATGTACGCAAGCCGGGCTTCTCGGCTTGTATGAAGCGCCCGCCTCTGCCTACAAGTGCTATTAGCATAAATCAAAAAATTTCTTCTTCTTCTTGATTGGCGCTTAACCGTCTAGACGATTCTGGCCGAGTCCAACAGAGCGCGCCAATTGCTTCTGTTTCGTGCAGCATGGCGCCACTTGGGAACACCTAGGGAGGCAGCATCGCTGTCCACCTGATTTTCCCAACGCAGTGGAGGTCTCCCTTTTCTTTTGCGTTCAGCGGGTTTCGATAGAAATGCTTTCTTGGCCGGAGCGCCTTCTTCCATTCTCACGACATGACCTGCCCAATGCAGCCGTTGGATCTTTATTCGCTGAACAATGTCGATGTCTGTGTAAAGCTCGTACAGCTCATCGTTAAATCTCCGTCGATACTCGCCCACGCCAACGCGCAAAGGTCCATAAATCTTACGAAGAACTTTTCTCTCGAATACTCCAAGTGCCATCTCATCTGATTTTGAAATTGTCCATGCTTCTGCGCCGTACATGAGGACTGGAACGATGAGCGTCCTGTAGAGTGTGATTTTTGTCTGTCGAGAGAGGACTTTACTTTTCAGTTGCCTACTTAGTCCGAAGTAGCATTTATTGGCAAGCGTGATTTTTCGTTGGATCTCCGTGCTGACATCATTCTTGGTGTTAATGCTGGTTCCCAGATAGACGAAGTCCTTAACAGTTTCGAATTTGTAGCTATCAACATTGACGTGGCTGCCAAGGCGTGCTGTTTCTTTGTGTGATGACAGGAGGTACTTCGTCTTGTCCTCGTTGACCGCCAAACCCATTTGCTTAGCCTCTTTATCCAGCTTGGAGAAGGCAGAACATACGGCGCGCGTGTTAGTGCCAATGATGTCGATGTCATCGGCGTACGCCAGCAGTTGCACACTCTTGTGATATAAGATGCTTCCTGTATGGTTAAGTTCTGCAGTTCGTATTATCTTTTCCAGCATCAAATTGAAGAAGTCGCACGAAAGAGAGTCACCTTGTCTGAAACCTCGTTTGGTCTCGAACGGCTCGGAGAGGTCCTTCCCAATTCTGACGGAGCTGGTGGTGTTAGTCAACGTCATTTGGCATAGCCGTATAAGTTTAGCAGGGAAACCAAATTCAGACATTGCGGCATACAGGCAATTCCTATTCGTGCTATCAAAAGCGGCATTAAAATCGACAAAGAGATGGTGTGTGTCGGATCCTTTTTCATGGGTTTTTTCGAGTATTTGTCGTATTGTCAAAAAATTTACCTTGTTCAAATAAATAAATGTTCCAAAAAAAATTTAAAATTAAAATACGAATAAAGCCTTACAGCCTTATTCATAAAAAAAATCCTATAACACATTATAAACGCTCAATAGTAAAAACTCTTTTTAACTTTATAAAGCCGTTATAATGCACATTATTCATAAACGATTTATAAAGGTTTTATTACTATCATTGATTTATAAGTTTTTTGCTGTCCAAAATCAAAATAAATGTGGCAATGTTGGTTACAAAAAATGTCAACCTGACAAAAAATTACAATTTTAAAATAAACAAATATGTCAATAAATGTATTCAAATTCGAAAAACAACAACGAATGCGGAAAATAAAAGGGTAATGCAGTGAAAAGGCGAGTAGAGGAGACAACTGGGCTTGCTTAGCAAGTGCCACCGATACCCTCGTACAATTTAAACCCCTGCGAAGTACGATTTGCCTCTTCCATATGTATTTGCAAATACTCTTTGCGTTGTACAATACTCACAGCACAGTTCAAATGCCGCTACGAATAAATCCCCTATTCTTCATTTGGAGTACAAATACCATTTGTATTTGTTCTGTTCGATCAAATAGTATACACTAAGTTCGCGCCACGCTACAAGTAGAGAAAATAATCTGGCCTACTTGGAGTGTGTTTACGCAATTCCTCGAAGGTTCGCGAGTAGTGTACACTATATAACCTTTTTCGCTGAAAATAAATACTGTGGTAGTGCGTTTATTAGTGAAAGACAAGTACAAGTAGATAATATAATTGGACGGCCGAAAATACAAATACGGCATACACTAGTCTGACTTAGCCCGTTGAGATCACCTGCGTCGTCTTGAATCTGTTCGGATTATAGAATACATGCAAACATAGATACTTAGCAGTTCAAATGAATTTTAATGACACACATATCTCACTTCTTTTCAACCCCAACATCGCAAAGCCACTATCACCTGCAATATCGCTGAAGTCCCTAAATCTCGTTTACTGAGATATAATCTTTTACTAAATTAACTATCCTTTTACGCTGTCCTTGGTAAAGCAACAAGAATGCGCCAGTCCTTACACGATACCTTTTTTCCTTTCGAAAGGTGCCCCGAGTCATGTTTATTGCAAGATCTAAGCAGTATTCGAGGTAAGGAGTTGATTTGAAAGCTCAATGTACTAGCTTTTTTCTATGGAATTTCTCCCTGTGCCTTCAGGCCTTTTTTCATACAGAAACTCTCCCTTCTCTTTCGGCAGTTTTTAGGTCGAAAGGTAAAGTTCAGATTTTGGAACTACATCTCTACTGAATAATAAAATAATTGCCCCTTTCGATTTACAATTTCTCTTTATAGCGAGCAGAGAAATTGTGAATCGGAAGTGGCTATAATATTGCACTGGCACGTTTATAACACTGACGAGTTTCATGGCCGAGCTTTTCTCGTAATTCATGGTGTGCTCCTTGACTTTTGGTTTTCCTACCAATTGGGTGGACCTACAGTTTTATGCCGGTTCCGAAAGGCGAATGCATTCTTTCTGAGAAGCTTTTTCATGGCAGAAATACACTCGGAGGGTATGCCGCCCAGAGGTGACCGCTATTTCTAAAAACCCAATTGGATTTTAATTAATTACAAAAATTTTTTGGTGTTTATCCGGACCGGGGTTAAGCCCCGAGACCTCTGGTATGGCAGGCGAGCATTCTACCCACTGCACCACAGTGGCCATCTCTACTGAATATTCAGTAGGACATATGTATGTACTGATTTCCAGCTGACCAATACTGGGCATTTCGGTTCTTTTTTTTTTTGAATTTGAAATTTTTCTTTATTTTTTGAAGTAATTGTTTTATAAATAGCTTATACAAGGGTAAAGCTTGTTATAAATTCGTTTCCATTTTATCTGATTTTTAAGAGCATTTTAAATTTATAAATTGTTTATGAATAATGTTTTTGCTTATTTGATTGATAAACTATTTATAAACCTTTGATATGTTTTTATGAATAAGGCTGTTAATATAAAACATGTCTCCTAAACAGTTGTCTGCAGATAATGATGCCGTACGTGGATAATAAAAATTAAGGCGCGGAATCGAGGTCATAACTGAAACTTAATGGTTAAATGTTATACATATTTGGTATTTAAATAAATGAAATGTTCCCTCTTCTTCTTCTTCTCAATTGGCGCGTAACCGTCTAAAGGATTTTGGCCAAATCCCTTACAGCGCGCAAGTCGTTTCTGTTTCGTGCTGCCCTCCGCTAATTGGAAATACCAAGGGGGGGGGACCAATCACACTTCATCCGATCTTCCGCTGCCTTTAGCCGAGTCCTTCATGCATTCTGACGATATGACCTGCCCAGCGCAGCCGCTGGATCTTCCCATGCTAATGTCAGGCATTATGTTAACGAACGGAAGCGATTGCCAGGGTTTTTCTGGATTACCCTCTTAATTCCACGGTCATCGAGTTTTTTGGTGGGTACTCGCCGTCGCTAACGCGCAAAGGCCAATAAATCTCCCGAAGAAATTTCCTCTCGAATACTTCAGGCGCCATCTCATCTGATTCAGACATCACACATGGTTCTGCGCCGTACATGAGGACTGGAATGATGAACGTACTGTAGAGCGTGATTTTTGTTCATCGAGAGAGAGCTTTAATTTTCAATTGCTTACTGCGTCCAAAGTAGCACTTATTGGTAAGAGTGATTCTTCATTGGATTTCCGTTCTGATATTATTTTTGGTGCTGATGTTGGTCCTCAAATACATAGCAGTTCCTTAGAAGCAGTCTGCTTAGAAATTTTGAATATTGCCGAGTATTTCCACGATGTATAATCAGATTCTGGTTTATATTATGGATGCCTCTTTTTATTTCTTGAGGCCATTTTAGCATAGTCACACTATATAGATCGTTTACGCACTAGCGTTCAGTTGATTCTAACTGTGCGCTCTATAATAAGAGCTAGTTAGTGCGCTCTATGCCGAATCAGGAAGTTGAGATGTTTGGTTGCTCATAAAAAACTTCAAATCAAACAACTGAGTACATTTTATACCAATCTGTGTATTTTGAGATTGTTTGCTTCCTCTGCACGCTGTCTCTTTCGTTTCTTGCTTTGATGGTAACCTCGCTTTACGGTTGCATTTAAATCTCAGGGTGAGTAAGGAGCTAGTATGATAGATGCAGAAAACTTTTTCACAACGTTGTCTGAGACAAGAACAAAAACAAACCTATTAACAAATACATTCTTCAGCAAATCTCGGTTTAGAAGTTTTTTCCTGGCTCTTGAAAATACAATAAATTAACAAGTATTCAAGTGGAACACAACCTTTTTCAAATTAACAAAACTCACATGAAATAATAAGTGAAAAAATGTATACCCTGTCTCTTTAAAGAGCAATTAAATAAAATCAATCTTCCATAATTAAAAAAATAATAAAATCTGACTCAAGTACTTTAGCAGTACAAAACCTCTTTTTTCAGGTGATGTGAACAAAATAAATTTTTAATAACAGACACATCCTCCAGTCATCATCATCATCATCACCATCATCAGATCATTACTCCCCACAACAAGGCAATACTTTCTGCCTTTTCATTCACTCACTTGACTTACTTTTCTGGTGACACAAACATTTGGTGGAAATGGCAGCCGAATTCTTTCTGACACCGTTACGACAGGCGGCAGCTGTAGCTAGAGGAAAATGCTGAAATGCTGTCACAGCTGACGACAAGCTACCACATCTGTATGTATTACGTAGATAAGGGGCATGGACAGCGGGCTAGTGTGAAGTGCTCATGCCATAGACAACATGTGTTCACTGCACCACTCACTTACTTGACATGGCAACACTCGGCTGTCAAATGGAATTTGTATACGAATACTTGTTGGACTTCAAGTATTTATTTTTTGGCATATGTACGTATGAAATCGGCATATTTATCCACATATGTGGACATGTATTTATTAAAACAAAAATGCATATGGATGTGTATGTGCATATTCGATGCATAAGAGCATGCAGGAAAATTGCAGTAACGTCGGGACGCCTTTGGTATATCTTAATAGATATACACATACATAAGTATATATGCATTCTCGTGTAATTTTCTTTTTGACGCTGTCATTGCCTGCCATCTTCTTCTTCAATCTTCCAAAAGATAATGACAAAAATAATGAAAAAAAGATTGCAATGAAAAAAAAACTATACATTTTGAATTTCAGAAAGTAGTGAAGTGAAGTAAAGGTGAGCAACTCATAATTCATGAAGTGCATAGCTGAAAATGCCAAAATTTCTAATTGAACTATCACACAGGCGATGGTAATTTGAAAGTCTTACAGTTGCATAACACAGCAGATTTATGAAATTGGAATTTATGTAACGTGTTTGGCACTAAAAAAGTTGAAAGCAAGTAAAAATGAATTGAGTTAGAAAATCATTTACCTAGTTATAAATTATAAAATCATAAAATATCGATCAAGTTTCATCGGAAAAATTTAAATCCAGAAATAAAAATTATTTTTCATCGAAAAAATAAAAATCAAATTATAACGATTAAAAAATGATTTTTTTTTTATAAAAATGATAATCGTTACGGTCCCTGGTTATAATACATTTCGAAATGAAAAAGATTTAGAAAGAAGAGTTCATCGTCACCTAGCAAATATTCTCTGAGTCCTCATAATTTGTAGTCCGATATGGGTCCGAAATATGTGTGAAATATGAGCCTCAGAGTTTTAAAATCCGATGTTAATACGAAATATCTATGAAATATGAGCTTAAGAATTTTCTATTTTTTTTTGTTTTTTTTTTTTTTTTTAAATGACAATTGTAATTCATAGATCCTGTTTCGAAAAAGGAGAAGTATAAAAGTTTCACTAAAGTTCAATATAATGTGTAATATCCCACTACATGATGGCATTGGGTTGAATTTCAGGTTGAAGAGAATAAACTAGCAGTGAAAGCGAAGAAGGACTGGAGAGAGTAGAACAAGCGGCGGTGAAGCTGCATTTGATGAGAATTGGGTCAAGGGCAGGAAAATTTAAAAAGCAAAAAATATTTTTTGGTTTTTGAAACAGGGATTGCAAATAATTGTTATTTTTTAAATTTTGACTAAAAAAATCATACTGAAGGAGAAATGTTAAAAGAAAAAGAAGTACACAGATGTAATCACCGTAACGCAGACAACCTCTAGGTGCATTAACTTTTATTTTTTCGATTTTTATAAAAAAATTGATTTTTAATCATTATTTTCTGAGTTTTATTTTGTGCTCAGAAAATAAAAGTTATTTTTTGAGTTTTATTTTTTCCTCAGAAAATAAGTTATTTTTTGATTTTTATTTTTATCTCAGAAAATAAAAGTTATATTTTGAGTTTTATTTTTCGCTTAGAAAATTAAAGTTATTTCTTGAGTTTTATTTTTCGATCAGAAAATAAAAGTTATTTTTTGTGTTTTATTTTTCGCTTAGAAAATAAAAGTTATTTCTTGAGTTTTATTTTTCGATCAGAAAAGAAAAGTTATACTTTGAGTTTTATTTTTCGCTTAGAAAATAAAAATTATTTCTTGAGTTTTATTTTTCGATCAGAAAATAAAAGTTATTTTTTGTGTTTTATTTTTCGCTTAGAAAATAAAAGTTATTTCTTGAGTTTTATTTTTCGAGCAGAAAATAAAAGTTATACTTTGAGTTTTGTTTTTCGCTTAGAAAATAAAAGTTATATTTTGAGTTTTATTTTTCGCTTAGAAAATAATAGTTATTTCTTGAGTTTTATTTTTCGATCAGAAAATAAAAGTTATTTTTTGTGTTTTATTTTTCGCTTAGAAAATCAAAGTTATTTCTTGAGTTTTATTTTTCGATCAGAAAAGAAAAGTTATACTTTGAGTTTTATTTTTCGCTTAGAAAATAAAAATTATTTCTTGAGTTTTATTTTTCGATCAGAAAATAAAAGTTATTTTTTGTGTTTTATTTTTCGCTTAGAAAATAAAAGTTATTTTTTGTGTTTTATTTTTCGCTTAGAAAATCAAAGTTATTTCTTGAGTTTTATTTTTCGATCAGAAAAGAAAAGTTATACTTTGAGTTTTATTTTTCGCTTAGAAAATAAAAATTATTTCTTGAGTTTTATTTTTCGATCAGAAAATAAAAGTTATTTTTTGTGTTTTATTTTTCGCTTAGAAAATAAAAGTTATTTCTTGAGTTTTATTTTTCGAGCAGAAAATAAAAGTTATACTTTGAGTTTTGTTTTTCGAGCAGAAAATAAAAGTTATACTTTGAGTTTTGTTTTTCGCTTAGAAAATAAAAGTTATTTCTTGAGTTTTATTTTTCGATCAGAAAATAAAAGTTATTTTTTGTGTTTTATTTTTCCCTCAGAAAATAAAAGTTATTTTTTGAGTTTTATTTTTCGATCGGAAATTAAGTTATTTTCTGAGTTTTACCTTTTTGCTCAGAGAATAAACTTCAGTTTAATTTTAGCTGCAGCTGTCGATTTTGCCACATTACCACGTAGGTAAAGTTTATAAATAAAAAAAATTAAAAATTTATTCATCTACTTTACCTATTTATATGGCGAAATCTACAATTGCAGCCAATATTATACTGAAAAACTTTTATTCTCTGAGCAAAAAAATAAAACTCAGAAAATAACTTATTTTCTGATCGAAAAATAAAACTAAAGAAATAACTTTTATTTTCTGATCGAAAAATAAAACTCAAGAAATAACTTTTATTTTGTGAGCAGAAAATAATGATTAAAAATCAACTTTTTGGATATAACTCATAACCGTTACAGTCCCTGGTTTGAAATAGTGTTTTGAAACTTTGCTTTGTTTTCTTTAACATTCTGCAGCGAATCGATAAACTGGTTTATGGGATGGATAAAGTATCTAGTTCGGTACGTTTGATTGGACTTCATAATCTTAGAATGTTCTAAAATTTCGTTAGAGCTTAGAAGCGAAAACTCTTATATCGTTAATTCATTCAAGATTTAAAGCATTTATTAAACATGAAGCTTACTTGAAATTGCCAGAGAAAAGTCGGTTTAATTCTTCAATTTTCATGCATACAAAAATTTAGAACGAATCGAATTCTGTTAGTGGAAGATGAAATCCAGGAAATCCATGTAGGTCGGAATGATTTTCGACATGTACTCTTAGTTTTTTTTTGGAAATACATACATACATCAGTTTCAACGGCATTGTGGCACACTTTTATGCGATTCCATGAATCAGAAAAAAATACAATTAAAAATTTTAATCATCAGCACATTGAAAATATGCAGAAGGACTTTTAAGCGGTGCTCAACAATAAATAAGTATGAAAGTAAGTAACAACAAATAAGTGGATTACATAAGGTAAGACACAACAGAGACAAGGAATATTTCAACAATAAGCATGCAGAACTGAGATTGCCGGCAGCAAAAACAAAGCACGTATATGTACATAAGATAATGAATTAAAAAAAGGAAAAGGAAATGAGGAAGAACACAAGGAAAAGGAAAAAATAAATATGAATAAAAATACAAAGGGAACAAAAAACAAAAGTAAATTGTTCTTAACTCAACAACAACAAATTGCACGAAGTCAGACAAGACAATAACAGCGAAATAAAGCAATTGCAGCAGTTCATACAAGTATGTGAATTAATCCAGCATTTTCTCACTTTACAATATACGTGATTTGCCATTTTCTTAATTTTTGCACTTTCTTTCTTCTACAAGCAAATGCCTGTGCGCGGCATAAAATGCAAATCGTTCAGAGTCCAACAAGGCAACCTGTTTCAGATGCTTTGTCACGCAATTGCCGTTGCAGGTGAAATGGCAAAGTAGACGAATATGGATGGCAAGGCAAGGAAAGATAATGATTGTACAACGCTTCTACCAACATACCATCTCCAAATGACACGAACTCTTCAAACTTATCTGCGCATCAAATTTTTACGTGCACAATTTTGTATAATGTCGGATTTTATCATGTGATTTTTTAAAGCGACTTACATCAGACCTGGGTAATACTGAGTAGTAATTGGACTATTACGTACTTAAATACTTTATATTTTGATCTTGAAGTAATTAGTCCGTACTAAGTACTTTCAGAATATTCAAGTACAAGTACAAGGAATTGCAAAATAATTGAAGTTTTAGCAAATACTTCAAATTATTTGCAAAGAATTGAAAGTACTTGAAAAGAATTCAAGAATGTACTTGAATCGATTTGTAAGTAATTGAAAGTACTTGAAAAGAATTAAAAAATCGATTCAAGTAGATTTTTCAACACTTTTCAAGTACTTTCAATTCTTTTCAAATACTTCGAAGCATTTGCTAAAACTTCAATTATTTTGCAATTCCTTGTAATTGTACTTGTACTTGAAAATTTTGGGAATGCCAGTACCAGTACAATTCCTTTAAAATGTACTTGTCACAAGTCGTACTGGTACTTGATATTACCTAGGTCTGATTTAAATCTTCATATTCGTTTTGTACTGGTGTGGAAATGTCGGATAGCGTGCATAACTGAGCGTGATGCTTTAAGATGGATATCAAGTGAATTGATATTGTCAATTGAGTGTAGAGTTTAATTGTGTCAATATTTTTTTTTGCTGATAACTTAATTTAGCACATCATTTTAGTGGCAGGTAAAACAAAAATAGTTGACTTTTCGAGGTCTTTGAATTCAAAATCTATTAATTTTATTACCAGCTGCCCCACCAGACGTTGTTCTGGGTAAAATTTATTCCTATAAAGCCTAAAGAAAAAGTCCGTGATTACTGTAATCTTAATCGTAATGACTGCGAATACTAAAATATAGTCAATTATCTCAGTAACATTTATGTGCACATATATATATATCTCTATTTTTTAAAGTAATATTCGCAACAAATAGGAGGTCTTAATCAGGGTTTTAATATAGATAGATATTTTCATTGGTATGTCTAGTTTTGATATTCTACCACAAATACTTCGAGGGTTTCTTCCTACCAAAAATTTCATCGGAACTCTACGCCCCCATTTCCAAAAACTCCAAATTTCTATCCTAAGTTTTGCATTGATTCCGTTTATCCTGTCACCATGTTTTGATATTCTACAGAAAAGACTTCCGGAGATATTCAGCATGAAAGACTAAGTTTGTATGGGAGGCCTCACGCCCCCTTTTCCATTACACTGAGAAAAGAATCAACCAAAAATTGGTTAATAGTACTATTTTTATATTAAAAATGAAATCAACCAGAATTTTGGTTAAAACAAAATTTCTGAGTTTATGCAATATTTTGCTTTAGAAACAAAAAAAACTAACCCAAAATTGGTTCATATGGAATAAGTTTGAGTTCAGCTAAATATTTCATAGTTAATTTTTCCAATATTTTGATTTTAACATAAAATAAATCATGATTGTAATATTTACCAAAAATCTGGTTGATTTTTTTACATGTGAAAATAGTACTTTTTTCTCTGTGTAGCTCCCATTTTTTCTCGTAAGTATGTCATTGTTTATCGCCGTACCAATTTCCAGGGTCCTACCGCGAATATTTACAGAGATACTCAGCATGAAAGAGTAAGTTTGTATGGGAGATACCACGCCCCTTAATAGTTTGCACTTCTTTTCTTCCTAAAATCGATTCGAGGTAATTACGAGCTTACTTGCAGAAGGTAGTTTTCAGTTTAGTCCAGTGGTTTTAAAGTTTTAATTGATCGAAAAATCTTTCGAATTAGTTTGATTTTTCTTTTTCTTTTTTTTTTAGAGCAGAAGGTCTAATTTACTTAAATTTATGCTGGAAAAGATGATACTGATGTAAGCCTATGATATGGACATTATTGACCTTAACAATGACGTTGTATGTTCCACCTTCTCCAAACTGGACAAAGACGCTAAGATAATGGGTTTGGCGGTCATCGCGGACAAGACGAATTATCTTCGGCGGTTTATAACATTCCTGATTGGAGACAGTGGTGTCACATATCGTAAACTAAACTTCGTACTCCGTGTTGCATGCCCTTAACCATCTCTAATAAGGGTCAACATTTATATTTGATATCTTTGACCATGTTGGTACAGTTGGAGGGAGAGAGGCTGACCAATATCATTCACTTGATTTTTGAGTGCCACTCTAATGTACATACATACATACATACATACATATATGTAAGCGGAAACAGTTTTCGAATTGATTCGAAAAATTAACACCATTAACACATTCTATTTCAAACTTGCGGTTGAGTTAAGCGCAATACTTCAATTCAATTCATGTTCAATTAAGCCGATCAGTTAATAAAACGTGAAGTAGGATTTTTCTTTTTCCATCTACTCATATTTTTGATTTTATATTTTTTAATAGTGTAAATATACTGACACATTTAATGCGTTAATCTTTTACATTTGTTATAATCGCTTTTTGACAGCAATAAATTGCAGAGAATACAGCAACTGCTATAAAAAATCAAGCAAAACATTTTTCATTGCAACTGCATCTATCAAAAGAAA